>CM027846.1:9892015-10318567 GCA_016097595.1 Eucalyptus pumila
ATGAAGCGTCGGAAGAGAGCCAACGGAGAGCCAACGGAGAAAGACGGAGGGAGAAGAGGTTGGTGAGTCGGTGCATGGGCAAGAGCGATGCTATTCTGGAGGTCGTTTTGTACCGTATCCGACAGTTGCGGGAAAACAGAGTAATAATGTAGAAAATCTGTTCCATGTCGATTTCACGGTCACAAATTATAATCTCTTGCTGTATCACTACTAATAAAAGACAGACACAAACATTAAACATATGTATAAAATTTAAAAAAAAAAAAAACGGTTGAAATTGTTGTGAGATGAACATAATTCGATTTAGATTTTAAAACTTGCTAAAGTCTTATGAGATAATAAAATTATTATGTTTGACCAATCATTCTATTGATCGATTAAAGTTATAATGTTTATCGTTTACAGCAACTAATGATATATTAGAGAATTCTTTTGGCCAATTTTTAAGGTTGAAAGTGGCAGAAGTCCACCACAAGTCTGCCATAACTCAAGACGCCGACACTTGGTGCCATAACTTCAAAACTGCAGTACACTTAAGTCTTGGCTTTTTTTTTCGAGTGGGACACTTAAGTGCCACTCCGGCGACCCTTGCCGGAAATCCTACGTGGCAATATTTTATTATTATTTTTTGCCTACGTGGCTCGCCGAGCTCCAAATCAAAGATAAAAATTAAAAAAATTAAAAAAAAAAAGAAAATTTTAAAAATTTTAATTTTAAAAAATTAAAAAAATTTTAAAAAAAGAAAATTTTAAAAATTTTAATTTTAAAAATTAAAAAAAATTTTAAAAAAAAAAGAAATTTTAAAAATTAAAAAAAATTAAAAAAAGAAAATTTTAAAAATTTTAATTTTAAAAAAATTTAAAAATTTAAAAAACTAAGAAAATTTTAAAAAATAAAAAAAAAAAGGGGGGGGGGGAGGTCGAACGGGGGCTGAGGCTCGAGCCCTCAGCCGCCCATTCGACCCCCCCCCCCCCTTTTTTTTTTAATTTTCTTAATTTTTTAAAACTTTTAAATTTTTCTTAATTTTTAAATTTTTCTTAATTTTTTTAATTTTTTTAATTTTTCTTTTTTTTTAAATTTTTTGAATACTTTATAATTTAATTAATTTTTATATTATTATTTACACGTAGACACGAAACGGCGTCGTTTTTGCGTTTTCCGCCCACGTCGGCGTGCAAAACGACACCGTTTTGGACTAAACTCGCCGGAAAATTGCCACGTCAGCCATTTGGCCGGATTTTCGCCGGAGTGGCACTTAAGTGTCCCATTTTACTCCGATGATGGCACTTAAGTGTACCATTTTAAAGTTATGGCGGCTTAAGTGTCCTAATAGCGTCTTGAGTTATGGACTCGGGTGTCCCGCACTCGTCGAAAGTTGTTTCGGATTTTCTTCAACATATAACTTGAGGTGATTAATGAATTAAAACTATAAAATCTGTTTGGTTAATGAACTTATCCAATACAAATTGTGTTCATTTTGGCTTAAAAATTCTAAAAGGAGCTTCTTCTTTTTTTCTTAACTTTTCTATCGAAATAAGAATATTAGCGAAATATAATGGGAAAATTCCAAATAAAGACCTGAAGTGAATCAATTTTCTCAAATAATGACTCAAAGTGAACTTTGTGTCAAATAAAGATCTGAAGTAGACCCATTGTTTCAAATAAGCCCGAAGTAAATTTTGTGTTAAATAAGGACCTGAAGTAATCAAGTTAATCTCTATTAAAGACCTTAGCTCGCCGCAGGCATTTTCCGGTGATTAAATAGGGGCAATTTTGTCATAAATTTGTGATTGGAAAAAAAAGGAAAATTCTATATTAATTAAGTTTAGGTTATAGATGTTTAAGTTTTCTTCTTTCTTCTCCTTCGCAGCTCCTCAACCAAATCGCTACCTACTCATCGTCGTGACTCGATTCTCATCGCTCCTCGCCTTGCTCGACTGGCGGAGAATTTGGGTCTCCACAAACAAAGAAATAAGCATATGGTTTTCTTCTTGTTTTTGAATTCGTGCCTCAACCAGTAGAGAATTTCGACTTTGCGAAGGATGGGTACAAGGAATGGGGAGACTGTATAAAACCTAGGGTTTTTTTGTTTCTATTCTAAGATTTGTTAATTTTCCTAGATTTTTTTTTGGACAAAAGTGCCCAAACTCCGGTTGTCGGAAATGTTGAATGCTTGATAACTAGCGAATATTTGGCTCACCAGCAAGCTCAGGTCCTTATTTGAAATTGATTTAATCACTTCGGGTCCTTATTTGGAATTTTCCCAAATATAATTGAAGACTAAACAATTTATGAATCTATATATTTCATATAAATACATTTTAGAAAATTTCAAGCCTTTTTATAATAAAATATAAAGTATGTGCGCTGTAAAATTATGAAAAAGCAAAAATTAAAAATCATAAGAAACGCTCCACACTTTTTAATTGATGGACTCCAATGGAGGTTCTACCTACTGTTCTATAAAAATAGAAATGGTAGGGCATGTGGCAACGATGTGGTGCTGAGAAGGCTGTTTCGAGGGCGCTACATTAGTTTAGTTAAAGAATTAAGTTTTTTTTTTTTTTTATGACCGAGAAACTGCCGGAGATCACTCTATCAGTTAATAACTTGTAAAATGTATAAAAATTTGTTGACATAAACGGAAAATTAATGGTAGGGCTATTTCCATCCCTATTTTTAGCTAAAGCACTCCTTTTATCAAGTTAACTAACCAAAATACCCTCCTCTCTATCTATTCAATTTATTAGCTAAATCATATTTATTTCTATTGTCTATCCCATCAGTTTGATAATATAAATGCTCCCTTACATCCTTATGCATCTTTTTATTACTTTGCCTAGGGAACATTGTCAATTTTAATTTAGGGAAAAAGCCACGAAAAACCCTCAAGTTTACCCAAAGTAACACATTTACCCCAAACTTTTTTTTGTGATATGAAAAATCCCAAACTTTTCAAACCGTGACACATTTACCCCATCAATGGAATTTTTATCTTTTTATTATGTTTTTTCCTTTTTCTTTTTTTTTTCTTCTTCTTCCCTCCGCCGGCCATGGCGGAGCCGGTGGAGAGAAGCCGGCGACGGGCAAGGGCCTCCCTCGCCGGATCTGGCAAGGGGATTTGGGGATCCGGCGAGGGCGGCCCTCGCCGGCGTCAGGCAAGGACGGCCCTCGCTAGATCTGACGAGGGTAGGGACATCCTTACCCGACGTAGGCGAGGGCGGCCCTCACCGGTGACAAGCGAGGATGGCAAGGACACCCTCGCCCACATCGGGCGAGGGTGGCCCTCACCCGACGCCAGCTTCCCTCCGCTGGCCAGCTGGCAAAGGGAAGAGAGAAGAAAAAAAAAATGAAAAGACCAAAATGCCCTATAATTTTGGGGTAAATGTGTCACATAACAAAAGTTCAGGGTTTTTTGTGTCACAAAAAAAATTGGGGTAAATGTGTCACGATTGGCAAAGTTCAAGGTTTTTCACGTCACAAAAAAAAAAGTTTGGGGTAAATGTGTCACTTTGGGCAAAGTTCAGGGTTTTTCGTGGCTTTTTCCCTTTAATTTATGGTCTTATTTTTTCAATTATAAGATATTTATATTTATGACAGGATATGAACACATAATTAATTATCTTTTTTTATCAAATAGTATGAGCAGAACTATGTTTGGAAGTCAAAAATTAAAATTTTAATTTAACTATCTAGCCAATCTTGATAATAAAAAAAAATTGGAAAAATATTTACCAAACTATGAAAAAAGGTTAAATTGTCAATAGCATGATCAAATGTTAAACATATTTATATTTAGATCAAGTCTAAATATTAGCAAAAGATAAGCACATAAAGGAAGGGAAAAAAAAAACTTCTTGCTTTTCTACTTCTACTATAAAGAAAGTAACTAATATCAATTGTAAATTCAATCTCATATTGAGTAGATCAAAACTTTAAAATATGTTTAAAACTTTCGTCCAAAAAAATCAAATATGAGTTTGAAGGTGTAAATGAATTTTCTACCCCATATTTAGAATATTCACAAAACAATGATGTTTATATTTAAAAACTTACAAACTTATTCCGGAAAAACACCCACAATGTCTAGATCCGTTAGATAATTAGATTGAATTTTAGTTCTCAATTTTTAAAATAAAGTTCCCCTTATACTATTTGATCAAAAAAGGCAATAAATTATATCTCCGTAAGCCGTTATACCCAGAAATCGCTAACCTTCTATATAACTTTTGTGATTAAAAATATGAGATCATAAATTAAATTTAAGAACCTCCTCTAGGCAAAGTGATAATAGGATGCATTTGACATTTCTATTGTGAAACTAATAATATAAATGATTTGTGGGTTAACTTGATAGAAAAAATAAAGGAACAATAAATTAAGAGAGAGAGGAGGCTTTTTTTTTTTTTTGGTAAAGGTAAAGAAAAAGGGGGGAGAAATACATAGAAGTGTCCTAACTTGTGTGCCACGCTCAATTTAGTCGACTTACATAAGTGCCAAAATCAGGGAAAAAAATGATCACTTAAGTGCCTCCGGCAAAAAATTTCGGTTAAAGAAATTACATGACTTTTGTAATTAAAAATTTTATCTAAGATAGCATTTTTTTTTTTTTTTTGGCATTGAAGTAATCACTTTTTCATTAAAATTGACATTGAAATGATCATTTAAAAAAAAAACAATTGGCACTAAAGTGATCTTTTTTTTACAATGACTAGCACTAAAGTGATCACTTATTAACTTGTTATATGACATTGTTGAAGGGTTTTTTTTTTTTTTTTACACTGAAGTGATCATTTTTCATTTAGATGGACACTAGAGTGATCATTTTTTATAATGACTGACACTAAAATGCACTTTTTAACTTGCTCCATGACATCATTTGGAGATTATATGCTGACTAGACACACCGGCAAGTCACATAGATTAAGAAATTAATAAAATATTGTTATGTCAGATTTTCGATGATTCATATTAGAGTTGGCACTTAAGTGATCGTTTTTTTTTTTTTTAAAGTGGCACTTAAGTAAGCCGGTAAAAAGTTGTGGCACTAAAGTGAACGTCGTACATAAATTAAGGCACTTCTAATGTACTTCTCCTAGAAAAAGGGAGTGTCATGCCCAAATTTAGTCCTAAAATTTTGTACAAAATTTCAATATAATCCTTCTAACTAATTTTTGCCTGGAATCGCCATTGTTGCATTGTGCAATGTAAAACGGTCTATGATAACTAAGCTGCCATATCGGCAATCTTACGAAAATTGACCGAAAAGACTACATTAAATTTTTAGTCAAATATTTAGAATTAAATTGAAATAAAAAAATTTGAAAAGCTTAGAATTAATTAGGTAATCCAATAAATAAATTTGGATTTGGGTTGACGAAACAAAAAACCCCAAACCGGTATATTCATGACATATTTACTCTCCATTAGCTTCTTTCTAATTTACTATTAAATTATTGAATTTAATGACACATGACTATTACTCAACTATCATGATCGGTCCACATGAAAATCCATATTAATTTAGGGTATATTTGTTACAAGTATACCTATTTAGGATTTTTTATCCCAAAAATTAATTTTGAATAATTTATCATAGATATACCGGTTTAAGGTTTTTTGCGGTATAAAAATTAATTGAGGGTAAATTTATCATTTAGTTTGGATTTTGTGATATTTATATTTTGATTTTCACAAATGGCGCAATAAATGTGCATTTCTTGGCTAGTGATACATTTTTCCCCCACAACTCGACTAGTTCTTCAATGAGTGACTAACACATGGCCAGATTTTTTGTACTCCACTTTGTTTTTTTTTTTTTTTATGATCAAGGGACCGCCGAAGATCATCCTTCGGAAATCACAAGACCCTCTAGTGCTCGGTAGCACCGGTGGGGCCTCACCACAAGCCGCTATTTAGACGTAAACCCTCGGGGGCTGACGTAGTAAACTATCTCTGGGACCTCCACTTAAGTCGCGAGCATCCGGAGATTCGAACTTGTTCTCTCGGCAATGAAATAGTGAAGCCCAACCATCACGGCTACCTACGGGTGGATTTGTTCCACTCTATTGTTATGCCGGAATGCCGCTACTACATCATCACTTTGCTATAAAGTTATGGCGGGATTCTATCAAGCTGTCTCGATTACAAGACACTAAGTATATTTTACTAGGGTGATTAACGTCTAATTCAATGATTTAATTGTAAATTTTGCTTAAATTTAATGTCAATATGTGGAAATTGCCGATTATATGAGATTTATTCCACCATGGACAAAATTGGTGCATTTTCATTGAATAACACGCATTCAGAAAACTGACCCAGTAATTTCTTAATCATGTAAAATAGACTTTTTACATTTTGGTGGCGGATGAACCGGGAGAGCAGATTCTCGCCGCGGTTCCCTCCTATTTGCTTCCGTAAGATATCATCATCTGCGAATTCTTGGATGGTGGCGATCAAATCCTTCATGTAAACCGCGAAGGCATACATGAAGCTTTCGGAGATGAGCATCGCCGCGTCCCTCAAAGGTGCACATGAACTCGTTGTCAACCTTCCGTAACGTGCACATGAACTCGTTGTCAACCTTCCGTAACATCTTCCAAATCCGCGACCTGACCCAACTTGTCGGCGGCTGCAGCCAAAGCCAGGATGAGCCGGGTATCGATCTCCATGGTCACATTCCACATGACAAACTACCGCAGTGACCTCATGTTGAACCCGTAGCTCGCCATGAATTGGTCGCCCTTTCAGTAGTTGTCAAGGTTGGCACGGAGCATGTGTCAATGGCGGCGGGTTCACAGTGAGGAAGCCGCAAGCGACACCCGGGAGGCAGAGGATGGCGGTGTTGGCGGGGGCAAAGCAGAGGGCATGACTCAACTGTCCAATCGAGGAAGCAGTGGCGGTTCTTGAGGAAGCCTTGATAAGGCTTCGACTATAGGGTGGTGGGTGAAGCTAGGGAGGAGGAGACGGAGATGACGAGGAAGAGGATGGGTTTGTGAGAGAGAGAGAGAGGGAGAGGTGATCGATGACACAAATGGCTTGAACTTTGGTCAAATATGTAACGTGGTCTTTGAATTTAAGCTTTATATGTGACGTGATTTCTGAACTTTTAATTCATTAGATATAATCTGTAGATTTTTTTATGTTCTTCTTCTATTAATTCAAGATTAGAGACAACATTGAATATTTTATATTATTGAAGAGTTAAGTTGAACATGTACTAAAAGTTCACATACCACATTAAATAAATAAAAATTTTAAGAATTACAAAATCAAAATTCAGAAACCATTTGTGTCATTCTTTTTAAAGAAATTAATATCATGGCTTCATTTCTTGTGCCAAATATGCTGGAGTTTTATCTACTTGTATTGAAAGATTTTTCATGGAGAGTGATACTGCTGGTCTTTTGTTCTCTTGGAAGCCATTGATGCTAAACAAAAACTACACATTGAGCCAAAAAAGTTAGATTTGGAGTAATAACTTCGCGGTATAAGCTTCACTCACCTCGCAATGAAATATTTAAGCTTCATTCAATCAAAAAAAAAAAAAATTGTAAAAACATATTTCTAAATAATTCACAAAAATATTTAAATATAAATTGTCATTTACAAATAAGATACTTTACAATAACTAACTATTTCAAGCGATATTAGCAATTATTCTCAGAAAAAAAAAATAAAAAATAAAAAATTGGATCATCCATTTTTTACGAAGTAAGTGGAGCCTTAACTTCAGATATAATCACTTAGTTCATCCATAAGCGAACATGAGCCTAGCCGCAGTAAAGAAATTGGGATGCACAGCAAATGCAAAGGCACGTTCACAACTCTCGGATCAACCTTTCAATAAATTAGGGAGCGCCTCAGTCCATTACACTGAAAAACTCGGCCAGAGGCCCCATGGTCGCAAAGCCACCTCTTTCGAGAAGAGAGAGGGCCAGCTCGCACTCGTGCCATCCCCACAACCCGCGGGCCAATCTCGCCAGCGTCTCCTGCTTCACTTCTCGAACCCACGCCGGCGCAAAGCTCACGACGAGACCCACCAAACAAGAGACGTAAGCCTTCCACATGACGGGACCGCAGCCGATGGACATGTTACCCCCCAACACCCCCGCCAGAAAGTCCATGTGCATTCCGATGATCTGAGGTCTCCGGGAAAACGCCCACGGGGCCGCCCTCGCCCTAATGCCGCATGCGAATGTGCCTGTCAAGTACACTAAATATGCCAATGCATATCCCTCAAACATGCGGGATACAAAACCTCCCTCTCCGTGTGTCTCTTCCCGAGTTGTGAGGAGCCAGGTCGGAATGGTCTCCCGCAACAATTCTTGGGCAGAATACAACCCGCCCGCCGAGCATAACAAGCTGGCACCTAACAAACCCACTTCCTTCATCCGGGCAGACGCAAGGGACAAGGATGCCTGACCAGATTTCAAACGGGCAGAACTTGTCTCAGGGCATCGGGTGGCTAATTTGGAACCATATTCAACCACTAGCTTTATGATAGTGTCACTCAGGTATTCTTTGTCTTGGATGAACCTACTAGAGCGTAGAAAAAGAAATCCCGGAGCTATGGAAGGAGGAACACCAAGGGCTGAAATCTTGTTGCCCAGCAGCCCATTCAAGCAAGGTTGATTAGTCAATAGACGGTTTAAATCATCGAGTGGTCCTAGAAACGATGTGAAGCAACTTCGAACGAGCTGGGCAAGGGCTTCTTTGTTCTGTCGGAAAACAGAACGAGAACATGACACAACAATGAAGTTATGCCACCGTCGAACTTTTTGCGCCCACAGAGAACCAATTATGGGCATGCTGGGCCAAGGGCAGTATGATGCGCAATCCTCCATAGCAGGTCCAGCAACAGCAAGGATGTACTCGAGGCTCTTGTCAAGTTTAAAAGTGATGGTTAAACTAACCAGAGCTGCCATCGGAAGTGGAAGCATTGGCTCGACACCTACACAGCAAGCAGTCAAGGAGTCACAAAAAGGCGTGTACTGACCACCCATATGATGCAAAATACTCACTAAGAGATAGTGGGAAGTTTTGAGTAGACACGCATAAGATGCACTCATACTTGCTTTCGTATTTTTATATGAAGACCAACAAAACCACCGAAAGGCCACAAAAAACAATAGAAAAGTTTCAAATTCGAAATAAACAGGATGTTGAGGAGCCTCCCACTAGAAAATACATGTCCAGCGTATCCCCAAAACACAAGCACGGACAGCTATTTACCTTAAAACTTAATAGGAAGCGCATAGCTGCCCAACATGCAAGTCGAAACACCCCTCTCTCAAGTCGCAAATCAGAAAGTAAAAACATAAATTTATCTAACTAATCAATGTAGAAAGTAGGGATTAATTGCTGTAATCAAGTAAATTCATCGTGAAAAAAGAAAAAAAAAGTTTCCAGAACTAGAGTAGTTCCTCCCCTCCGCTTATTAAATGGATTATGAATGCATATTACAGCATGAACAGCAAAGCATCTTGTACAATTTTGACAAATGGTAAAACGTGGTTGTCTACCAGGGGGATAACTTGGTGTATTAACACCTGCAGCTGCAAGGATTTCTTTTATCTCAGATTCAACTGATCGAATAGCTTGCGTTGGACTAGGCCAGTCAATTCCATTCATTGGAACTGACCCCCAAATACCACGGGTGACTTCTGCAGAGAAATAGCTAATAATAGTGGCTAGCGATGCGGGTAGAAAGTCAATAAGGTCCCTCAGACCTGCAAGCGAGAAATCCTTGCTTCAGAACTGATTTAATCTATACCCATATTTTCTACACGAGTCATGATGTTAAAGCTAACCTGTGGTCAGGTCCCGGGACGAAAGCCTCCCATAGGTGCAGGCACTTAAAATTGCTTCCAGGACAAAAGGAATAGCTTCCAACACTTCCCATGCACAAAGCACAGGTCTCTGATGAGGTTCCTCTCCAGCAGATGTTGGGGACCCACCCAAGCCGCTGTTTGGTGGTGTCGTTGAAGAATTACCAGATGAGGAGGTGCTTCTAGTCATTTTCGAGTAAATCATGCTAAGAATTTTGTTTGCAACCTGATGGACAGGACTGCCACTACAGAGGCCGGAAAGTGGAGAAGCTATACAAATTTTGTTTTGACAATACCAAGCTCGTAATCTCGGATAGTTATCAATGTATTCAGGTTCATCTGACATAGAAAATGTCTGATTCATACTGGAGTTCACTTCATTCTGAGGAGAAGAATCATGTGATGCTAATGATTTGCGGCTGTTGTGCAAAAGCATGAGAAACTCCAAAGTTAGGTCAGCTCCAATAGCTCCTATTTCAACCGGTGGCTTATAGAATTTCCATAGACGGAGAAGAAAGAGAAATGCAGCAGAGAAAACCATGTAGACTGAGGGCTCCTCGCTGGTTCGAGATTCACTGCTTGACAAGGGATTTAGCGAACCATATAGCTCACAAAGGGGCATCAAAGCTGCAGCAACTTCAGGAACCTGAATCAATGCAATCAACTTAAAGCATCCAGATTTCTAGTTGAAACAGGTGGCTTTAATAAGTAAAAAAAAATCCAATGTATGAGTGAATAGATAATTAGCAGCAGTGGCAACAGATTAAATGGATGACTGACTATGGAACAAATACAAACCTAGTATTCCTAACCAAAATGTCCAAAAACTGGACTCCCACAAGATACATAAAAGAAATCCCGAAACATGGGTACACCTTCGGCACAAAAGGAAAGCAATAATACACTGTAGGATCAGAATTCAATCTTAAAAAATGATGGCTGAACTAAGGGTGTATTTACACCAGGAAAATTTAAAGCTGTTAGAATCTAGCTCAAATATTTTCTTTGATGGAATATGTGAAAACTAGTAAAAATAGTAAAAAAGAACTTCCTCAACTGGACATTCAACATTGATCATAAAATAAACATGATGAAGATTTTCTCTGATATAGAAGATGCCATTCCAAATCAAAAATAAAAACTATACATTGTCAGACATTTGTTCTGATATGGATGACATCAATATCAAAAGATGTTGAAAAATAAATTAACCAAGTTAACGAGACAGCAGAATAGTATACATTATCACACTAATTGCTATGTCACATTGACTAGATGCCATTAAAAGTCAATTACAAAAATTAGTCAAGACAGAGTAGTGCTGATATAGGTGGCATCAACGTTGCAAAAAATTGACAAACCATAAAGTAACAAAGCTAATATAACACAGAGAATTATTTGCATTGTGGTGCCAATTGCTCTGTCATTCGCAATATATGTAGGAGTATACATATCGCAGTAAGGTGCCAAAATTACACTTGAACCAGAACTATAACTTACCACCCCATGCAATTGCATATGGTGCCAATTGCTCCGTCATTCACAATATATGTAGGAGTATATATATCGCAGTAAGGTGCCAAAATTACACTTGAATCAGAACTATAACTTACCACCCCATGCAAAGAAAGTATATGAACAGTATCAATTGAGGAAGCTCCAAATAGAAGAGCACTTAGCATGGGCATGTAATCCACGAAATGAGAATGTGGTCCGTTATGACCTGAAGGCACGGGAGGAGAGAGAAGCTTGACCACAAATTTCACCACGTGTTCCTGCCAAAGAGAAAAAGAAACTTCATATGCTGATAAAAGTAGCTTTTCATGGATAGATGTGTCCAGTACATTCAACTGGATTTCTTTCTAAGTTCATAAATAGGTACACTGATAAGATTCTAAAACTGCAGAATCTGTAACTTAAAAAAGACAGCATGAGGTTCAACACAGAGCTAAATTTCTTGTATGGCTTTTGTTGACATCAGATGTTCGTACTCCATAAAGCTCAGGAGAAATGATTAAAGACAAAAAAATAATAAAATAATAAAATAATAATAAAATAATAATAATAATAATAATAATAATAAATAAATCTGGAAAATCAATATTGTCAGTTTTGGCAATTCCACAAACATCTCCCTACCACAAAACAGATGCTTAATTCGGTCAGAAGGATATAAACAAAACAAGTAATGCAACAATTTATGGAAGCCACCACTGAAGAAATACAGAAAGCTCGATATAATTTATTAAGGTGAGACCTGAATGTTCCATCCACGACTGAGAGATGCACCGCACATAATTGTTGCAGCTGCTGATTTCTCCTCATTTGATCCATTCAACGCAACACTATATAATTTTTCTGTCTCTGCTAAACTTGAACAAACAAGGCAAAAGAGAATTAACCATAGCACCTGAGCTGATCAATTCCACTATTTATTTTCTTCCTTATATAAAAGTCAGGTAAAGTAAATTGCAACATCTTTTCTGATACCTGGTAGCTGGAGTTGCAACTAGTGAACTTACAAGAGAGGCAGTTAGTGCACCACCTTCCATAAACACCGACCAAGGAGACATTTCTTTCATTGATGAATCAGGGATTGACAATGCAGAAGTGAGCACATAACCGGGCCAGAAATATGCAGATGTGTCCACTAGTCTTCTTGCAATGCAAGCTTCCACTATTAAGTGCCTCATATTACCACCTGAAAAGCACTAGCAGTAAGCACCAAAATCACCGGTTGCTATTCTACTATTAGATAGTGAATGTACGGCATTACCACATTTCACCAAAACATCATGATCCCCTACACCAATGCTATCATTCCCCCTCATTTGTTTAGAAGAAGCATTTGCTGCTTTTGCAGCTGCACTGTTGGCTGCATCTTGCACTAGTTCTGGCGGGTTCAAGAGACCAGAAAATTGTCCCAGCAACTGAAGGGAGGATATGAGCCCATTTCTCATTAAACCGTGGACTTTCTCATCTATCTTGTGTCCATGCCCTGGATCCGAAAGAATAGACGCAGACAGATCACAAGAGGAGGTGGAACTCAAATCAACATCATTCATCAGAACACCAGTGATTGCCAAGGGGACAATACACAGAAGGATGCAAAGACGTGCCTCCAGATGCGGAACAGGACCTTCAGGAGGATCGCGTTCCTACAATTATGAACGAAGTTTTGAACTATCAGCTGTAATGCACATTATAAGGGATCGAATTAATGAGATCGACTTAACTCTTTGCACAAGCCGAAGAGCAGAAAGCCAGAGAGCTAAGAATGTGTCCTGCCAACTTGCCCGATTTAAGGCTTGGAGAGAAAATATTAATTCTGCAATTTCATATGAATAGTAGAATCCAATAAATTTTTCTAGTTTTAAAGGATGCTCCACATCTATTTAGTTGAGAAACAATGAAATGATGAAGCTTAAAAAATGCAAGCTTAAGAAAAACTCTTTAAGGTCACCTGTAAGTATGGCACTTGCTGAAGTTACAGGAAGTAGTCTTCCATCCATTGCAGTCTCCACGTAAATATCAAAAGGTGCCCAACATGCAGACAGTGCAGATCCAGAGTCAGAGTAGGGTACACTCTTGATCGATCTGATGTTAAGAAACATCCCAATGAAACTCCTCTTCAAATCAGATTCAAAAGCCAAAACTTTGTGGATATTGGAAGACAATCTTGCCAGAACCTCCTTTGCAGATATTAAATTTGGTGATGGTAATTTGCAGGTTTCAAGAAACTGCAGCCTCTGAAGGAGCCCATTGAATTTATCAGGCCTATCAGAGAGAAAAAGAAAACAAAAAATTTGTCAACCAGACTAACACAATCAAATCCCAAGGTATAATAAGATTAGGAGCTTATGTTATAACAAGTGTAAAAATAAGATCAGGAGCTTATAACAAGTGTAAAATCATATGAGATCATTAAACACAGCCATGTCTACAACACCACCAGCATACTCACTTGGTCATCCATAATCATCAGAAATCAATGAACCATGGACATTATCTAGTAAAAAAATAAGTTGTCTTCATCTGATGCATCAAAGAGTACAAAGACCAATCTGCCATCCATAAAATGAAAGTAGATATGCACTATGCGGCTATACACAATGTGATTAGACGAGAACAATGGAACCAAGCACATCATCATTAATCAGGTATTCCATCAGAAACATTGTCTCAAACCACATCCCTGCAGAAAGACTTCTCATTGTGTTCCACTTTGATTATCTAAGATTAAGAAAAATCTAGAAAATAGGGCCTGTTCATAGAAGTGAAATGATCAACAGAAATATACTGCATTCTACTAGTCATAGTGGAGAATATATACACAGAAATAGCAGCTACTAGAAGACACCATCACCAGTCACAGGTTAACAGTTATGTCTTAAGAAACAAAAATCTAGAAAATAGGACCTGTTCATAGAAGTGAAATGATCAACACAAATATACTGCATTCTACTAGTCATAGTGGAGAATATATACACAGAAATAGCAGCTACTAGAAGACACCATCACCAGTCACAGGTTAACAGTTATGTCCTAAGAAACAGGCTGAAAAGTGGTATGGACTAAAAGGCACGCATTGTGAATAATGTGCATACTGAGAATTAAATTGTACACTAAAAAAGTCAAGACACCAACAAGTTTTAAACGATATAAAGCTGTTAGAGATAATAAAAGGCATAGATCTCCCAAAAATCGTTTAGAGAACTTGAATGGAGGAAAAATTAGAGATAGATTGGGAAAAGAATGCCGGTGCTTACATATTCATGTGAATGAGGCGAAGTAAAGCTAAAGCCCTCCTGCTTCGTGTTAGGTTCTCTAACACCTCCATGGCAATAAGTGAATTCATGTTCCTTATGTATTCACGGTGTCCACTTCTCTTGTTATCTTCACTGCCTCTTATACCTACATTCCTTTGATGGTGCTCCATGCTTTCAAATGAACCACACAGTCCACCCATAGATGCAATTTGTAATCCCCAATCATCCATAGTGCTATCTATCAAACTAACTATAGCGTTGAAGAAGAAAATCACTAATATATGGCCAAGCTCCCTGACATTGATCCCATAAATTCGGGAGAACTGAAGATCGGCATCGATAGCTCTTACAATCCTGCATACTTTCATAGGTATTCTGTTAGCATTTTCCATGCACCAAATAAGCACTATAATTTGGCACTACTTTAAAAAGTCAAACACAAAGTGAGCTGATGACAAGCGGTAAAACAAGGCTAGAAGACAATGATTTTGCTCTGTGCGGGAACCTCCCAATCAATTTATTCAGAAATGGCTAGAAAGTAAAATGGTTATATTAGGCACCTCGTACTACAAGGTACAATCATTATCTAGTTCCACATTCTCCTTCCAGTCTTTAATATTAGAAGTAGAAAAACTAGGGAGACTATGATGAGGAAAAGAGTCAGCTGTTTTGTGAAGGAATCTTGCATAAAGCTCCAAGATATTGAACAAAAAGCCTACATGTGAAGCTATACATAAATACTGAGAGTACTGCATGAAGTAATGTCTTCAAGCATCTCATGAACATTGAATCACTTTCATGTACAATCCAGAGATTCTCTTCAGTTGCATATCCATGCGATGAAGAAACTCAAAGCATAATTATTATCAGCATGACCAAGAAAACACTTCAAGTGCCAACTTCCATCGTAATAATCAAGAAAGTGTGCCAAAGCCATTTCGATGTCTCCAACTTGGAGTGCTGCAAAAAGGGACATAGAGAAACCATACGCCCTTTATCTAAACACTAGTAAACACTTTAAAAAGGGACAAGTTCACTGAAAGTTGTAAATCTTATAAAATGTGCACAATCGAGTGCTAAAACTTTCAATTGCTGCAATCAAGCCCTAAACACTTTCGAAAAAGGAAAAAGTGGACAAGTCAAGGGGCCATCAAATTTTCTGATGTATCCGGCATAAAGACCTCGAAATTGCCAAATGAGCAATTTTCCCACCAATGTAGACATTTTCCAGCAGAAGAACAATGCACTTTTCCAAAGTTCATGAAGTAGTTGCATCAACTAAACAATTTAAAACTCAATCGCATTCAGCATGTGAGTTGAGGAATTCCCATGAACTTTTTGCCTAATAATGACAACAATCAGAACTCCTTCTGTCATGGAATAAGCAAGTGCAAACATCATGAATGAAGGCAATAAATCGAGTATTCCACTTGGTAAAATTTGAATTCGAGGAACTAAAACTTACCTATCTCTGGAAGCCTTTGAGGGAAAATCTTCAGGGGAAAATGTATATCTAGCTAAGAGGTCAAGATAGAGTCTGTATGCCTCTGGTTGAGCCTGCCGACAGGAGAGGACCCTGTTGCAAATGTGAGGTTAGGACAAGAAGCTTCTGCGGAAAATGCAAGATAAGAGAGTCCAAACTCCCTTACACATCAGTTAGAAATACAACTAAACAATCCACCGAACCACTGTCCAAGCAAAGCCATAGAGCAAAAGGCCTAAAAGCAGAGACAATCAGACAACTGCACTGACTTCTTAAACCTCCTCCCCTGAACTCGCCATCAAACCTCTCGAAGAAATTAAATCACAAAGCCGCAGCAGAAATTTGAAAATCAGTCAAATCTATTTCCGATTCGTTTGTCATGACATTGTTCCGTCGCAGACAGAGCGCTGCTTCCCCTCGCACGCGTCATTTCTTCATTCGCCGTATCAGATTCGAAGTAAACCATAACGCTCGCCGTTTCTCAAAGGCATCGGAACTATCTCTCCCACACTCCTCGGCCGCCATTCTCGCAGTTCGTTCCAACTCAGCGCTCTGCTACACGAAACTAGAAAAAAAAAAAAAAAGAGGACTGCCGGCATACAGAACAACCGCCCGCAGTGAATTCCACAAAGTAAGAGAGAGAGAGTAGGCGTGCCTGGGAGTGAGGAGACAGAGGGCGTGGAGGGAGGAGATGAGGCGGGAGGCCATGGCGTGGTCGAGGAACTTCCAGAGGGAGGGCTCGCCGAAGCCGGAGGAGAGGCGAGCGACGACGGCCTGCCCCAGCTCGGCGCTCGGCAGCTCCAGCCCCCGCGAGACGACGCACCTGGCCACCTCCGCCGACCACGCGGCCGGCGCCTCCCCCCTCGCCTGGCACCGCTTCATCGCCTCCGACACCAGCCCCTCGACCTCCGCCGCCTCCGCGCCGCCGCCGCCGTCGCTCCCCATCGCTCCGCCGGTCGCGGCGCTCGCCGGAGAGTGACGCGTCGGAGGAGGGGAGGGAGTAGGAAGATGAGGAGGTAGGTGAGCGAGTCGGTGCATGGGGGGCAAGAGCGCTGCGATTTTTGGAAGGCGTTTTTGAATCGCAATCCGACGTTTTTGGAAAAAAGCAGGATAATATGGTAGGAAATCAGTGCTTCCTAGATTTAGGCGCATCGAACGGTCGACATCCGTTGAATATCCATCTTACGGTCGCAAATTAATAAAAGACAAACGCACATATTATATCTTATATAATATATATATGTATGTACTTTTCAAAAAAATAATGGAAACATTTACGAAAGTCTTATGGGATAAAAAGAATTATTCCTTTTGATCCTTTGGAATTATCATTTTATCAATCGATTAAGGTCATCATATTCTCATTCTACAGTAGACGATGATGTATTAGAGAATTCTTTTGGCCAAATTTTGGGGTCAAACTTATTTTGGCTGATGAATTTATCCGATACTAATTGTGTTTATTTTGGATTAAAAAAATTTTATAAGGAACTTTTTCTTTTTTAAACTTTACTATCGAGATTAAGAATATTATCGAAGTAAAGAAAATATATTTATGAAGCTATATAATTCATATACACACATCTTTAAAAGTTTCATGCATTTTTGTTATAAAAAAAAAGTGTGCGTGTCGTAAAATTTTGAAAAAGTCAAATATTAAAAAAAAATTATAATTGACCAAGAGGCTATTTACATTAAAGAATCGAGTGGGACACCTTGTAAAGCGTATCGAATTACATGGACACGAACGGAAAATTAATTATGGTTTTCATTGAAATTTATTCATTTAACGTTTTAATCTTAAATAGGATTCTTTTTCTATGCGTTAGGAGGAGAAAAACGGCTGAGGGAGTTAACCTCATATCATAATAATGATCTCTCTTAACGGTTGAGCAAGAAAATTAGCAAAGATATATTATGAACTTTTAGTAAACAAGTATTACCTACTAGTAGAATTAGCAAAGCATAATTTTTCTTATCGATTTACACTTAAAAAAAAAATTTCTCTAACATATATTGAAAATATGAATTGAACTTAGTATTTTTGTAATATGGCATTCAAACCTTTGGACTTGATTGATTCTTGCTAATTTAATCGAATCATCTTGACTACTCAAACCGTCCCATCCATCAAATGACAAGCATGTTTCCTTATCAATTTACACTCTTTTTTTCCAAAAAAAAAAAAATATCTTCAACATGTACCATATGAATTGAACTTAGTCATTTTTATCACATGGCATACAAACATTTTGACTTGACTAGTATTCGCTGCTAATGTAATTATTCCATCTTGACTACTTGGCTGTCCCCTCCATCAAATGACGAGCACATTTCCTTTTCAATTCACACTTGAAAAAAGGAAAAATCTCTAACATGTACTAGAAATATGAGTGAACTTAATCATTTTTATAACATGCCATACAAACCATTCTACTTGGCCAATTCTTGCTAATGTAATCGACCCACCTCGACTGCTCAAACCCTAAACATTGTCTCTAAAGTTATTTTTAACAAGAGACTCATGATTCGAACATGGATTTTTATCTCTTGTTCAAATCAGACATCCAATTACTTCAATCGAACTCTGGAGGTTCAGATGTAAATGAGTCTAGAAAGTTTTATCTCACACTCTGCCATTCCCACCAACCAACTTTCCATCTTTCTTCCTGTCTCCTAGTGATCTAATTCCCATTCCATGACCGCCCGCCGGCATGTATCGGGCCACGAGGGGTCTTGATCTTGGCTCAATCCTCGTTCAAAGCATCGGCGGTGGGTTAGGGCGGCAAAGCTCTCTCTAGCATGGACCACTCTCCGTTACGCGGTGGTGGTAGCTAGAGAACTAGGACAGCAGCCATCTGCACGATGAGCTATCATCTGGTTGTGGGCTTGCTGCTGCTGCTAGCCTGCTACTAGCGCTGCTGCTCGTTTGACGTTGTACTTGGGGGCCACCGTTGCAGGCGGGCGCCTACCTCTCTTCCTGCACTTTCACCTAACCCCACACGAGCAAAACTCGCCTTGCCAAACCTTGGGCCAATTCACAAGCCGTGTGGATTTTCTCTCTCGTCGCGTCACGTCACGTCAAGTTCGTTCTGAGCTATGGTGTTTGGGTCCACGCGATCCGATGGGATTCCCTAGGTAAAAGCGACGTTTGCGTGAGGGGAGGAGAGTGATTTTACGGGCGGTCGATTAGGGTGGGATAGGCGCATGCCACGCACTGCGTGACGAATTTGATGCCGTTGATGCGAGGGGCGAAATTACCAAAGTACTTCCAAATATATTAAATGAATGTCAACGACCCTCAATTGTGGCCGGCAAGGGTCGGCTACCCTTGCCAAACTTACTAGAAAAAAAAAAAGGAAACGAAAAAGAGAAAAAAAATTCATATTTTTTAAAAAGTTACAAAAATTATTCACATCGGCATAGGTTATATTATATGGGTTGCCCAACGTCCATGTCACTAATTTTTGTCCAAAATTAGCCGGAATAACCATGTTGGGAAATCATTAAAAAAATTTGGGACTCAATTAACAAAATTCAAATATTTTTTAATTGAATTGGTATCCGTATAATAATTTTTTTTCTTTTTTATTATCTAGTCATGCGCAATTCCAACTGGATTAGCTCAGAGCCTTTTCTAGTCAAGAAAAACTTGGATAGAGGATGATATTGAGTGTCGATCTTTCACTATTATAAAATTATGTTGTTCCCTCTGGTCAAGCAGGAGAGTTCTTAAGATTTAGATGATGTGTCCATCCTGATTCTTAGGATGCAAAGGAAAATTTGTCCAAAAAATCTTAATTTATTATACAGCGATCAATTCAATTCTAAAATTTTAATTTTATTAATTTAGTGCTAAATTTTTTGACAACTTGCAAATTCAATCATAAACTTTTTTGATTATGTCAATTTAATCGTAAACTTTTAAATAATTTTCCAAACTAGTCTTAAACCTTTTATTGAATAGCAATTTAGTCCTCCCAGCTAATTTCGATCAAACATCACTGATGTAGTAACATAATAAATACTAGCCATCTTATGTAACGTGACCAACGATAACATGAAAATTTTTTATTAAATTTTTAAATTTTTTGTTTTATTTTCTTTTTTTCCCCTCTTTCAACATAGGGTCGATGGGGTCTGAACAAGAGCCAATGACCTTTGCCGACCACTAAGCAATGGCCAGTGCGGTCACTCGGCCCTAGGCAAGGGCTGGGAAACCCTTGTTGGGCCGCAAGCGAGGGCCATAGTCCTCGTTGGATCTGGCGAGGACCTCGATACAGCCCTTGTTGTGGCCAGTGAGGGCGTTGCGAGTCCTCACCTGGTGACGAGGGTGGGCCCATAGCAAATGAGGGCTTGGTGGTTCCATTGGCCCTATGTTGAAAGAGGGAAAAAAAAAAAGAAAAAAAAAAAGAATTTAAAATTTACAAAATTAATTAAAATTTTGAATTTTTTAAAAAATTAAAAAAAAATTGTTTACATCAAAGATGACCGTACCACATGGGATGGTCAACACTAATTAAGACGTCACATCAGTAATGTCTAACCAAAATTAGCCATATAATAAATTTATGATTTTTTGGACAATTATCCCAAATACAAATATGGTGCAGGTTTAGCTAAGCTTTGTAACCTCAAGGTTTACTCAACACATAGGCATATGCGACCACCGATGTATGTAACAAATGATGATGATGATGATGATGATGATGATGATGATGATATATATATATATATATATATATATATATATATATATATATATATATTGGTAAGTACATTAAAAATTCTAAAACTTATTATGAAAGTGTAATTGAATTCTAAAATTTTCAAAAAAATAATTAAATTTTAAAATTTTTCACGAAGGTACATTTGAGTTCTAAAATTTTCAAAAAGTGTATTGAAATTGCAAAACTTATCAAATTGGTTCAATCGAGTCCTTCTATTGGTTACACTTTTTAAAATTACATAACTCAATTACACTTTCGTGAAAAGTTGTAGGACTTGATTGCACTTTCCGAAAATTTTAGTATTCGAGATTGCACTTTTGTGATAAGTCTTGAGATTAGATTGCACCCCTTTTTTTTTTTTATACTTTCATTTGCGACGTGTTTTAAAACTTCTAATTCACTTATATGTTTTGCTTTGTAATAAACTCTATCAAAACTCAACCAATCCAACGGCTAATACTAAGTTACTAACTAAGGCACCGAATTTAGCCTTTCAGCATCTTCCTCCTCGTTTTGCCTGAATAGCAATTACCTCCGACTCTGCCTCTGAAGCCTCGAAATCATCCTAGGCCTTAAAGGCCTGCGCACCTTCCTTAGCTTTTCGGCATTGCATCTCATGGAAGAAGCGTCGGCCCCTCCGATGCCCGACGAGCAGCCGAAGGAAGGTAAGCGGCGCAACAAGCGTAGGAACATCTGCATCGCGGTGTTGGCGGTCGCCGTGATCCTCTTCCTGGTGATTTTGATACTGGCCCTGACGGTTTTCAAGGCCAAGAGGCCGGTGATCACGGTGAAGTCGATGAATCTGACGGACCTTGGCGTCGCCGTCGACATGGCCCGGATGAGAGCGTTGCTGAACATGACGGTAGGTGCGGACCTCTCGGTGAGGAACCCGAACGTGGCGGGAGTCAAGTACACGGACTCGTCCGCGCTCCTGGGCTATCGAGGAGAGACCGTCGGCGATGCTCCAATCCCTGCAGGCAGGATCTCAGCCTACAGCACGGAGGACATGAACATCGCAGTGGCGGTAATGGCGGATCGCCTCATGTCGAACCCGCGGGTTTTCGCCGACGTCATGGCGGGCGTGCTTCCCCTGACTGCTAACACGAAAATATCAGGCAAGGTTTCCCTCTTGAGCGTGTTCAAGATTCACGTGACGTCCGCCGTTTCCTGCGACATCAATGTGTTCTTTTCCAATAGAACCATTGATTACCATCAATGCACATATGATACGAAGCTGTAAGCTAAGCCCGAAAGCAGATCCAGAATCCCATGTGCGCAGAAACGGAAAAGATAGAAGAAGACTAAACAGGAATTTTCAAAACTTCGGCCATAGCCCATCGCTTTCATTTCCTGAAAATTTGCTTCCTCTTATCGTAATTGCATCGATGTCCACATCGTCAATGGCAGAGTCGTATAGCTACATGAACTCCATGTTTTTAGTTTTCGAATAACTTCTGATTGTTTTTGCATGCACTCCATGTTTTTAGTTTTCGAATAACTTCTGATTGTTTTCGCATAAAGAAAGATGAGGCTTCGATCATGAGGACGGTGTTCTTCTTTCGAGCATCTTTTTTGTTTCGAGCAGCTTCTTTCATCTTGTGTTTTCTTTCTGTTCCTTTCTCTTTTCTGTTGCCACACGACCGGTGAAGAGGGTATGGTTGATCCTATTGAGGGTCCTGAAAGAATTTGTTCCCTCAGAAGAAGGATTAAACTTGAATCTGATTACTTTCATTTGTAAAGAACAGTGAAAATCAAACGAACAGCTCAAGTACATTCGGATTGGGGAAATCTGACTGGTTTTGTAGAAGCATTTCATTTTGGTTTGCTGATGAATCAATCAGAAAAGCCAGCACATTTGTGCTGAACCCATGGATTCATTTTCAATCACTCAAGATCAACAATGGAAAGTGTAGAGTATCGAAGGGGACGATTACCAATCCCAATTTATTCGAAAAGAACCGTCTCTTATGCAGGAAAAACATTTTGCAGACTCGTTTTATCCTTTTCGCGAAGTTAAATTTCAGCGAAAATTAGATGATTGGGGAACTTCGTGAATTTGACAGCAACTCATCCGACCGTTGTAGCATGTGAGAAAGTAAACAGTTCAAATGGGCATGTGAGAAAGTAAACAGTTCGAATGAGCAAGACGACCTCTCTCGCTAACCTTTAAGTTCTTCTGATTACTTGCGGAAAAAAGCTATTTGTCGGTCTCGAAGCTATGGATGTGCTGAAGATGATAAAGGATCTCAGGTTTATTTTCAGTAACTTGGCGAGTTTGTCCTGTCCTGGCATCTGATGTTTGGTTCAGTTAAAATTGCAGACGGATTGGTTTTGCTTCGTGAGCCATATGCAACAAGAGACAGAGACAACAATCGACAGCCTGATCTTTTCGATGAGAAACGCACGAAATGCTTGACCTTCATCCAGAAAAGCTAGTTGTTGAAAACTTTCAGAGGTTTTCAATGGCCTCTAAAAGAATTTCTGATTTCCTCTTCAGTGAACCACTCAATCTAACCAAGAATCAGAAAACAAACTCAATGGCCTTAATGCGGTGCAGCAGGACGTATATCACTGCAATATTCACATCTACATCTCTTACACATGATACACGATAACAAACTGCAAACTAGAAAGGAAAGTCTGGTGAAAAAATTTCACTCCAATTGTTGAAAAGAAGAATAGAGCATGCATAGCATGCTTAAAATTGCAATTCTATGACTCAGATGCAAAATGCTGCACTTACAGTAACAATCCACTCACCCAAATAAACAAAAACAATACATCCTGAATTTACACAAATTCAATCCAAACAGCAGACAGAGCAATTTTTCTAACTAAAGAATATTTAAGGACACATTTTTCTCGAGAGAAACAAAAAGCTTCTGCATGATCATGATATGAATGGAATATATGTTACAATCCCAAATTAGCATATAGTCGTTTGGTTCATACCAAAAGGAGAAGAACCTGTATAAGTCTCAACGCTCAACAGCCCAGCAGTCAAAAATATCAAAACTGAAGCTTTCTGCATAAACCTGAACCAACATTCCTCGATTGAGTGATGCGTTTTACAGGAGCGCCAGGACAACTTTCTACAGTGTCATTTGATCGTGGTGCGGAAGGAGGCGTCCTGCAATCGTTGTAATCCCCCTTTGCCTCCGACTTTTCAGCAAGAAGATCCTCAGTCTTCTCAAGCAGAATCATCTCTAACAAATATTGGTAAATTAATTCGACCATCTCCTCATCTGACAGCATGGCAAAATCCCTCCCATGAATTCCACCAGCCCAACCATCGGTTGAGGAGCCGAAATTAAGCTGCCGAGGAATGCTGCCTCTCCATTCATCTGTATGCTTTAGCTTTTGATAAGTCATTTGTACATTGTCACGACCATCAATGACCCTGTTGCCCAATGCATCATCCTGAGGAGTGTGGCAAGCCATGTCTTTCTCCGACGCCATAAGGGGAGATTCGATATCAAGGAATGCATCTCTGGTCTGGCCTTTAACATCCGAAGTAACTCGGCATTGAGCATTTGACTTGTCATCCAAAATCGACGCAACTCGCTCTCTAACACCCTTCTTAGTGTCCTCAACACTTAAAGATTCAAACTTCTGCACTGAATCTGTACATTGACGCTCAACATCATCGAAAGAACCAGCCTTCGTTTCAGAACCCATGAAAACGAGCATAAAAACCGCACCTGTTAAAACACCAGCACATAGCACCATGAGCATTCGCTAGACCACAAAAACCTTACTCCACCCTAGCTCCAAGATTGAACCCGGAATCTCTAAAGAAACAATAAAACCACCCCAGAACGAAAACCCAAGACGAAAAAGAGGGCAAATCTCAAAATGAGTCTCATCAAGATCAAATCTTGACGCGGAGCACAAACTGGGTCCATCGATAAAACCGACAATCTCGACATGAACAAAACGATTACAGAGTCCAACGACGAATCTTGAAAAAGACCATCGAAAGAGCAGAAAGAAACGCGCGGCGAAAAGCGCAATGCAGATGCATTCCCACGAGAAACCAAAGGAAAACGACAAGAAACCGAGGTAAAACTTGCAGGTCACAGGAGAGAAAGTACCTTTTGCTGTTCCGCAAAAAGGGGTCTTCACAAGGGAAGAAAGAAGGAGAACAAGAACAAGAACAAGAACAAGAACGAGAACGAGCAGGGTCGCCGGAGTTTTCAAGGGAAGACGGGATGATGGGCCGTGGGCGGCGGCGGAGGAGGCTCCAAACTCGGAGGCGTCGGTCGCTCCGGTCAAAGTGCGCAGAGGAAGTAACGCCTGACTGACTGACAGAGAGCTTTTTTTTACCTTCTTTTATAATTGCCAAAACTTCAGAAGAGATGCTTTTCTATGCATCTCTAGTTTCGAAGTGGCAGTCTGGCATAAGGCAAAAAAACACCGACCAAAAGGAAAAATAAATAAATTGCCGTACAGCTTCCCTTCTCTACAAATACGAAAGCATGTGGTCGGGATGCATGTGAGCCTAACTTACCTCACGATCTTATATGCACCTGGATCATCTAACTGCCTTCCAATTTTATTTGTGGTGACTATAATGTTCATGCAATTTCTGATCGTGTTCATTCGATTTTGATTTCAATTATGGAAAATGTTTAAGAGTGCCGTTTCGACGTTTATTAAGCCTTATTAAATGTTAGTTGAAAATTTGAAATTATTTACGATATGAAGTAAGTGATTTATGATAATGTGTAATGTCTTCATTTTTTAAATTGTCTTGGAAAAAGTTATTTATGCTGTTAGTTAGCTTAACTAATGCTGTAGAGGCACTTACTTATCAACAAAATCCTTCAATTATTAAGACTTTGGTCGGAGCAATTTTACCTTTTTCTCTTCTTCTTAATCTCAATCTTGTGACTTTTCTTGAAAGTAATACTCCTGAATTTTCCTAACACTCAAATGGCATGTAAAATGCACATTTAATTATTACCATTTTTTTAAATCTTAATAATATTTTAATTGTCTTATGATAAAATAAAAAAGTATTTTTGTTTATAGTTAATACCGTGAAAAACTCCAAACTGATACACGTGTGACAAATTTACCAAAAACTATTTATTTTATCATAAAAAACCCCAAATTGGTACACATATAACAAATTTGCCCCAACTAATCATAAAAAAATCATAAACTGGTGTATTTATGACAAGTTTACTAAAATTAATTTATTCGACCACCAAAAACTCTAAGCTAATATATTTATGACAAATACCACAAAAAAAATCACAAAAATTGTAAATTATGACAAACGGAGAGGAAAATCTCAAATTAATATACTAGTCAACTTTTACGTGTTATTTAACTTAATAATTTGACAGTAAAATTTAACGGAAACTAACAGAGAGTAAATTTGTCACAAGTTTGAATTGAACATAAGTAAAACACATAGTCAATTGGGTATGTATAAATGCGTAATTTCGCTATTCAATACTTGTGCCGTAGTGAGATGTAATGTATTTCAATATAATTTTCAAAGTTAATACATAGTGTCCTTCCCATAGATTTGCTGCCTGTATATTCCGTGGAGCATTGCTGTGCCCCATGCTGGAATAACTTATCATTAGCTGGAACCATCCTATTGAATTGCTTAGAATCTTTTGACTTGGTAAGCTCAAAGTAGAGCTCGTTAGGAATGACTTGATTTATATAATAATCGTTTTCAGTTGACCTATGTTCTTGTAATATGAAACAACCCGTCATTGGCTCTAGTCCTCATGACACGTTTGCTAGCAATTATTAGCCTGTGTCACCGACAACCTATCCACCGCCGATTCCCTATATCAAGATTGCCACATGGTATAATCTTATCCGCTAGCCATTCTAATCCTTTGGTTACAAATGCATCATCAATTCATTCATTTTTGGTACTTTCTGATGTCTCGATAAGGAAATTTTGTACTTTAGTTCTCAAACTCCAAAATTTTTAACGGATTGAACTAGTAAAAACTCTCCATAACTCACTATTTTCGTGACTTCCAGCTAGTCATCACTCCTCACTTGCCGTCTCGTATTCCAAACCCCACCTTACATTTTTTAGTTTTCCTATTATATACCATTTCTTAAGACCTCATGTGGCTAATAATCCAGGGTAGATAATGTTTTTTTGGCACAGTTATGCCTAAGTCATCTACCGTGAGAAGTATAGTACTGCCCAGGTTCATTTGGGATTGAAAATAGATTAGATAGTAGAAATACAGTCATTGCTATGGCAAAAAACTAAGTGTATTCAGTGTTAAAACTAAAGTTCATTCAATTAATCGAGAAAGTTACCGTCGATGGTACTTACGACCCGAATCGATGCTAAAAAACGAAATGACAAAAACATATGGTATGTTAATTCACTTGCAAAAGAAGTAGCCTGAGATTGAGTGAAGATACTAGCGGGCTCTGCCTTAGAGAAGATGAATACTAAGAATTCTTGTTAGCATCGGGCATCACGTTCTAAAACTTGGATGAGAATAAAGAGCCATAAATTAAAATGGACAGGGAAAATTACCAAAAAAATCCTAAATTTAAATATTTTTTTGGCCAATTGAGTTTTAAACCTTTTACATACGTGTTAATTCGGTCAATCCGACCAATTTTGTCCGGAAATCGAGGACGTTGACACCAGCTATCGATCGATCGTTGACATAGAAAATTTTAATAATATTTCAAAATGTTTTATTAATTTTTCTTTTTCTTTTGTTTTTCCCCACCATGGCTAGCAAGGATCGCCAAAGCTCACCGGTTGCAGGCTAAGGCAGCCTCACCTGCGGTTGGTGAGGCCATGGCCGCCTTTACCTGCGGCCGCGCCTTGTGAAGGTAGGTATTTACCAGCATCGTTCTCTCCGTCAGCGAACACATTCTGATGCACTCATTAGCGAGTTCCTTCTTGTCCGCTGCGCAAAAAGAAGTTCTTCTCCTTTAGGTATCTACTAGCATTGTTCTCTCTTCCTCTTTGGTATTGTTGGCCGCCGACAACCACTTTGTTGCTGCACTTCAACGTTCCGGCGTGATCCAGAGCCTTCCCCGACGCCGGTTCAATGTCATGAAGCCTCGGCAGTCACTTGGTGAATCTCTAGCAATTCCTGACGATTTTTTTTGCGAATTCTCGGCGATTCCAGCAGCGTTGCACCTACCAACAACCCTTTCGCACCTCGTGCCCAAATCTGGGCGAGGCGGCCATGCCCCGGCAGCAACCTCGGCCTTTGCTGGCCATGGTGGGGAAAACAAAAGAAAAGAAGGAAGGAAAAGGAAAAGGAAAAAGAAAAGAAAAGAATAAATAGTAAGGAAATTCAAGAGATTATTAAATATTATAAAATATTGTTTATGTTAATACTGATCGTGCCACATCGGCAGTGCCATGTAGGACGATCATCATTTATGTTAACAATTTTCGGTTAAAATTGATCGGATGGAGTGAATTGGCATAAACATAAAACATTTAAGATTTAATTGGCAAAAAAAAAAGTTAATGATTGAATTAACACAATCACAATAAATTAGAAAAAAAAAATTGGGTTATTTTCCCTAAAATGGACTATAGTTGCAAGACACTCGTTCTGAGGACAATAAATATGAGACAACTGCAAATATCATTATAATCGAAATTGACGAATAAGTATGTAGTATTTAACGGCAAAAGAGACAAAGTTCTTGATCAATTTATTGAGGAAACACCTTACACACCAAAAAGCACCAAACAAGACTTTCTTGATCTTCAGAAAAGAAAAACGAGAAACACAACTATAGAAGCAAACATATTCTCTCAAAGCTAGTTATGTCCTTATTACATAGACAATCTTCCATGCGTAGAAGCATGTAGAAATAGGCATACACAAAGGCATCTAGAATATAGCATAATGTTCTATGCTAATGCAAAGCAACGGAGGAACCGAAGAGAAGTAGCTCTCTATTTATTGCCATCAAGTCATGAGCAAGAAATAAAGGAGGAGGAAAAGCAGAAGGAGGCGTTGTGGCTAATCTACTAAGCGCTGTAGTCACTTCCATTGCGTTCATTTGGATGTTCAGCATGGCTTTAGGTGACCTGCCTAGCACCATCATACATGACATTTGGGGAAAATTACCAAAAAAGTCCTAAACCTATTGCAATTGTGCCAATTCAGTCCTAAACTTTTTTTTTTGTCCAATTTAGTCCTAAACCTTTTATAATTGTGCCAATTAAGTCCATCCGGCCAAAATTGGCCCGTTGGCGCTGACGTGGACGCCGGTGGGGGACAGCCGGCTGGCGAGGTAATTTTTTAATATTTTTTATTATATATTTTTATTTTTTTCGAATTTTAAATTTTTTTTTTTTTTTTGGCCTTCTTCTCCTTCCTCTAGCCGGACGTCGGCCGAGGTGAGGGCCGGCGAGGCTTGCCCCGCCGGCCACCGGCGAAGGAGAGCCTCGCCCGGCCGACGGCGAGGCGCCGTCGCTAGATTTGGCGAGGCTCGACCGCACCATGGCCGGGCGAGACCGAGCCTCACCAGATCTGGCGACGGTGGCCTCGCTGTTGCTGGGCGAGGCCGAGCCTCGCTAGATCCGGCGATTGAGATTCCATCTTCTTTTGTGAACTTCAATCCATGTGAATAGAGTTTAGAGTAAAAAGTTGTGAAGTGCTTTGATTTGTGTTTTGCATAAAAGTTTGGTTATAAGTTTCAATATGAGAAATATGGCCCTGCTTTTCTATCCCATTGTTTTATTGTCTGGGGATTTTAACTGCTTCCGCATGTGCTTAAATAATGAAAGGGTCGGCGATACATAGTCCTGGGATATCGCATTATAAAATCGACCAAGAGTAGAAGGATGTGTGCGTGCCCGAGGATCGGGGCGTGACATCCCCTTTTTATGGTATCAGAGCAAAGTTCAAGATTGGAGTGATAAGGAGCGATGACCATGGGATAGTTAGTAGGAAAGACCTTTAAATTCTCAGCTGATGTATGTCTGTGGTAGCTGAATGCTAGAATTGTTTGTTGTGTGTGGATCGCTCACCTTCTAATCCTGTGTGGATTTGGAAGACGGGTTTCAGTGTAAAGACTGAACCATGAGCGAGCAGGAGTTGAGGACTCTGGTAAGAGGACAATGTCCTCGTAACTCGGGATGATGCACGACAAAGGTCGCACCGAGGTAGTTGTGGCGAGTGTTGACTCGCGGTTCGAGTGTGAAAGTACCACCGCAGTTGGTACTAGTGTAGCGACGTCGAATGATCTTAAGTTCGTTAGGATCGTTCTGGTGCTAGTGTTCCTTGGAAGCTGGATGAGCCAGCAAGCTCAGGATCGAGCCGCCGTCAGTGTTGCTACCGCTGTTGTCACCTCACCTGCTGAGATCCAGAGTGGAGATGTGATCCGGGAGCGAGTCATTGCATTCGAGCCGAGGTACAGATCCAGTTTATGCAGAAATGGAAATCGGTCAAAGAAAAGACCGAGGTCGAGAGAAAAGCATCATATTCCACTCACAAGGAAGTATGGGTAAATCCAGTGTCCGAGTATGATGAGAACCTGTGGTGAGGATGACCAGCATGGCCATCGGGTGAAGGATTGTCAGTGGAAGTCTAAGGTAGCATAGGCATCGCTATCGGCGTAACGCCACTAGGATGGCGAAAGGAATGGGAGTAGAATTGATCTTGCACCGATTGGAGAAAGAATGTGTTGGAAGTGATTTTATCAGAGTAACGTAGCAAAGTTTTGTGCTGAGTTGGTAGAACTTAAATTGTTGACGTAAAAGTGAAAGAGAGGGAATCACTAGCAATAGTTGTGCTTGACTAGTTGCTGAAGTGTGAGTTTGATGCCACATGAATAGTGTGGGCTCATGGAGCATCTAGTGATAATGAATCACGATCATAGAGTAAGCCAGTTTAGTCCATTAGCATGTGAAAGTGTCGAGGTTATTGGGAGTCGAAAAGAATCTTCGATTTCATTAATCTTGCTGGCTGAAGGTAACTTGTTTGTTAAACGGAGGTTACCAAGGTTGCTTGCGCGAGTGTCTTGGGTAAGACAGATTGGAGAACTAGAGATGGAGGACATCTCAGTGGTCTACAAAATGCTAGATGTGTTGTCACTAGAACTATCAGACCGCCGTCAGAGAGAGATATAAAATGAGATCGAGCTGACACCAAGATAGAGCCACTCTCGAAGGCTTCTTACTAGCTGTTGTTGTCTAAATTGGTAGAATTGAAGATGCAGATGTGAAGATTGATGAATGAGGAATTTGTGCATATCAGTGCATCACTTTGGGGAAACATCAGTTTTGTTTGTGAGAAGAAGAAAGATGGTTTGTTGCGAGTGTGTATCGACCATTGTCAACTCAATTAGGTGAAGATCAAGGACAAGTGTTCTTTGCCAAAGATCAATGAATGGTGTGACTAGTTATAAAGAGTATCGATGTTTTAAAGGTCGACTTGAGATTATGAAGTCGTCAGTTACGAACCAGAAAGGAGGTTGTACGAAAGATAGATGTTCGTACTTGATATGGTCTTTACGAGAGTAGTGTAAGATTGTTTGGCTTGGTGAATACTCCAGTTGCTGTCATGGATTTTACAAACAGAGGGTTCAAGGAATATCTGGACCAATTTGTGATCGTGTTCATTGATGACATCTTGGTCTATTCGAGAAGTAATGAAGAGCATGAGAATCATCTAAGAGTAGTACTTCAGACCTTAAGAACTCATCAGCTGTATGCTAAGTTAGCAAATGCGAGTTTTGGTTAACTCGTGTTGCGTTCTTAGGTCATGTGATTTTCGGAGAAGGAATCTCCGTCGACCCAAGCAAGATAGAAGCCGTGATCAAGTGGTCGAGACCGACAGCAGTGTCAGAGATCATAAGTTTTCTGCGGTTAGCAGGTTATTATAGACGGTTTGTGGAAGGGTGATAGCGTCGCCTCTGACAAAGCTCCTGAAGAAAGAAGATAAATTTGTATGGTCAGACAAGTGCGAGCGTAGTTTCCAAGAGCTGAAGGAAAAGCTAACTACCGCACCTGTGTTGACGATTCCATCTGGTCCTGGAGGATTCGAGATCTATAGTGATGCATCATTCAGAGGATTGGGTTGCGTGCTGATGTAACATGGCAGAGTTGTTGCATACGCTTCCCGGCAGTTGAGACCTCATGAATTGAATTATCCAATGCATGACTTGGAACTCACATCCATCATATTTGCATTGAAGAATTGGAGGCACTACTTGTGCGGAGAAAAGTTTCAGATCTTCACGGACCATCAGAGTTTCAAGTATTTATTCTCTCAAAAAAGAGTTGAACATGAGACAACGACGATGGATGGAATTGCTGAAAGACTACGACTGTGATATTCTTTATCACCCGGAAAAGGCGAATAAGGTTGCCGATGCATTGAGTCGAAAGTCTTCAGTGGCACAGATCTTAGTTAAGAAGTGGAATTTAATCGAGAGAACTCGAGATTCGGAATTCAAATTTGAGGTAGGCCACCTTTCAAGTTTTATGGCCACCCTCAGAATTGAACCGGATGTCCAGATCGAATTAAAGAACTCCAACCGACGCATCCGGATGTACGAGAAATTCTTCAAGAGGATACTGACAAAAGAAAAGCTGATTTTCAAGTTTCTGATGATGGGGTACTGAGGCTTCGTGGATGTTTGGTTGTACCTGATGATGTAGAGCTTAGAGAAGAAATTTTATCTGAAGCACATCGTAGCAATTACAAATGTTCATCCTGGAAGCACTAAGATGTATCAGAATTTGCGTCAACACTACCAGTGGTCAGGTATGAAGGCGGACATCGCCAAGCATGTGGCCAAGTGTTTGACTTGTCAGCAAGTAAAAGCTCAGCATTGCAAGCCGGGAGGATTTCTGCAACCTCTTGCGATCCCAGAATGGAAATGGGAGCATATCGTGATGGATTTCGTGACTGGACTACCAATGAGTCAAAGAGGAAATGATTCGATTTGGGTAGTAGTCGACAGGCTGACAAAGTCGGCTCACTTCATTGCAGTTCGAAAGGACCTGAGTCTAGATAGACACGCAGACCTGTATGTACGTCAGGTGGTTCGTATGCATGGAGTGCCGGTTACGATAACATTTGATAAGGACCCGAGGTTTACTGCTGCTTTTTGGAAGAGCTTACAGAGTGTTTTAAATACAAAGCTTCATTATAGTACAGCATATCATCCTCAGACGGATGGCCAGTCTGAAAGGACAATTCAGACTCTTGAAGACATGCTGAGAGCATGTGTAATAGACTTCAAAGGAAGTTGGGAAGATCAGCTTCATCTGGTGGAATTCGCCTACAACATCAGTTATTAGCAGAGCATCAAGATGGCTCCATTTGAAGCGTTGTATGGCAGAGCCTGCAGAACTCCAATATGTTGGAATGAAGTTGAAGAAAGGAAGATATCAGGCCCAGAGTTGGTTCAGCGATCAGTAGATGCTTTGTGGCGTGATCGAGAGATGATTGAAGACAAGCGGAAGCGAGCGGAAAAGTTATGCAGATAAGCGTCGAAGGTCTTTGGAATTCCAAGTTGGTGATCACGTTTTTCTAAAAGTGTCACCAATGAGGGAACTTTGCGCTTTGGTAAGAAAGGCAAACTGAGTCCGAGGTACGTAGGTCCGTTTGAGATTCTTGAAAGAATCGGAAACCTAACGTATCGTCTTGCGTTGCCGCCAAGATTGGCGCAAGTGCATGACGTCTTTCACGTGTTGATGTTAAGGAAGTATGAGCCTGACCCGACCCACGTGCTCAATTTCGAAAAATTGGACGTGGATGACCATGTGTCATATGTGGAAAGCCGGCTCGATTGTCGATCGCAAAAGCAAGTTACGCGTCTGAAAGACTATTCCGTTGGTCAAAGTGGTGCAAGAACACCACTCGGTATTGAAGAAGCGACTTGGAGACGGAAGAATCGATGAGACAGTTGTACCCCCGCCTTTTTGATCAAAGTGTGTAATGGCTTAAATTTCGAGGACGAAATTTTTATAAGAGGGGAAGAGTTGTGACATCCTGAAATTCGACCCCGTTTCGATAAAGTGAAATGGGCACTTCGTCAACGTGTTTACGGTTCTTTTTCTCTGAGCTGATCACTCACGAGTTAACTAACCTATTGGGTAAAGCCGTTGAGGGATGTATCAGCTGTAAAATCCTTAAACGCTACCTAATTGGTTGGATTGAGCTAAAATCACGTCTGATCGATTTTTAACCACGAAATCAACTCGATTTAATCGAATTTTAAGCGCTGTCCATAATTCTTATTTTTAGGATTAAATGCCGTTGTCGTCAAATTGTTGACGAATCAAATTTCAATAAAGAAATTGTCGGAAGAAAATTGAAGATCCGAAAGGAATTAAAAAGGGAAAGAGAAAAGAAAAAAGAAAATAAGAATAATTGTGTTATTTTTATTTTACTTTTTCTCTCTCCCCCTCTCTTTTCTTTTCTTTCCTTTTTCTCTCTTCTCTTTCTCTCTCCTCTCCCCTCATCGTGCGAAACCCCCCACCGAACACTTGCCTTGCCAATTTGAAGTTGGCTTCTCTTCTCTCTCTCTCCTATTTACTTTTTGACCGGTCAATCCTCATCTTCCCTTCTCTCTCTCTTCTCTCTCTTCTTCCCCACCCCACGTGATAGAAACCCCTCTTCTTCCTCTCTTCTTCGTGCGACCTAGCTGAACAGAAACGGAAGCAGCTCGCTTGGGATCAGAGCAGCCACCGTCGCCGCCCAAGCTCAGCCGCTCACCGGTCGCCCTTCCCCGCGCGACGCCGCGCGTTCCGCCGGCCGTCCCTCGCGCTCGGGCGTGCTCCCCCGCACGGTTCAGCCTCTGCTCAACCTTCGTTCCACCCCATCTGGCCACCTCCGGCCGCCGTTTGAAGCCGCCGGACCTCCACCGGCCCTCCCCGGAGCACCGCCCGCTCTCCCGAACCCTTCTCCGCCCCTAACCATCTCTGTTTTCCCCTGTTTCGCAGCCAACCAGCAACCCAGGAAATGGGTTTCCAGCTGGTTCGGGCCCGCTTTTGGGCCGTTTCCGGGCCCCGGATCCGCGAGTCGCTTTGGGAAGAATCGTTCCTCGCGTCGCCCTCGTCGGATTGATCCGATTTGCGCGCGATTTGGTGAGTAATCTCACTAATCCAGGATTAGTTGGCTAATTATGCTTAAGGTTGGTTTAGTTTTAATTAATTATGTTTAGGTTGTTAGATTAGAATAAATTAGCAATTATTAGTCAATTGTGATGTGATTTAGATAAATTGATTGCGCAATTAACAAGTAGACGTGGTCTACTATTTATTGGAAGTATCTCGAAATTTTCCGACCCCTAATTGGGCTTCAATTTGGTGATTCGGGCCTAAGTGTGATTTTTGGCATTTAAATATTATTTTTCGAAATTAAATTAATTAATTATTTATTTTCCGAAAATTCAACTGAGATGGTCCGGAACCAGAATTTTATGCTGGTAACTGTGGTGAAGTCCGTTTATTTAATTGGGCTTTATTTTGTGCTAAATTGAATTTTTAATATTAATTATTTAATTTTCGAAATTAATAAATTAAATAATTATTTTTCGGAAATTAAGATTTTGATGGCCGACGACCGAAATCTCGTCTGATCGTCGTAGCGCAGTCCGTTTATTTATTTGAGCTCCACGTTATATGGAATTAAATAAATTGTGATATTTAAGAGATTTACTCTAAATTGATTGGAATTGATTGAGACTGAATTATGGATTGGTAAATGGTGTGGTTAAATTCTGCAATTGAGTGTTAAATTATGCAAATGGAGTGCTGATTGGATTCTTGGTATTTAATTCCAAAATTTGTGGATTTTGATATTTATTCATAAAATCCCGGGTGTCGGGTTTTAACACCGAAAATGGATTTTTAGTACTATATCAAATAGTGGGGTTTGAAAAAGATAAGTATCGGTCTTTCCTTCGAATTGACCGTGTCACACGACTATTTTCGGGATGTTTTTAATACGAATGAAATAGGCCAGATCACTATTTTAATGGAGGCATTTGAGTGCAATGCACAAAAATGTGTCCGGGCCGAGATTGAGTGGTCGTGTGTTGGTTAAGAGAACCAGTCTCGAGCAATTATGCCGGACGTTACTAAATCCCTTTTCGGGTTACCCATGCATTAGGGTAGCGGGTCGCAGATGGGATTCGGACCTACGCCCCGAGAAGCCGTCTAATTGAGAGACGTTGCGTGCTCACGGGAGACGACGCCTGGCAATGCCGAAGACCGCCAATAGAGTTGGCCGTACCCTTGAGGGTGTAATTAACAATTGGAACGCATGATGGTTGAGTTTGATGCGCCGGATTATGAGACAAAATTGTGTGACGATGGAATGGGACGTGTCATATAACGATTTGGCCCTATAATCTGGACCCTTGTGATTTATTGAGTTGAGTGATGCGTTTCAATTGCTGGATGTATTGATTCTATACATAAGGTATGCGAATTGTACTGACTTGCAGGTGGAATCTGAGGCCAAGGTAAGTTATCTGCCATATGCGTGTTTAGGCAGCCTATAGTATAATGGTTTACTAATCGGGCTTAGTGGGGTAGAACTCGCTGAGACGTAGTCTCATCCCAGTTTGGGGAAAACATTTCAGGACTCCATTGAGGAGCCGAGGAGGAGGAGTCTGAGAAGGAGAACTCGAACGCGAACTTGAGGAAAATGATTTTTGGAAGAAGAAGATAATTCGAAGGGGGTCTTGAGTATGACCCGGATGGATTGAGATTCCATCTTCTTTTGTGAACTTCAATCCATGTGAATAGAGTTTAGAGTAAAAAGTTGTGAAGTGCTTTGATTTGTGTTTTGTATAAAAGTTTGGTTATAAGTTTCAATATGAGAAATATGGCCCTGCTTTTCTATCCCATTGTTTTATTGTCTGGGGATTTTAACCGCTTCCGCATGTGCTTAAATAATGAAAGGGTCGGCGATACATAGTCCTGGGATATCGCATTATAAAATCGACCAAGAGTAGAAGGATGTGTGCGTGCCCGAGGATCGGGGCGTGACAGGCCAGGCGACGCGGACCTCGCGGTGGCTGGGCGAGGCTTGAGGGGCCTCACCCAGCCATGGTGAGGCTCCCCTGAGGCTTGTCGAGGACCGACGAGGCTCCGGCAAGGTCGCCGGGTCTCGTTTGGCTGGTCACCAAACTAGTGACTAGCTAGGGAAGAAGAGAGGAAGAGAAAAAAAAGAAAAGAAAGGGAAAAAAAGAAAAAAAAAACTTGTTTCTTGGGTTTTCTCTGAAACAAGAAATGATTTTTTTTTTCTTGTTTCCATTCTAAATCTATTTCGGGACAAAAAAATTACTAAACGTATTTCTGTTCTATTTTTGTTCCGGAGAACAAAAGAACAAAAATGAGTGTTTCTCGGAACGTTACCAAACAACACTTAAGTAGTTAGCCACCGTATTATCGAATCCCGTTATCATCACTGGTTATGTGAGTTATTTTATGCGCATTGTCTTGCGATCAAACAAGTTCTTAGAGCCTAACTGTCTTCTTTTTATACGTTGTAATAGCATAAAAGTGACTACACCAATTTTATCTTTTGAGCTTATGTTGATTTTTGTAAAGTTCAATAATGTTTCTTTATTTAGTGACAATCTCGAATCCATCTGATTGACTTTGAAGTTAGTACTAAATTCTAGTGCAATCTTTATAAGCACAAATCATGAATGGGAAAAAACGAACCTACTATAAAGTTTCGACGATGTATAGGTTGATGATGCAAATGAAGGGCAGCATTTTTCTTTGTATTTTGTCCTCAAGCTGTCGTGTTCGATCGATCATCGATATTAACAGCAAATAGCTCATCTACGTACAAGCTTCAAGTGACAAAAATTCAAGTTTCCTTGGTCAATCAACCAGTCAATACATATTCGACCAAAAAAGAAAAAAGAAAAACAGTCAGTACATACTCCAAGGCAAAAAGGCAATGTTGACGAGGTGACTACGGTGAAGAACCGGATTAATCGAAGAAACTAGAATCCCACATGCATAGAAAATTGGGACATTAATTATCGTTTGCATTTAATGATCCGGCGGTGCAAAGTAGCAATGGGTGGAACCACAAAGGAACCCACTTCTTGTATAACCCTGAAATGGGTGTTTTAGCAGCAATTAGAAGCACAAAGAATTAATTAGCAAGAAATTAGTAGTATGATGGGTACTAGTCCAGGAACTGCACGTATTCTAATTGGGTTCTATTGGATCTTCAATTTTGTAATAGGCAAGTACCCAGGTATAGTTGGAAAATTATCAAAAAAATCTTAAATCTATTATAATTGTATCAATTTAGTTTTAAATATTTTATAATTGTATCAATTTATTTTATCCTCCCAATTTTGGCTCGTGCCAATGTTGACACGAAAATTTTTGATAATATTTTAATTTTTTCGAACTTTTTTAATTTTTATTTTCCCTATTCTTCCCATTTTCCTTTTTCCCCCACAATGACCAATGAGGCTCGCCTAGGTCTGGGGGAGGCTTTGGGGAGTCCACGAGAGCCTTGCTTGGAGCCTTATTGGCCACTGGGTTGGGGGGACAAAAAACGGAGAATAAGAGGAAAAATAAAAATTTTAAAAATAAAAGGAAATATAAAAAAAATTAAAATATTATAAAAAAATTAAAATATTATAAAAAAAAATTATCCACATCAACAGGATTGGACGGCTAGTGTCAACCGGTGTCTATGTTAGCGTTGATTGGTTGGATAAACTTAGTTAACATAATTGCAAAATATTTAGGATTGAATTGATAAAAAAAAGGTTTAAGATTAAATTGTATTTATGACTTTTTTGGTAATTTTTCTAATCATGGTATAGTGTTTGCTCAGGAAATTATCAAAAAAATTATAAACATATTATACAATAGTTAATTCAATTATAGATATTTCAATTTTATCAATATAATTTTAAATATTTTGATGAATTGTCAATTTAATAGAAAATTAGTGATCAAGATGCCTGTTGATCTACATGATATGATTAATATTGATGTTAACAATTTTTATAATTTTTTTCTCTTTTTCTTAACTTATAATTTTTTCATCTATGGGCCAGCAAGGGGTGGTCTAGGTGAGGGGCTCACGGCCCTCCCCAAAATCCAAGTGGGAGGCTAACAGTTGTCGCTAGTCATGCAGAATCCCGCCGCCTAGACATCCGAGGAAGAAAAGGAAAAGAAGAGAAGAGAAAGAAAAAAGGGAAAAAGAAAAAGGAGAGAATTTTTTTTTTTCAAAATTACAAAAATTCTTCATGTCAGTACTGATTATATCATGTAGGATTGTCCAATCTCCATGTTAGTGATTTCTAACCAAAATTAGCCTAAAAAACCTAAAGAAAAATTCATCAAAAGGTTTAATTAAATATGTAAAATTAAAAGCTTTGTAACTAAATTAACTATCATATAATAGATTAATAACTTTTTTTTGGTAGTTTCCCGTATTTATTCATTCCATGTAATGAATTATATAACACTATGGAAAGAAGATTAGCTTAGAAGGAAAGAATCATCTCCTCAAATACTCAATTGATAATAATTTAAAAGGACCAAATCCTACCTTTGATCGTTAAGGACATTCTCCATGATAGTATACCATATTAAGAAAGTCAAACCCAAAAACTTAAATAGGCAAGTAGGAAAAACACTATATTTGTACATAGAGAACATATGGATACTTTAACGCACGTCCACACCCCTCTTATATGCAAGATAATAATGCGGAGGAGAGAATTGTGTAATTCTTGTGTATTGCAATGACGGTGGTATAAGTCCACTTTATTGTATCAAGGATATGCATAATTAAAGGGAGATATAAAAAGATCTTCTAAATATATGCACAATCACTAGAGAATATCACTAGAGATATAGAAAATTAAGGAAAATATCATAATCATCACTAGCATTGCTTGAACGAGAACAATGAAGGAGGGATGTTACCTATGAAGATTATCCCATACCTCGATTCGGCTAAATTTGGCTAGTCAGCGCTAACATGGATGTCAATTGATGTGAATAAATTTTAATAATATTCTTTTTTAAAATTTTATCTTTTATCTTTTTTTTCCCCTCCTTCCTCCTTCTTCTTTGGGCAATCCTTGGACCGAGGCAAGGGCTGGTTGCTAGACTGAGATGACCTCGTAGGTTAATAATATTCTTTTTTGAATTTTTATCGTTTTCCTTTCTCTCTCTTTCCCTCATTCCTCCTTCTTTGAGCAATCCCTTGACCAAGGCAAGGGCTGGTCGCGAGACTGAGATGACCTCGCAAGTTAATAATATTCCTTTTTGAATTTTTATCTTTTTCCTTTCTCTCTTTCCCTCATTCCTCTTTCTTCTTTGGGCAATCCCTAGACGAGGCAAGGGCTGGTCGCTAGATTGAGATGACCTCGCAGGCCAATGACAAGGCTCGTCTCGCTGTCACTAGGCAAGGGTGAGCTTGCCTAGCCACTGTTCATTCGTGATAAAATGAGTTTATTCCCAATTACGAAGATTCTCCCATACCTAAATCGGGGCACCATATCTGACCCCCCCCCCCCCCCCCCAAAAAAATTCCCAGGGCACCATAGACAAACTCCATAATTTGATCGACCAAACTTTCCCGGACTTTGTTTAATGTAACCTCTGATCTGGCTATGGTCATCACCATGTGGTATGAAGTAACAAAAAGGCAAACCCTAAATATAATAAAGGAAATTCCGAAAGATATGGTCGGCCAATAATTTCACATGATCATGATCCTTTTTTTTTTTCCATTTCCACGTGCATGACAAACCAAGAAACACGCCAGGGAAAAGAAGAAGATACAGAAAAAACCTTTTTTTTTTTTGGTCATGGGGAAAAAAATATATTCAAATGCTGGAAATTTGCATATCGAATCAAGAACCGATGGTGGCAATGACGCCTCGCATCATGTCCTTGAACTCAAAGAAGTCGACCCGCCCGTCCTGGTTCCGGTCGACCGACACGATCATCTGCTGGACCCGCGCGATCTCCCGCCCCTCCGGCAGCCCGAGCTTGCCGAGGACCGCCTGCAGCTCCGTCGCCGATATGAACCCATCGCCGTCCTCGTCGAACACCTTGAACGCCTCCGACAGGTCGCTCTCCTCCTGCAAAGACGACTCGGAGGAGCCGGAGCTGCCGCTGCCGCCAGAGTTGTCGTCGCCGTTCTCACACGGATCGGGAAAGATGCTGTCGAGGGACTGGTGGAGGAGGACGAAGCCGTCGAACTCGAGGCCGGGGGAGCCGGGCTTGACGAAGGAGGCGACGGCGGCATCGACCTCAGCGGGGTTGGCCTCGAGGCCGAGGGTGGCAAGGGCGTGGCCGAGCTCGCCGACGGTGATGACCCCGTCGCCGTTGCGGTCGAAGAGGTCGAAGATGCGGCGGAGGCGGAGGGAGTTGAGGCTGGGGCTGTGGAGGCGGAACGAGGCGGACTTCTTGCTCAGGCTCCTCTCGCACGCCATCGCTGAAGGAGGAGGGAGGAGGAGGAGGAAGAAGAGCCTCGTTTTAGAGAGAGAAAAGTCTAGAGAGGGCGAGGGGACGTGCAGGGAAAGGTTAAATAAGGTCGGAATGGAGGACGGAGGGTTCTCATTGTCCAGGCGCGTTTGGCGGCCGTTGGCAGTTGGCAGTTGGCGCAGTCGTTACGCGACTGTTTCCTCGTTTCTAGATCTTGACAAAGCCACGCACCCGCCCTTTCTCTCTCTTGGATTCAACGTTGAATTGGAGGGGGGGAGGGAGGGCGTTGACCAAACGGCGGCTTCTCTCTCTCTCTCTCTCTATGTTTTTTTTTTTTGATCCTTTTCTTTTTGGGAGAGATACCATGGCTTCGAATATGCGTCGCGTACCATTCGTTCTACTCGATCAAATCACTCTCGATATTAGAACATTTATGAAGCCGGACTACGTCGGGAGGCACGGCTTCTCGAGAGCTAACAATATCGACGCGTCTTTAGTGCGAGGAGAAGATCTGAATCACACTTGACCCGCATATCAGCTAGATCTCTCAAACGGGTAGATCATATTAGATGCGATTTAATTCAAATTGACCTATTTAACTTGTTCCGATCCATTTTATGTGCTACAAATTTTGTAACCTATATTCAATCTTGATTCGACTCGACTCATACTATTAAATTATTTTTATATTTTAATCTAATATAGGAAAACTTATATCTAAACAGAAATAATAACGCAGAGGGAGTAAGCGCCGGATTCAATGAGGGAGACAGAGAGAGTCGTAAAATTGGGTTGAGTTTAAATTAATTGTAAATTCATTTAATAGTTGTATTATTTTGGGTTTTACCATTTGAAGTCAATTTATGATCAATTTATTGAATATAATTAATTCATATAATAACTCAGCTTATTAAATATGAATTAAGAAAACGATTCTACAACCCATTTTGACTTATCTAAATCGACATCAGAATTAGCAAGATCTGGCAGGCGGGGGGTCGATTATTTTGCTAATAAAAGCCGAATCGCTACATCATAAAAGTCAATGAAAAGTGGACGGAGACTTCCGTAACGCCGCGCCGTCCGGCCGAGTTCTCCGCCACGTGCGAGAGCGTGGACCAGCCACAGCCCGATTTGGCTAGCGGAAGACTTGGACGGTGCAGCGATGAGCTGTCCATTTTAATAATCATGCCCGGAGCTAAAAAAATTTCCGTTTGGAAAAATAATTCAAATTTCGGGATCCCTACATTTCTTGAAAAATCAATTATTGGTCTTTCACATTGCATATAAAAAATGTACAAACAAAAGATGCTTTATTATGCATGAAAATAATCAGACATAAATTACCATTGATGATGGAAATATTTTTATCGAATAATTATTCAGAACGATATAAATGATCACTTTTAAGAAATATTTTCCGAATCATTTATTTTTCGCGAAAAAAATAAATCCACATTCAATTTAATTCCACCAAAAATAAATAATTCAACAAACATTTATTTTAAAATGATCGATTGTCTCGTTAAACAAAATTAGTCGACAAAACATATTTTCGTTCTCAATAGTAATTTACGTTTCGATATTTCCGTTGATGATGTAGATGTATTTCATTCATTCATTTTTTAAAAATAATAGGAGTGATGATTTTAAAATCATATTAATTTGGCACTGTCCTCGTTCAAAAAGTCATTCATCACGTCTTATTTATTTAAAAGACAATTTACCATCACATGGTTTGTCATCGCGTTCCTTTTTCGAGCTGGGAGAGTCGGTTCGAAGCTATTCGTTTTATTTTATTTATATTATTTCAAAAATCTAAGGACTCGATCGCATGAATATGTAAAATATAGAGAGGAAGAAATACCGGTTAACTGTTGAATTTTTATACACGGAGCTCTAAAAATTTATAAAAAAATTTCGTGTCATCATCACTTGTATCACTAGACATATTGATATGATGTTATAAATTTATTTAAACATTCTTGTTTGCACAATACAAAATAAGTGTATCGGACGCTTATACACGTATTTCGCAATTTGTCATGCGAAAATATGATTAGATCGAAGTATGAAACATTTTAGCATTAATACGATGTGATTTTAATGCATCGTGTTAGTCGAAAAATTTACGCATGAAAACCAAAACATCAAAGTGCAAAGCAACTAATTAGTAAAACAAAAATTCACAAATGTAATGTAAAACATTATATAACAGTAAAATGTTATACTATTAAAATCATCCCACCTCTGATTAAATAAAGGATAAAAATCATCAAAAACTCTAAACTATACTTACCATGATAAATTTATCCTAATTTCCTTTATGATATGAAAAATTCCAATAACTTATACATATGCAACACATTTACCTTCAGTCAAAATTTTGTCAATGAAAACCGTTAAATATTTTCTTACATGGACACTAGAAAGCAAACAGTATTGATATGTCATTCTGTTTTTGCTAAAAATTCATCTAACGAAATTCTAACGGAGCATAAATGTATCATATAAGTATAAGTTTGGTTTGCTTTTTTATATTTCAAAAAAAGTTTAGGGTAAATATGTCATAGTTGGCTTAGTTTCGGGTTTCTGATGCACAAAAAAAGTTCATGGTAAATATGTCGTGGGATAATTTAGAATTTTTTTTTTTGGTGGCTTTTTTCCTATGAATAAATGGCGACAAAAGTGTGAATTTTGTCCCTTGAGTTTGACTTTTAGGCTATGAAATTGTGATCTAAGGTGACCTAAGGTGACCTAAGGTGACGAATGTAAGAATTCATTATTTTTATTATGGACTCGAAGAGGAGAAACTCACGAATTTTATGCCCCGACACAGCAAAAACTAGATGTAGTCGCCTTTGGGTGACCAATAGCGACCGAAAGTACGCCCCGGGGAATCCCATATAGAAAACTTACGGTCGCGAAATGTTTTATTTTTTATTTTTAAAAATCCGATCCGCAATTTCTCTTTTTTATACTCTTTAATTCGATTTAGGGCTCTATGTTTTTTTTTTTTTTTTTTTGGGTCAAGATTTTGGCTCATCGAAGAATTTCGGGCCTTATTTTTGTTTAATTCACATGACTGACACGTCAGCAATTTGAGGGGAATCGGGCACGTGACTGTCACGTGCTCGCCGGGAGGCCCATTTTGGCATTTTTCATTTTCATTTGCATTTTTTTTCCCCAATTTGGGGATAGGCCCGTCGCGCCCCTCAGTTCTCTCTCGCCCTCGCCGCCGCTCTTGTTCTCCTCTCTCGCCGGTTGCCGCCGCCGCCGCCGTCCGCCGCCGGAGCATTCGTCGCCGCCGTCCTCGCCTGCTTCTCTCCCGCTCGGTGCTCGTCGGCGATCCCGGTCGAAACGATCTCTGGTCTCGCAACTCTCGCCCGCTCCGACGGTGATCGCCGCCGCGTCCGATAGTCCGTCACCGCTCAGGTCCCTTCTCTCTCTCCTTCGCACTGTTCATCTCGCGAATTCTCTCCGGCGTCGCTGACTAGCTCCTCGGACGGTTGTCATTTTGTCTCGAAAGATTGCTGTTTGTGGAGCGGAATGCTCAAGTCCTTGTAGTCGAATTAGGAATGACCGAGTCAGATATATATGTGAATGAATTTGAAATGTGCCTAGAGACTACGGAATCTAATTTTCAGAATCTTTTCTGTGTTCATGTTGTCGGATTGAATTTCAGCTGTTTAGCTTAAGAATAGAGCGAGCTAAATTGCGCGCTAGATGGTATGCTTCATTCATATGTCGTGAGTTAGAATTATTGATGGTTCGATTTCGTCATACGGCGATGCGGGGAATCGCTTGCTAGTTTTTAAGTCGTAAGAAGCTCTTTTACCGGCTCTGTGGCCGTCTTCGTCCAGGCAGGAGACGGGCAAATAAAGGGTCATGTTTGGGACGGCGATTAGGCTTCTTGCGAGGAAGCCGAAGCCGAAGATGAAACCGATTGAGCTCAAGATGCCTCCGGAGCAGACACAAACCATCACGAGGGTCATCTTTGATATATTGAAGGAGCATGGTCCTCTCACGATCGCAGGCACCTGGGAACGTGTTCAAGTAATGTCCTTTTTCATTCTTGAAGGTTTTCAGCACTTGTTGATTCTCATCCCTTATTCTTTCCCTCTCTTTGGCATACTGCATCAACACCTTTGCATCTCTTAGGTGTCATCATTCTTATTGTCATCTTGGTGTGCTTAAATTGCTGATCATCGTCTCAAAACAATTCAGGAAGTTGGTTTAAGAGGACTGACTAGCAAACGGCACATGAAAATAGTGTTGAGATGGATGAGAGAGCGACAGAAGGTGCGGCTCTTATGCAACCATGTTGGTCCGAATAAGCAATTTCTCTACACAACTTGGTTCACAAAAGTGCGACAAGAAACGGACAGAACAGTGAATGCTGCTTCAAAACCTGAACATCCACGATTTGTTGCAGGTAGGCCTATTGTAAATGTGGAAAGCACACACAAAGATGTGTAGCTTTGACTTTTGAGTCATCATTGTATTTTAACCCTTCTTTCTAGTTCAGTTTTTGCTTGTTAGAAGAACTGTACTTGCGTTTTTGAGGTTGTGTAAATGAAGTTTAATGTTAAAGTATTACCTGATTTGCATAATTATCGGATGCCTCTTGACTGGAGGGGTAGCAACATTCTTGGGGTGGATAGATAAATTCTTTGCTTCTCAATCATGATACATTGCATTGCTGGGGTTGAATTTGTCTGAGAATTCAGAATACTGCAGTTTTTCAGTTGCTTTGACTTGAATTTAAGAGATGAGCTTCGTTGGATTCTTATCTAGCTCAATCAAGTCAAACAAGTAATTCTCAAATTTATTCACTATGCTTTTGCTCTAGAGGTTACAAAGCTTCTTATCTCTAAATAAAAAACCTTCTTGTTGGTTGAGAAAATGTTTTTCAGGGAAAATTGTTAATAAGGTATGATGATGAGTTTTATTCTTGAGCATTCTCATTCCCGTAACTAATGTGCCAAATTTGCCCACTTGTTCCTTGCAACACGTCTCTGTATACAACCTCAAAGGCATCCACTTTTCTTCTCGTCGATCTGCCATTATCCCATGCAATGTGAGAAGATTATGCTTGCTCTGAAACCAATTTCAATTACCTTCACGATCTTGTGGTGCTTTTCCTCTAGAGCACAAAATTCTGCGCAAAAATATTTTTCTTCCCATTTTTGCTGTTGGTGCTTTATCTTCCACTATCGATCCTAATAATTACAATCAAGCTGGAATATTCGAGTACGTGGAAAACTAGCCAGGTATATTTGTCTGGTCTGGATAATACTAAAAAGTGGTCTCTTGCAACTTTTCTTCTGAATAAGAAACACATTTTATGTAGATGGGTGTGCAAAATTGAGAAATAATCAGATTATCAGATGGTGTAAAGTGATATGAGGTGCATACACATTGGTTGAAAGGGCTGATTATCACAACACCTTTCGTCCTGTTGTGTGGCTGGCCATTTGTATGTGTTTTGATGGTAGGTGGTGTTATCTACGACAACTCGACACTGCAATCTTTATTAACTTGATTTGCACATGCCTTCTTACATTATTTCCAAAAAGAGGAAGGTTCTGTATCATCCCTGCTTGGTCACACAATGTTGGTTTCTAAACTATTCTCTAACTGCGATATTAGAGCCTGGTTTGATTCAATCTTATACTGATAATTCCATTGTGTTTTATGCATTAGCTCATCCTCTGTATTCATTTTTGCTTTTTGTTGATGACATGGGTATGATTGGAAATGACCACTTACTGCTCTGACATGTGAAATGGTTTTGATTCCATAAATTTTGTTTTCACGGATTTGAGTTCTATGAAATATTTTCTGGGCATTGAAATGACCTTATCCATCCACCCTCGGTGTAATATGTTCTCGAGCACCTTAATAGTTTTGAGGCGTGATCCCTACGCAAATATTGGGACCAAAGTCCTGGTTTTCTTGCTGCATTTCAACATGGTTTTGTGCTTCGAGTTCAACATCTGGTAAATTCACAAGCAGCTTTATCAAGGTTATAGCCACTACTTTTAGTAGGCAGCGTTTCCTTCAATTGACTTAGAATTTTGGTTCTGCACTATCTAGCACGTCCTCTTAGTTGTGTCTCCAGCTGCTCTCTTGAAGACTCGCTTGAGAACTATAATAACAAATCCAATGACATAAGTGGGGATTAGAAACACCACGCACGTTTAATTTTTCGCACTAGTCATTAGCTCTTAGCTATTTAGTTATTATTTTTTCTTTCATAACAAATCAATATTATTTTTAGAACTTTAAGTAACAAAGAAAGCATAACTTCTATCATATCATTCCCCACAAAAACAAGCATGGCTACACGCACGGTAGAAACAACTGCATACAATAGAACGAGGTTCTCTGGTTTGGCGGCAAACTACTTAATTAGTAAACGAGTAGGTTTCATACCTCATGGTACAATCTCCAAGCACCATGTCAACGCCAAGGCAGAATTGACAGTCCGCTAGAATCTGGGATTTACCAGAGCTTATGCATATGCCGCAATTGCTGTAAGAAAGTGCTGGGTTGCAGGTGGTGTGACCATAGGCAACAGCTGTTTGATAAGGAGACGCGGAGTAATAGTTGTAGTTCGCTTGATTTGGGGTCACGGTCTCCATATCCGCGAGCACATAAGCCACACTGCTAGCATAAGGGTCGCCGCTCGAATAGGTGCCGGCATTGCAAGTCCTATAAACTTTGCCAGTGTCTGGAGCACCTTGAACAATGTGGAACATCAAAAGGGACTCAATCGGCATAATTGCAATTCCTGAAGGGGTGTACATAACGTAATATCCTTCACATAATTTATGTGCTCAGTCCTATATTGCACCTTAAGAGGCCCTAGTCTTGACTATTTATAGTGGTTGTGCTCAGTAGGTTTTCTCCTATGATTAGCATACAAATCTTTCTTTGACGGTGCCAATACACGAGCATTCTTAAAAGCTTCTGCTTGTTTCGGATATAGGGCGGAGACAATGCAATTTGTTCTTTTGCTAAGGAACAAGTATGTAGTTTAATACCACCACCCGCGGTGGCCGCGCGGTTAAGAGCTTGGTACCCTTTTCGCAAGAGGGGAAGAGTTCGAAACTTCGTGGACGCAGTGTGTCATGCACAAACGCGCGTCTTAACTGCGAAAGGGACTAGTGGTGGGAGGCCCCGAGCCCCAGGGTTTACTCTTCGCCGCGAAGCGGCAAAGCGGAGTGTTCCACAAAAAAAAAAAAAAAAAAAAAAAAAAAAAAGTATGTAGTTTAATCTGTTCAAGTAATTCAATTTATTTCTTAAGTGCACATTGGTCATTTTTTCTTGGGAAAAACCAACAAATATCTCCAAACTTTACCCACTATAACACATCTACCCTAAACTATTTTTTATCATACAAAAAAAAAAATCCTAAACTCACACATATAACACATTTATGCCAAACTTTTTTCTATGACACCAAAGGCCTCAAGCTCACATCTGTGTGACATATTTATCGCAAATTATTTTCTTGTGATTTCTCTGTGACACCAAAAACTATAAGTTTTTTTCAGTGACACCAAATTTTTGGGATAAATATGTCATTCGAATATAAGTTTGAGGTTTTTGATAACATAAGAAAAAGTTTGGGATAGATATGTCACATTGTACAAGTTCAAGGATGAATGTAATGCACAAATATAAGTTTGGGATTTTTAGTATCAGAAAAATAAATTTATATTAAATGTGTCATAGTGGATAAAGTTTGAGATTTTTGGTAATTTTTATCTTTTTTTTCTTTGGCTAACTTGTTGATTTGCTAATTGGTCAAGAGTTAAATATCATTCAAGTTTCTAGACTGGAAAAAATTTGGATGTAGACAACAGTACAATTCGAGCATCTATAAATTTGCCACTCTCTTTCACGAATCTATGGTATTCATCTTGTAGTTTAATTAGAGTACTTCGATTTTTATGAAATTATCGTTCGCTGAGTCACTGAATAATAGACAAATTAACCTAGAAGATTCTTGATACTTTTCATTGTTCATTGCTTTCTCGTTTCTTCTTTCTCATCCTATTTCCTCTACAATTTGTTGTTGGATAATATTTGAACTATTCACATCTTCAGCTTGACTAGCACCCATAAATGTACCTAAGAAGAAACCTATATTCTAAGTAAGCTATCGTGTATAATTTTATGTCGAACACAATTTGGTTATCTGGATAAGCTCATTTTCTCTAAAGATGAAAATCTCTTGGTGTTACTAGAGGAATAAAATATTTACATTGGGAATGCAACATGCAAATTCTACAGTTTGACATCAAATCACTTGATATACTTTGGGTTTGCAAACCTTTTCCTTTGGACCATGGCATAGTGAAAAATAAAGGGATACATGGCTCCCGGGCTATTATACAAGGACATAGGTGGTGCGGTAGGAGGAAAAACATAAATGCAAATGTTGAAATGGAACAATCAGAAAAAAGAAAAGAGAAAAGAGAAAAGAGAGATGTAGATGATAATAGTTGCCATTTAATGAATACCCGAGACACGTTTCAGAGACAGAGGGAGAGCCCAAAGCAGGAAGCTCTGTTTCAGTTTTCAGATTCATCGTCTGCTGATGAAGCGCGCCAGTCTCTTCCCTGCTTCCGTCTTCCTTCTTCTTCCGGCTCTTGAGTTACGTGAGGAAAATTTGCAGAGCTGGTGGCGGTGGCGGTGGGTTTACGGGTGTCCGTGATGCCCTGTGTTGCTTCGGTATAATGATAAAGTCGAGCCCTCTGCCTTCCCCCGGGGATTTTAGTCTTCTGTTGGGTGCTGTAGTGAGGATGAAGCACTACTCCACTGCCATCCGCTTGATTGAACGGCTGCATTCGTCAGGGATTGAAGTTGATCATGTCTTGCTGACGATTTCCCTGAATTGCTTTTCCCGGTTAAGGCGGGTTGATTTGGGTTTGTCTATCCTGGGCAGAATCTTGAAGCTTGGGTTTCCCATCAATGTCGTGACATCGAGCACCCTGATTGACGGTCTCTTTATTCAGGGCAAAGCTGATCAAGCACTGAGGTTCCTCGATGATATGCAACGAAACGGCCCCGAACCTAATGAGACCACGTATGCGATAGTTGCGAAGGGGTTGTGCAGGGCGGGTAACACCAGACTGGCGATTGAATTGCTAAGGGACTGGGAAGAGAGAAGCTGCAGGCTTGATTCCTTCACATACAACATAGTGATTGATAGTCTTTGCAAGGAGGGATTGATTGCAGAAGCGTTGAGACTCCATGAAAGTATGAGTAGGAAAGTGATCAAACCAGATGTTGTTACTTACAACTCCTTGATTCATGGTCTGTGCAATGCAGGCCAGCTGGAATATGCTTTCGCATTGTTGAAAGAGATGACAAGCAGAGCAATCCAACCCGATTTACCCACTTATAACTCCTTGGCTCATTGCTTATGCAACCTAGGCCAATGGAAAGATGCTACGGTCTTGTTGGAGAAGATGACGAAGGCAGGAATTGAACCGGACATCGTTACTTATACCTCGGTCATTCAAGGAGTGTGCAATTCTGGCCAATTGACAGAGGCTTGAAGACTGTTGAGTCATATGGTGCAAAGCAGAGTAATGCCAAATGTTCGAACCTTCACTGTCCTGGTGGATGCATATTGTAAAGAGGGAATGCTTGTAGAGGCTGAGGCCATAGTTGACAAGATGATACAATTAGGTCAAATGCCTTCTAGTTTCATTTATAATACATTGATGAATGGTTATTGTTTGCAGAATAGAATGGACAATGCTATGGAAGTACTTAATTTGATGATTGAAAGAGGCTGCTCACCTGATGTTGTTAGTTATAGCACGTTGATTAACGGATGCTGCAAAGTGAAAAGAGTTGACAAATCAAAGATGCTTTTCCAAGAAATGCTTCAAAGGGGCCTGATTCCTGATGTCGTGACATACAGCACTCTAGTATATGGATTTTACCAGGTTGGGAACCTTGAAGCCGCGGAGGAGCTAATTAACGAGATGCAGTCTCGCGATCTATCTCCAAATCATTATACCTTGAGTGCTTTACTTGATGGCTTGTGTAAAAGGCAGCAGATTCACAAGGCCATGATATTGCTTCGAAAGATGGAAGATACCAAATTCGCCCCAGACATTGTGACTTACACTATTCTAATAAACGGCATGTGTAATGCTGGAAAGCTTGATGATGCTAAGGGGCTGTTCAATTGTTTGCATGCTCAAGGGTTGCAACCTGATGTGTGGACGTATGGTATTGTCATGCACGGGTTGTGCAAAGGGGGACGCACGGAGGAAGCATATCAGCTTCTAAGGGAAATGGAAAGAAAAGGATGCCTTCCAAATGGCATCACTTATAACACAATCATCCAAGGACTACTAAGAAATAAAGAAAATACGAGAGCAGCAGAACTTGTCAATGAAATGGTTGAAAGGGGTTTTTCTGCAGATGTAGTAACTACAGAGTTGTGGGTTAAATATGTTGTGACAAATGGAACTTCTTCCTTTATGAAGCCAAGCATGATGACAGCATTTGATCAAATTAAGTGTAAGTTATGTTCTATTCTATGCTCTCAAAGTAAGTTTAGATCTGCAACACTTGGCTATGATTCATATTGAATTTGTATACTTGATGAAGGCATTGATCATTGTTTATAACAACTATGGAATTATAAGGATATATTTCTGTTTATACTCTGCAAAATTTCTCTGCTTATGTTGTCAGATCAAATTTCAGTTGTTAACTTTGGAGTACGGTGAGTTAAATTCGATGCAAAATTCTATGTTCCATTCATGCATCGTGTGCGCTGTTAGATCTTCATTATCAAGTTATCACATTATTCATCAGGTCATCCATAATCCTGCAAGTCTCAACTACTTGTAAGAGATATAAAACTGTGTGCATGAATCTCACTTCTTCAAACAAGAAAAAATGCAAATTTGATTTCATCGTGGGTCAGAATTACTGATAGTTCAATTTTGTCATATGGGCAATACCTGGAATTGCTTGCTAGTTTTTAGGTTATAAGAAGCTCTTTTATTGACTCTGGGACTGTCTTCCATACAGGAGACAGGCAAATAAAGGGTAATGTTCAGGACAGCGAATACTTTTTGTGAGGAAGGCGAATCCAAAGATGAAACCGATCGAGCTCAAGATGCCTCCAAAGCAGACTCAAACCATCACGACAGTGACATATTGAAGGAGCATGTCCTCTCACGATTGCAGACACCTGGGAATGCGTTCAAGTAATGTCTATTTTGTTTTTAAAGGTTTTCAGTGCTTGCCAATTCCCATCCTTTATTCTTTGCCACTCTGCTGTATAATGTATCAACACCTTTGCATCTCTTAGATGTTGTCATTCCTGTTGTCATCTTGGTGCGCTTAATTTGCTGATCATTGTCTCAATACAATTCGGGAAGTTGCTTTAAGAGGATGACTAGCAAAAGGCACATGAAAATAGTGCTGAGATGGATGATAGAGAGACAAAAGGTGCGGCTCGTATGCAACTAAGTTGGTCCGATTAAGCAATTTCTCTACACAACTTGGTTCACAAAAGTGTGACAACAAATGGACAGAACAATGAACGCTGCTTCAAAACCTGAACATCCATGACTTGTTGCAGGTAGGCCTATTGTAAATGTAGAAAGCACGCACAAAGATGTGTCGCTTTGACTTTTGAGTCTTCACTGTAGAAGAGCCATACTTGTGTTTGCAAGGTTGTGTAAATAAAGTTGAATGTTATGGTATTACCTGATTTGCATAATCATTGGATGCTTCTCAACTGGAAGGGTAGCAACATTCTTGGGGTGGATACAGAATTTCTTTGCTTCGTGGTTGAATTATGATAAGTTGCATTGCCAGTTTGAGTTAGTTTGAGAATTCAGAATACTGCAGTTTTTCAGTTGCTTTGACTTGAATAAAAGAGATGAGCTGGATTGGATTGTTATCTAGCTCAATCAAGTCAAACAAGCAATTGTCTAAATTTATTCGCTATGCTTTTGCTCTAGAGGGTTCCAAAGCTTTCTATCTTGAAATCAAAAACCTTCATCTTAGTTGAGAAAATGTTATTCTGGGCAAATTGTGACTAAGATATGAGGATGACTTTTTCCTTACGCATTCTCATTCCGGTACTAAAGTGCCAAATTTGCCCACTTGTTTGTTGCAACACTTCTCTATATACAACCTTAGAGGCATCCAATTTTCTTCTTGCCGATCTGCCATCATCCCATGCATTGTGACTAGATTATGCTTGCTCTCAAACCAATTTCAATTAACTTCACAATCTGGTAGTGCGTCTTCTCCCCTAGAGCACAAAATTTTGCGCAAAAATATCATTCTTCCCATCATTCAATTTAGTGCTTTATCTTCCACTATTGATCCTAATAATTACGATCAAGCTGGAATATTTGAGTACCTGGAAAGCTAGTCAGGTATATACGTGTGCTTTGGAGAGTACTAAAATATGGTCTCTTGAAACTTTCCTCCTGAATAAAAAACCCATTTTATGTAGACGGGTGTGCAAAATTAAGAGGTAGTCAGATCATCAGATGGTGTAAAGTGATATAATGTGTATACACATTGGTTGAAAGGGTTGATTATCACCACACCTTTCGTCCTGTTGTGTGGCTGGCCATGGCCCATTGTACGTGTTTTGCTGGTGGTTGGTGTTATCTGCTACAACTCATTGTACGAGTTTTGCTGGTGGTTGGTGTCATCTGCTACAACTCAACACTGCGATCTTTATTAACTTGATGTGCAGATGCCTTCTTACATTGTTTCCGAAAGAGGGGGTTTGTATATCATCCCTGCTCAGTCTCAGAAAGTTGGTTTCTGAACTATTCTCTACTGCTTTATTAGATGCTGGTTTGGTCAATCTTATGCTGATAATTCCGTTGTGTTTCATGCATTAGTGCATCCTGTCTTCATTTTGGTTTATGTTCACGACACAGATATGACTGGAATTGACTGGTAACTGTCCAACAAGTGAAATGGTTTCAACTCCATAAATTTTGTTTCATTGATTAGGGTTTTGTGAAAGATTTTCTTGGCATTGAAATGAGCTTATCCTTGTATGCCATCTACGCATGGTGTAATATGTTATTGACCACCTTTGTGATTTTTAGGCGTGATCCTTAAGCAAATATTGGGGCCAAAGTCCCGTTTACTTCTTGCCGCACTTCGGCATGGTGTTGTGCTTCGAGTTCAACATATATTTATCTGGTAAATTCACAAGCGGCTTTAGGAAGGTTATAACCATTTCTTTTAGCCTATAGGTGGTGTTTCCTTCTATTGATTTAGGCTTTTTTGGTTTTGCACTATCTAGCACGTCCTCTTATTTGTGTCTCCAACTACCGTCTCTTGAAGACTCACTTGAGAATCGTCATAGCAAATCCAATCACGTAAGTGTGGATTAGATACATGACACAAGTTTGATTTTTCGTACTAGTCGTTAGCTTTTAGCTATTTACTTAGGTTTTTCATCATAATAAATCAATATTATTTTGAGTACTCTAAAATAAGAAAGAAAGCATAACTCCTAGCAAATCGTTTCCCACAAAAACGAACATGACAAAAAAAATAAAAAATAAAAATGTCCGGTAGAAACAACTGCATACAATAGAACAAGGCTCTCTGGTTCGGAGACGAACTACTTAACCAGTAAATGAATAGCTTTCATACCTCATACTACAATCTTCAAACACCATATTGACGCCAGGACTGTTTGGACAGTTCGCCAGTATACAGGCCTTAGCAGCGCTAACGCATATGCTTTAGCAGCGCTAACGCATGTGCTGCAGTCGCTGTGAGAAAGCGCTGAGTTACAGGGGGCACGACCATAGGCAGCTGTTGTGGGATAAGGAGACATGGTATAGTAGTTGTAGTTCGCATGATTTGGTGCCGCAGTAGCCATGTCAGTAAGGACATAAGCTACAGTGTTTGCGTAAGGGTTGTCACTCGAATAGGTACCGCCATTGCAACCTCTACAAGTTATGCTGGTGTCTGGAGCACCTTGAACAACATGGAACATCAAAAGGGATCTAACTAGCATAATCTTAACTCTTGAAAGAGTATCCATAACGTGATATCCTTTACTTAATTTTTGGGCTCAATCCTATTTTTTCCACCTTGAGAGGCTCAGGTCTTGACTATTTATAGTGGTTGTGCCCAATAGGTTTTCTCCTATGATTAGCATATGAATCTTTCTTTGATGGTACCAATGCATGAGCGTTCTCAAAAGCTTCTGCTTGTTTCGGATATAAAATGGAGACAATACAATTTGTTCTTTTGCTATGGACCAAGTATGCAGTTTGATCTGTTACAAGTAATTCAAATTATTTCTTAAGTGTACATTCGTCATTTTCACTTTGGCTATTGTCGATTTGCTAATTGGCCAAGAGTTAAATATCATTGAAGTTTTTAGATTGGAAAATAATTTAGATGAAGTAAAGAACAGTACAATTCTAGCATCTATAAATTTTTCGTTCTCTCTTTCACGAATCTTTGGTAGTCCTGACTTTCTTCTTTGAGAGTTCTAACGGTTTTGTAACGTTTCATTTTTATGAGTATGTCGTTTATGCTTGTTTCTGTTCTTTTTCATCTTGTTGTTTCACTAAGGCACTTCTATTTTTCTGAAATTATCGTTGGTTGAATCAATGAGTAGTAGACAAATTAATCTAGAAGATTCTTGATGCCTTTCGGTGTTTGCCGCATTCTCGTATCTTCTTTCTCATCCTATTTTCTCTCCAATTTCTTCTTGGACAACATTTGAACTAATCACATTTGGCTTGACTAGCACTCGAAAATGTACCTAAGAAGATGAAGACTATTCTCTAAGTAAGCTCTCATGTATGATTTCATGTTGAACGGGGTTTGGGTCTTTAGATGGGCTCATTTTCTCCAGAGACAAAGGTCTCTCTTGGTGTGGCTAGGGGGATAAAATATTTTCATTGGGGATGCGACTTGCAAATTTTACACTTTGACATCAAGTCACAGAATATTCTTTTACATCAAAATTTTGCTATCAAAGTTTCTGACTTCGTGTTTGCAAAACCTTTTCCCTCGGACCATAGAATGGTGTCATTACCCGTTGCCAGAAGAATAAAGGGATATATGGCTCCCGAGCAATTTTACAAGGACATAAGTGATGTAAGGTGATGTTTATAGTTTTCGGACGTTGATGATTGAAATGGCCTGTAAGAGGAAAAACATAAATGCAAATGCTGAAATGGAACAATTAGAAAAGAAAAGAGAACCAAACGGTGGTTGGTCTAGCGGTAGTAGGCTGAACCCTGGGCGGACTTTACCTGCCAAAGGCAGGGGTTCGAAACTCGGAGAGACCCTTGCTGGGAGGGGAGAAACCTTTGCTGCTCTAATCCTGAGTCCGGATTAGTCGGGGCTTTGGCTCTAGATACCAGACAGGTTATACCCAACCCACCAAAAAAAAAAAAAAAAAAAAAAAAAGAAAAGAAAAGAAAGATAACTTGAAAGATGATAATAGTTGCCATTTAATGTATACAATTAATCCACAATGATTGACCATCAATGAACATGTTGAGATATTAATAAATTGTGCTCGTCTGCCCGTGAAGTTGCTTTTGTATCCATCCAACAGGCGAGTTGATAATGTTGGCACTGAAATATAACTTGAATCTTTCTTGACTTAATCAAGTGTTCTGACAACTTCTAAAGAATACCCACTTAAGGAACGATGAAATTATGAAATCGTCCATTGTTTGATTATCTTTGCTCTATGTATAAATGAAATGCAAACCAAAGTTAGCTCAATTAGAAGCGTAATTGACCATGTAATTCGTGAACCTAGATGATTTTAGCATTTGTTGGGAAAAGTATAGGAGAAGTGTGAAAGTCAATATGCATAACCCCCTAGTTCTTTTTATTTATTTTTTATTTTGATGGAATTTTGACTTGATTCATAATCATTAAACTCTTTCTAACGTCCTCTTAAACTCTTTCTAACTGGACGTGTGGGTTCTTGAATTGGCCTTCTTATCTCATATGCTGTCTTCTTAGCAACAATCATCATCTTTCTAGAATGTGTCGTTTGAAGGGAGCTTTTATATGGTTATTGTTGGTGCCATAATCAATTGGTTGACATGAAACTAGTGTTGGGTTCTTTGTTAGTAGCTGATTTGGAGAGGCACCCGATGTCTTCTTCTTTCGTAAGAAAATGACGACTATTCTCTAAGCAAGCTTTCATGTATGATTTCATGTTGAAGGGGGGTTTTTGGATGAGCCAATTTTCTCGAAAGATGAAGACAATTCTCAGGATTATAAGAAAAAAATACGAGATTCTTTTTGGTGTGGCAAGGATATAGAATTTTTATATCGGGAATGCAACATGCAAATTATACACTTAGACATTAAGCCTATTCTTGATCAAAATTTTACTCCATAAGTTTTTGGCTTTAGGCTTGCGATACTTCACCCGTGGACCATTGCATAGTGTACTTGACTGCTTCAAGAAAAGTACTGGGATATATGGTGCTCAAGTTATTTTACAAGAACGTTGGTGGTGACTTTTATAAAGCTGATGTTCATAATTTTGGAATGTTGATGATGGCAATGGCCAGTAGGAGGAGAAATGCAAATGCAAATGCAAATGTTGAAATGGAACAATCAGAAACGAAAAGAGAGATAACTCGAAAGATGATAATATTTGACATTTGGTGTATACAATTAATAACTAATGATGGCCATCAATGAATAGAGTCCCTGGACATCATTTGGTGTATAATATGTGCCCATCTTCCCTCAAAGCTGCTTGTGTATCAGTCCGAGAGGCGAGTTGATGTTGGTACCGAAATCAAACTTGAATCGTTCTCAACTTCATTAAGTGTCCCCACAATTTTTGGAGAATATCAACTTCAGGAAAACAACGAAATTATGAAATCATCCATTGTTTGATTAGATTTTTCTCCATGTAAGAATGAAATGCAAACTAAAAGTAGTTCAATCATAAGCATAATTGACCATGTAATTCATGAACCCGGATGATGATTTTAGTGTTTGTTAATTCCCATATTTGTAGAAGAATTTCCCAAGCCCTATCTATTTAAATTTCTTGTTTTAGAGTGCTCTTGATGTCGTTACTTTTCTTCCCAATTAGGAGGGAATACAGAAGACAACGGAGAGTCCCAACTCTCCAAAGTTCTCCTCTTATTTCTTTCCTTAAGCCTTTTAAGGACCTGCTCAGGCTCATATGTAATTCCTCTTATATGATGCAATGAAATCTCTATAATTATCTAGTCCATGTACTCCTTGGTTAGTTCTTCATACAAAGGACCGGATGCTCTTGAATTGAATAAATGATAATAAATAAGTTTTTCTTATTTATTTCAATCGAAATAGCATAAAGTTTACTATGCACAATTTTTTTTTTTAATCCAAATAATAGCAAAGTTTGGGTTATTTGCTCTGCTTCTTACATGCAAGTAATGGCAAAGTTTTGGGGGACGGCTTGTTGACTGAGGGGCTGTTTGTTTAAATTTGTTTATGTTCCCCGAACACAAATTTTTATTCTTTTGTTCAAGGGAACAAAAAAAAGAACAGAAACACGTTTATTTACACTTTTGTTCCCGGGAAACAAAAAATCTAATTTTTTTTTGTTCTTAAGAACATATTTGGAACATAAATAAGAAGTAGAAAAAACTTGTATCTTATTCCTGGGAATAATTCCGAGAAACACTTCTTCTTTTTCTCTCCCTTTTATTCTTCTTTTTTCTTTGGCTAGTCGTCATGGCTGGGCCATCTTGAGCTCGCCCAGATTCGGTGAGGCGAGCTTGCCTAGCCATTGGTGAGGTGCGGCTTGGCCGGGCCACCGTCAGATCGGTGTCGCTTAGTGGTGGCCCGACGAGGGTGAGCCTCGCTGGTGGCTAGGTGAGCTCGGCCTTGCCGAGGGTCGGCAACCCTCGCCGTGGTTGGGCGAGGCCGCTGGCTCTTGTTAGCCGATCGCTAGCCATGGTTGAGGCCGGTGATCGGCCAAAAAGAAGAAAGAAAAAAGAAAAGAAATAAGAAATAAGAAAAAAGAAAAAAAGAAAGAAGAAAGAAGAAAAAAGGAAAAATAAAATAAAAATATTAAAAAATAAAAAAAAAACAAAAAAAAATTATATAAATTTACCAAATGTGTTTCTGTTTTTTTTTTTTTTTTTTTGGTAACCTAGGAAACCCCGAAAGCCGACAACCGGCGGGAAGAACCTAGGGTTGATGCAAGCTGGCCACCACACTCATGCCAGCGGTTAAGTCACCCTGCGACGCACTGAGGATTCGAACCCCTCCCTTCGTGAGGGAGAGAGGGCCCAAAGCCAACAACGCCACCTAGGTGGGGGATTATCAAATGTGTTTCTATTCTTTTTCTATTTCAAAATAGAAATTTTGTGCAGTTACCAAACGTGTTCTTTGTTCAAAAATTGTTCACGGGAACAAAAGCATTTTTTCTGTTTCCGTGAAATTTTTTTGAACAGAAACATTACCAAACGCGCCCTAAGCGTATAGGAACTCTTTGCAGCATCTGTTGCTGGGCGAACATGGGCACCGTTGAGACGGACATATTCCCAATCCCAACCCACTTACACGTCTTGAGCGACGCCAATCAACTTCATCAGAGTCAGGCCCAGACGATGTGACTTTCCATTGTGTTTTCCGCGGCATTAACTGAGTAACTCTCCTGATAAAAAGGGTGGCATTCCTTGCCATTTTTGTTTGTTTCAATTACTGACTCACGAACACTTTTTCCTGGTTGTTTTCCCGTGTTGCACTAACAACAGCAGGATTTGCCTGGAGAGTCTGCCTCTCGTTTACGCCCTTTCCTCTTTGTTTCCTGTCACAATCGTTGTAACGTGCAAGCGTTCCGAAGACCAGTCCTACGGTGATGGGAAAGGAGGACACGATATTGCTTGCATTGACTAGGTAAGATACCAATAGGCAAGGGAAAAACTCTCCCAGATGCACTTTGAAGGCAAGCTTGATGATGACAACTGATCATTTTTAGTATATGTGATGCTTGATTCTATGCTTTGATGTAATTTTAGATTTGCAATACCAGGCTATGATTCATATAGAATTCGTATACTTAGAGAAGGCATTGATCATTGTTTATGCGGACTATGGAATTATGTGGAATATTTCCGTTTATACTCTAGCAACGTGGTCCAGGTGCTCTACAGCAAGTTTTGCCCTAAACTTCTGGTTGTCCATTAGCAACAGACTCATCACAAGGGATGAGCCAGAAAGTGGAATCAAGCTCGTTAAAGTAATTGGTCTCCTACCGATCATGTTTTGAATCTATAGCCGCGATCATATACATTAACCTACGGTGGAATTAGAATTCGGAGCTAGACTCGGCTGACATTTTTCTGTCGTTCTTTTTTCCACTTTCCATATGGGCCAATGGCTAAGTGAAAGGGCGATCATATACTTTTAGCCTATCTCTACCACGTTTGTCAAGCAAAGAATCTTATCATCAATCAAAGATTCTGATTTGAAAAGAAATAATCCAGGTTGGCGTTGTTTCTACTGTGAAGTTGAGAACTGCAAGCAATCTTGTGGATAAGCTGATGGCGGTGATTTGTCTATTACGTTGTTTACGAGTTCATCCATTGTTAAGTTTGTATTCAGTCATAAGAAAAGTGCATGAGAGGAAGAGGAAGAGGAAGAAGAAAATACATTACTTTTTCTACTCGAAGAACGGTATGCCGTATCATGAGACGCAAACGGCATGATTTCACTCTCCCCAAGATTCAATACTGGTTTCGGAGCAAGCGGTGATTGTTTTTCGTGCATCGTATTTTATAATTTGCGTGGTGTGATATTTTTGAGTGAAAAATCATGAGTCAGATGTAGCGAGCGTGTACATGACGTTTTTTGAAAACAATCTTTGCACGATTTTCGAATGATGAAGCTCTTTATGCAGAATGGTCCACCGGAAGGAATCAAAACTCTTTCTGCAGTTGAAGGTTATGTAAAATGATGGGGTGCATACGAACTAGGCAAGGAATACAAATTAACATGAAAAAGGTCCACAAATTAGTAAATATGTCTGGTACAGTCGTCCGGTAAGTGGTTCTTTGGATTTCATGAAGCAGTGACACCATGCGATCGATCTTATTTATAAAGGATCACTGTTGATTAAATGGTCAATCTATGTGTAGCATATTAGGCTGCGCATGACAACGTTTCTTGGCTAGAAAATAGTTTTTTTTTTTTCAGAAATAATTCTTTTATATTTCTGTTCCGGGAACAATTTATGAGCAAAAAAACCTGTTTGATAACTGCACAAAATTTCTATTTCTGGAACAAAAAAAAGAACAGAAACCTGTTTGATAAATGCACAAAATTTTTTATTCCAATTTTTTATTTTAAAAAAAATTAAAAATAAGAAAAAGGAATAGATTAGATATTACATAAAATTGACAAGATCAAAATATTATTAGATTAATAATACATTTGCTTAGAAATAAGAATTCTAGTCGAAGATGAACCTGTAACATATGGAACGTGAGCTATTATCTTATATCTATGTGTGAGGATCTTTACTCATGTAGTTTATAGCCTATTGAATTAGGTAGCGTTTTGAACTATAATTCTCAATAATATATTTTATTTTTGCAAATTTTAATGTTTGGTATAGCAAATATTGCGGAAAAAGCACAAGGGATATTGTCAACCAAATTAATTTGTAGTGATTTCCTTGGGACTAAGTTTTTACTCTTTTTTTTTTTTAAATTGTAATTCTAGTGCATGCGTGGCTTGGGAATTTTAGTCTTCTAATATTGACATGGATGTCGGGTTGGGATTGGAAATTTCCAACTATTGGAATGGTGCATGCATGGCGTGGCTTTGCTATCATTATGCATTTAGTTCATAGTATGCTCCTAAAACACTTAATAAAGACCTCGGTCTCTTGCATTTTGAGCCGTCGATGCATCCCATCGTGATGCTACTTTTTACCTTGCTTCTTTTGAATTACAAACTATTTCATTTTCGTGTTTCACGTAAGCTTATAAGGTTTTGGCTAATTTTGATGAAGGGAGGTGTTTTTCCTCTCCTCTTTTGCTTTTTTTCTTTCTTGACTAGGATGCAAGCTTCGGACGGTGGTTTGTAGGTCTTGAAGTGTCAACTATACAATAGCTTACAATTTGCTTCTCTTCTGTTTGTCCACATTTATGATACATTCAATGGAATTTGTGCTCACAAAGATAGAATTTGATGACCTTAATACGATTAATAGAAATGTATTCATAATAATTTACAAACATATTGCAAAAGTTTTCACCAAAAGACAAAAACACATCACAAAAGTTGGAAATAAAAAGTCATGGAATCTCTTGCATATTGTGATCCCTTGCCATCATATTTGCAATATTTTTCCTGATCATGTTTATTTCAGCCGCCTCATCACTTGGTGTATCATCTACAACCTCGTCTTGTGTAGGTCCAAATGGATACTCTGGATCTCCATATAGGGCAAAGTTCCTGTCCATCTTGTTTTGGTCACGAATATAATTACGGAGAGTACAACATGCGATTACAATATATGCTTGCTTTCGAATTGAAAATGGAGGCATGTGTCTCAAAATGGAGAAGCGGTTTTTTAATGCCTCAAATGACCTCTCGATAACATTTCTCAATGAAGAATGCTCATAGTTGAACAATTCTTTTGCTGTTCTGGGCCGTCTAATTCTACCCCTATAATCATTCAAATGATACCGCTCATCTTTAAATGGAGTAAAAATCCTGGAAGTGCAGCATAACCACAATCTACTACATAGTATTTTCCGACAAGAATATATACATAAATTTGTTATGATATGCAATAGCTATATAATCATAAAGAAAATCACTTGATATAGACAAAGCAAATACCTGGTGGTGGTCGAGAAAATTGCAATTGAGTAGTCTCGAGTGCTACTGAGAGAACTCGACAATCATTGGCAGATCCTTCCCACCCAGCATATACGAAAGTAAATTTCATGTCGAACAAACAAGCACACAACACATTTTGAGTGGTAATCCCTTTCCTGCCTCTAAATGGGATCTGTTTCGCTAGAGGGATGGATGCATTAATGTGGGTGCCATAATAGCACCAATGCAGCCTTGTGATTTTATGAAAGTATAGCATTAGACAATATTATCGGCTATATATATTTTAATAATGTAAAATTGATATAAAAATTATACCTTGAAGTAACGTCCGTGGTTAGGATTGATAAGAATCTTTTCTGGAATAATATCAAAAGAAGGCGGCTTGATAATCTCTTTTGATAATTCGAGAAGTGCTTTTAATACTAGAGTAAAAAACTTACTGATTGTTTGTCCCGAACGTTGAAATCTCTCACACAAATTTCTATTGGAGCTTTTGTGACCAACCATCATAAGAAAATTCCAACCTGTTCATCTACCCTTACATATCGAGTATCTTTTAGCCAGCCTCTTGCCTTCATTAGATCACATAGGTTAAGAAAAACATGTCTCTCTAACCTGAATGCTTCATAGATCCTATCTGAATGTCCGTAAATAACTTCCCTTACCCATTCGGCTCCTGATAATTTACTATCCCTAATAGGCTCTTTTGTATGTAAAGACATGTCCTCAATAACCAGAGTCAACCATGCTATTATTATGTCAATATTAGTCTCATCCAAATACCATTCAACCGATGCTACCTCTCCATTAGACACACTATTTGATTCATCTTCCATAGTACCTATGCCCACACAAATACAAGAAAATCAATATAAATATATGTACAAAAAAGGAAAAAAAAAAGAAACCAATAACATAAGTAATAGAGTGAAAGCAAACCAAAATAAAAGTTCAACACAATCCATCATATCCAAACTAAAACACAAATGCAAAAGTCTCAACATCAATATCTTGAACAACAAAATAACAACCAACATAAAAAACATAGTCTAATAAAACTCCATGCAATCCACCATACATTCCCTAACATCCACTAAAGACATCGGAGAAGTCCATATCTCATTTTACTTGGGGTTTTGATAAAAGCCTCCCTCCACGTGGCATTAACGCAGGCTCGTTCCACAGCTTTGTTGTAAAGATCCGGCTCCAATGTAGGTATGATAAGTAGGATATCAATCACAATAGATATGGAGAATGGGTCCATAGGTGGTGATGTGACTTGTGAGTTGATAGAACCACTCACAGATTGATTAGCCCTACTTTTGATCATCTCCTGTAAGGCTTTGCAGGTGCTAGCAATACCAAATGATTGACTCCTCCTTTTCCTCTTACTATTTGGAGTTTTATCCATCCTATATTTGTCATGAACTGGAGTAGAAGTTTTGTAAGACGTAAAAAATTCCTCATCAATATGGTGTTCATTAAAGTTCACTGGTCCATTGTCTGCATCATCACCACCAATGCCAAGTTCATCCGACATCACCAAATCTTCAGCATTTCCTACTGCATACTCCCTAGTAGCATATTTATCACCAAATACAGTACACAAGTTGGGATATTGAGGAAACCCATCATTCTTGAATTTTGCCCACTCAATATTATCTTGCAATTTTCACAATGACGACATATATCAGCAATATAATTAAACATCTTGACATGTACATCTATAGTGATCTCAAAATGATCAAAGGTTAAATCATACCTTGACGTGGGATTCCCATATACTTGGATCATTAACAACAACTGTTTTGTTCACATTATCCCAGCCAAATCTGGATTGTGAAAGCAGCTTCTTGAAACTAGCATACTGCATTTTCAATTTGTTCACCTTGTTCTTCAACTGTACTTGAGTATATTGAAGTTTTGCTCATTTATTGAATTCTGTCCGTATGTTATTCCAGCCTGCTTTGTTGAAAGTACAAGAGGTGCGATTTCCCTTTTTGACCTCTTCAACCAACAAACTGATGTACAAGTTGGTTAGAGGCTCAGTCCACTTTGCGGTAAATGCCTCTTTTTGGGATGCCATGTAACCTTCACTAGTTGAGTATCATATGAGTTCAAGACAATTAAAAAGAGAGTGCAACATGCTACTTCCTTCTTTTCTCATCACCATTTTTGAGAGTAAAGAAAGACACAAGTACCAAATCCAGTTATAGGATGATATTATCTCTAAACCTTGGATAGCTATTTAGAGCATCAACAACTTCAACTACTCACACATGCGTGCACACATATACAACCCTTGGATTGGCTAAACAGAGCATTGACACACACATACACAACCCCTGGATTGGCTAAACAGAGCATTGACACACACATACACAACCCCTGGATTGGCTAAAACAGATCCTTTATCACAGCCTATCACTAAAATAGAGCATCAACAACTTTAACTACTCACGCAAATGCACACGTGCACACATATACAACCCATGGATTGGCTAAAACCTTGATGCAATTTTGCAATCCAATTGCATCAGACGAGTAACTGAACTTCCAGCCATGCCACCAAGACACACTAGACAAAATGAGCGACAACTTTAGTCCCAAATAACATCAAAATGACAGTTGCACGATTCTCATTTTATAATTTCATGACGATGACCAAGGAGTACTTTGGCCAAATGAACCTTTGGGATTATGTGGCTGCATGCTTTCTTTGTCTTTCATGCTTCATGAACAAAAAATTCGATAGCACCTACTACCAATTTTTCCCCATGAAAGATGGTCATTACTATGGAGTAAGGGTGTCTACCATTTACTGATCTAAACACAAATGAAAGATTTGATGCCTCAAAAAATTCAATCTTTAGAATTTCATTCACTTATACATTTATATTCTCGTGGACTTGCATACTAGTTCTCTTAGTTTTATCAGCCTGAGATTATCCCCCTTAATTGCTCATTCTCAAAACCCTATTCTACTACCCTCAATCCATGGCTAAAATTCAATGTGCAGAGAAATTGTAATTTAACCAAAAGAAATTTTAATTATCAAACTTTTGTATTGCAACGTGTACACTTTATTATTGCACTTTGAAGTATTTATTTATCTTGAAGTGTACCTCACACATTGTTTGCTCACAAATTGTTACACTTGTGGTTTCTGTGAACTAACAGTTGTTTTCACTCCACTGTCCACTTTCGAACAAGCTTAGCTTGATACGGTCACTAATGAATTTCTGAAAATTATAGGCTTTCTTCCAAAGATGGTGGTTAGAGAAAAGTCCATAAATGCAAAAACTAGTGAGGAAACTTGTGAATGCTGACCAATTGGAAGCGAGACAAAGTGCACCCTAATTTTGGTGTTGTTAATCATATCAGCTCTAGTTTGTTTTACTCAGCTTAGCTGATACATGTGAGAATCAAGGGCGACACAAGCATGAGGGAAGCAACATGAGAGAGGCAAGCACAAACAAAGGCAACGCGATAGAGGCAACACGATTCAACTTCAGAAAAATCACCACTAGAATAGGTACAATCAGAAGGAATCAAAGCAACAAAACTGATTTAGAAGAAATCAAAGCAACAAATCTGATTTAGGGCAAGACGACCACAAGGCGATGCGACCAGAGGTGATGCAACTGGAGAAAGGTGACCAGAGGCGACGGTACTAGAGGCAATGGGATCAAACAGAGGCGATCGGAGGTGACGGCACTGCAGGCGGCGGATTCAACTTCAGAAAAAAGAAAAGCTCCTCCAGCTTCACATAACCCACGCCTTCAGCTGCAAAATTTTTCCCGACATTTTGTAAAGATCAGACATTTACTTGAAAACCAACAGCTTCATCTTCTAAAAAAATCCAACTTTAACGTTACACTTGCATGTTTAAGCATCAAATGCGATGCGGACAAACAAGTTACTTCCAAACAAAGAGAATAGTAAGTCAAGTTGAACGTTTTCAAGCACATTCCCCGAAAGCTGACAACTTTTTTTGGAAGCACTTAACGAAATTGCCTTAAGAACAAACCTCAGAAACAGGTTACACGGTAGATATAAACAGTTCGGGCGATGCAATGCGAGCGGGTCCCATAAACAACCCGCAGACGAAATGTCCCAGGATCTAGGATGTTTGTACTTCTACACAGACAAACTCGACTAATATAGACACCGTTAAACGTTGCAAGCACAGGGCTTCACCTTGGCAATTTCTGCTGGTGTAGGAGTGCCTTTGATATCCTGCTTATTTGCAAATATATGTAAGGATGCTCCGGATAATCTTTACCAAATGAGCGACAACTTTAGTCCCCTTCATCAACAAATCTAAACAAAAAACTTCGGTGCTGAAAGCAATGCAACTAGTTCTAGCCAGAAGTACTATCAGCAGCTCCTCATTTGAGTACCCATGAACCAGTTTTATGGACATTGATGGGATGTGCATAATGGATATTTGTATGATGACCTTGTTAAAAAGTAGCCCCGAGGAATTGTTATGCAATCGAATAAGGAAATATTGCAATTTCCAATGCATCGACTTTTTTCATGATATGCACAATTGATACTTCGAATATCTCTTTTCGTATATTTAAAGTGCCATAGGAATACCTATGAACAAGACCGATTGCACCATTCATTGTAGGATTTGCACATGGATATCGTTTAGTTTACATATTCAAACAACTTGAAAGAATGACACATTTGGTGGGAAAACGTATGGATAACAATAGAAAAGATTGGAAAGATTTTCCATCCAATTAGATGGACGAGCATCAGAAGAATTTTACTGCAAACATGTAGTCATTATTAGAATATGCAGTCCCTTCTGGAATGGAAGACTAATGACTCATGACATCTTGCAAAACGTAGATGCTCAAGCAATCGAGAGAAAGTTAAACCACACCAGATAAAAACAGAAAGTAGTCAAACAGAAAGTTTTAAACCACACCAGATAAAATGTAGATGCTCAAGCAATGCGAGACGAAACCAAACCAAGAACAACCCGCACACGAAATAAATCGTTGATTGAAGAAAGTAGTCAAACTCTGGAGAGGGAGTTTCGCACCTTTGGAGCGGGAGATCCGATCGGAGCAGATTTTGAGGTTGCGGCGAGACTTGGTGAGGAGCTTGTTGAGCTCAATGTGGGACTTCTGGGCGGGCATGAGATCGGAGGAGGAGGAGGAGGAGGAGGAGGAGGAGGTTGTTCCATTGTTGCCGTTTGGGGCAATGGAGAGGGACTTGGCGACGGGCTGGGAAGAGGAGGCCACGGTACTGCAAGCTACGGAACGGAGGGCACGAGGCCATGACACTGCAAGCTACGGAACGGAGGCCATGGGATTGGCGGCAACGGGACCGGCGGCAACGGGACCGGCGACAACGGGACGGATGGGTGACGGGAGGTGATGAGATCGGAGAGAGGCAAGCGGATGAAGGGAGAGGTGAACTGAGAAGGGGCGTGAGTTGAGAAGGGAAAAGAGAAATTAGGGTTAAGAGAAATCGTTCCTTATTTTAATTCCCGGGAAGAGAAGCAATTTTTTTTTGTTTCTCATTTCTCTTCCAAAACTATTTCTGGGCTAAGTTTTTATTCCGGGGAATAGAAAAACAACTTGGCGTTACCAAACAGATTTCTGTTCTTTTTTTGTTCCGGGGAATAAAAGAACAAAAATTTTGAGGAAGAGAAATGTTCTCATGCAGCCCCTTATTCCGTATCCTTGCGAGGAGTCTTTTGAAGTAAATGTCCAAGAATTTTATTAACGATTTGGTTTTTTGGCAAGGTGATCTTATTTATATTAAAAGTAAGGGTGGATACCCAAAAAAACTCCAAACTGGTACATATGTGACAAATTTACCAAAAACTATTTTTTTGACGATGAAAAATCCCAAACTAGTATACCTGTGACAAATTTATCTCAACTGACCATAAAAAACCATAAACTGGTACGTTTATGACAAATTTATCACAAACTAATTTATTCGACCTTAAAAAATCTCAAACTGGTAAATTCATAACAAATATATCCTTTGTTAAATTGGATTAATACCACAAAAAAAATCACAAAATTGTAAACTGTGACAAACGGAGCGTAAAATCCAAAATTGGTATACCAGTCAACTGTCACGTGTAATTTAACTTAATAATTTGACAGTAAAATTTAATGAAAACTAACCGATGGTAAATTTGTCACAAATGTACCAGTTTGGAGTAAATTTGTTAAAAGTATATCAGTTTTAAGTTTTTTGTGGTAAAAAAAATAGTTTAGGTAAATTTGTCATATGTGTACCAATTTAGGGTTTCAAGGTATTAACACTAAAAGTAAAAAGAGATTATCCAAGGGAGGCATTTTTTTTTTCCAAATTTTACTGGAGATTTACTATGAGAAATTCTTGAACATTTGGTAAACCAGCTTACTGGTGCTAGGGACATGATGAGGTACATTGTAATATGTACATGTTTTGATATTGATTAAGCCATGGAATGAGTTCCAAGGTATCAAATGAATCCACTGATAGTTGATGAAAAGTTGTCAATAAATCGAGAGAGATTTAATTAGGACTGTCCATTGTTACCAAGTGCTCCAAGATATGCTTACTTGCTATGTTCCGGCACCATACTCCGTGAATGCAAGAAGCATCATTATGTCTAACTATTGATAATGAGGATGAGATCAATACGTATATGCAATAAACATTTAAATTGATCCACATAGATATCCCATAACCCACGAAGCCTACTAGGAGCCGGACAAAAATCACGGTTTTCTCCTAATATCGATGATCATAAGTTTGGCGTATCTCCTTTCTATAATTTTGAATCAATCAAGCGAGAGGGATCCATTGACCGTACGATATTTTATGAAAGTCAAGAAAAATGATGACATATGCTGCGAGAAGAGAATAAACACCGTAGCATGTGATTCGTATCGCAGGTGTCGTTTCGACTTACTGCACGAGATATATGTTGAACTAAAAGACCAATCCATGACTCCGTTGTGTGAAAGACCTTCGGGGATATCAATGTGCCGTATGGTATCCTTAGGACTTCCAACTCTTACTTTAAAATCTCGATCTAGTGATCGATACTTTAGCATGTTTTCTCCAAATTTGGAAACGAAGTATGACTTCCAAATTTTGACTCTGGATAAAACTTTATACTTTGGAGAACAGGGGGATTAGGAGTTTGGGACACCTGGAGTGTCAAAACTTGGCACGAAGAGACACTTAAGTACCAAAACTTTGGAAAGGTACACTTAAGTGCCAGTTTCGGAGTAAAGTGGAACACTTCGGCAAAAATCTGGCCACATTGTTGACGTGACAATTTTCCGGCGAGTTGGGTACAAAACAGCGTCGTTTTGCTCGTTGATGTGGCGAAAAAATGTAAAAACGACGTCGTTTTGTATCTGACGTGTAAATAATTAATATAAAAATTAATTAAATTAATTAAACTTATTTAAAATATTTAAAAAATAAAAAAACTTAATTTTATTTAAAAAAAAACCTAAAAAATAAAAAATTCTAAAAAATAAAAAACTTAAAAAAAAACCTAAAAATTAAAAAACCTAAAAATAAAAAAACTTGAAAAACCTAAAAATAAAAATAAAAATAATGAAAAAACATAAAAAAACATTAAAAAACCTAATATTAAAAAGAAAAAGGGTGGGGAGCCGAAGGGGGCGGCCGAGGGCCGAGCCCTTGCCGCCGCGCCGGGGAAGGGCCAGTGAGGGGGGGAGGGTCGGCCGGGGTCGGCTCACCCCCCCCCCCCCCCCCTTTTTCATTTTATTTAATTATAATTTTTTTATTTTTTAGGTTTTTTAATTATAAGTTTTTATTATTTTTTATTTTTTAGGTTTTTAATTATATATTTTTTTAATTTTTTAGTTTTTTAATTTTAAGTTTTTAATTTTTAGGTTTTTTAATTATAATTTTTTTATTTTTTAGGTTTTTCAATTTTAAGTTTTTTATTTTTTTAGGTTTTTTATTTTAATTTTTTTAATTTTTTAGATTTTTCAATTTTAAGTTTTTTTATTTTTTAGGTTTTTCAATTTTAAGTTTTTTTATTTTTTAGGTTTTTCAATTTTAAGTTTTTTATTTTTTAGGTTTTTCAATTTTAAACTTTTTATTTTTTAGGTTTTTCAATTGGGAAAATCTCAAATAAGGGTCTGAAGTTGGTTCATTTTCTCAAAAAAGGATCCAAAATGGACACTGTATCAAATAATGACCCAAAGTGGTTAATTCTGTATCAAATAAGGACCCAAACTTTCAATCTTATTTACAGCTTGGGGTAGTTTTGTCCAAGAACATTTTTTTCTTTATTTTTTTTCTTTCTTCATCTTCCTCACACCTCCTCTTTCGCTCTACTTTGCCTCCTTCTTCAACGCCATAATCAAGCCCCTACTAGCGACCTCATGAGCTTCATGTCATCACACCTTCTCATATGCTAAAATCCTCAGTTCCTCAAGATGCATCAAATCTCGGCTTGCTTGTGCTTGACCTAAAGCTCGAATTGACCTCCATCTGATGACGATGACGTTGGATTTTCTATTAGGGGCAGTGGTCGATGAGGTTGAGAGCTCGAATAGGACTTGTCAATGGCGGCAATGGAGCAACAAAGTACAACAGTTTCTATAGTTAATGATGTCAGATACGACTAATGATCAATCTCAAGATGGGGTATCGATTGAGGAGAATAGCTATGTCAATGAGAATGGCAAGAGTGTGAGTGGGTGTCTCCAGACTATGGATTATTGAAAGGAGCCATTGACATTGCAAAGGGGAAGGGGGATCTTTGAAAGATTGAATTTATGCAAGAGATGCAAACCTAAATTTGAAATTGATGAGACAAACTCTTGCCGAGGTTGAAATAGTCACTAGTTGCTACAAAATTGTTCTTTGGCGTGAAATTGTTGATCACCAAGTGTTAATTAAATAGAGGCATAAATTAGTCAAACAAGACGATCTAGTGATGCTTGGATATTGCTACTCTGTTGTTGGCAAGCAGGACCAAAAACAACACAAAAAATTGTAGTTGCTGGGTTAGCTGAAGGCCTAGAATAAGTGGATTTTGATGCACTCTCGAGGTGAGAAAAATACGTCACCAAAGGGATTAGTTGCATAGCTTGGGAGTTGGACAAGAATTTGAGTCTCAGCAAAAGCAGATTCATATTATGGCTTTGAGATCAGAATTTGCGATAAATGTTGGAATAAAAAGAACTTATTTTTGAAGGCTCATTTCGGCTTCGTGGAATTGTCTACAAACCATTTTAAGGAGCGAAATTTAAAATTTTCAACGAGTTAGATTACATTGTAATGGCTCGTGTTAAAGAAAACCCAATCTTGGTCATACAACAAGATGACACAAAGAGCGATGAAGAGGCTGATAAGGGAGGTGATGTAGAGAGTGAGAAAGATGAAGAAAGAAAAAAGGAAGAAAGAGAGAGACAAAAAATAAACAACAATGTTCTTGGACAAAAATACCCTTGGCTGTGAATAAAATTAGAAGTTCAGGTCCTTAATTGAGAGTAAGTTAGCCACTTCAGGTCCTTATTTGGGACAGTGTCCACTTTAGGTCATTTTTTGAGAAAATGGCTCCACTTCAAGTCATCATTTGAGATTTTCCCTTTTCAATTTTAAGTTTTTTAATTTTTAGGTTTTTTCATTTTAAGTTTTTTAATTTTAAATATATTTAAAATAAAATTAAGTATAAATTTAATTTAATTAATTTTTATATTAATTATTTACACATCAGATACAAAATGACGTTGTTTTTGCATTTTCTCGCCATGTCGCAAGCAAAACGACGCCGTTTTGCACCCGATTTCATTTGGAAAATTGCCATGTTAGCAATTTGGCCGGATTTTGGCCGAAGTTGCACTTAAATGTTCAACTTTACTCCGAAACTGACATTTAAGTGTACATTTCCGAAATTTGGCACTTAGTGTCCCTCCGTGCCAAGTTTTGGCACTTGGGCTATTTTTTTGCCGGGGGATTAGTCATCAATTAAAGTTTGAGTAAAGATCATAATCTATTATGTTATGAAACAAACTTCTGAAATAACCTGTAAGTATGCAATAGATTTAAGTAAGATAAGTTAAGGGAAGAGAAAATTGTACATAAAATTTATAGTGGTTCGGTTTAGATCAAGCCTACGTCCATTCTCTCTTACGGATAACCTATTGATTGAATTTTACTGTAGGATGAACAAAAGATTACAATGATGAGTGTAATCACTTAATAGTAGATCACACTAACTTTCTAAGTCACTCTTTTTAGTGTTTCTCTCTTTTGATCACAACTTGTAAACCTTACAGAAGAAGACAAGTAATATTGAGATTAACTTCAAACCTTGGAATCTCAGGTTCACGTCTCTATCTCATTGACCAATTAATCTCCTTAAATACTCCTCCATTCTGCACTAGCTGTTTAGCCAATCATTGGAGGATTTTCTTCCAATGTACCCATTGGACAAGATGATTCAAAGAGATATTTCGACTGTTAACGACAAAGAGGGAATCTCCACTTGATTTGGGTCGCTCATACAATCGAAATATTAATTTCCATTAGTGTAGCTTCCTTATTTAGAACTTGTCTTCGGAATTTATTTCATTAATCAGTGGGTGACTCAATCAATATATATTTATGGAAATTGAAATCCTTAACTAGATCATTAGTTGTTATTATATTCTAAATCTATCTCGTTATGGTCTCATGTCATATTCTTGATAAGTCTCATTCTGGACTTACTTTGTTATGGTCTTGTCACATTTTGGACCTGTTAAAATGGGATATTCACTTGGATTGTATTTATGTTTTTTGGAATAGAATAGACTTTGCATAAAGTCCTTGAAAGTAGCTTAGACCGATACATGCTTGCTCCAACACCTGTTCTAATGTAGACATTAGAACTAGAAAGCTTTGTCAACTTCAAAATCTGGATCGAGTTTTCTCAACAAAAATGAGTAAAAATACAAAAAGAATAATTTGTTCATTTTGTTGGTCCTTCAAAATCACCCCCTTTTTGGGTTTTGTTAGATTTTCAAGCCATTTGTGTACTTACATTAAGCACTTCAAGTTGTATTGTTCAAATAGATAGCCAACGATCCCTTGTAAAGAGACGCGAGCTTGCAACAAGCAGCAATGTGAACTCTAAAGTGAATGTGAACCAACAATGTTCTATGTGTGGAGTGGAATGGATCAGATGATGGTATAATCAGCGTGTTGACACCTAAATTTTGGTGACTTAGTCTTTTATTCATTATATATAAAATTAGGGATTAATTTTTAAGCCCTAAAAAAAATTTAATTGCATAGCATATAATTTTATATGCATTTATCTTTCTTATTATTGCATTCGCATTAGATCAATGATGGTGAACGAACTTGAATGAATGAGCTTAAGGATATTTGATTCCTCGATGCGATATATCTATATTTAAAACAAGAAATAAAGCAAGAAGGAATAAATATCTTCATCAAATATTTGTGCATATATTCATTCGTGGCGAGATCTAAAGTGAGAAGGGCAAGAAAAGATGTTGCATGTGGAGCATATATTTGAGCAATATATATTCGTGCGCCGCAAGTATAAGCAAAATAGATTTTCACGCTAAAAGAGGAAAGTGAAATCTGGTCTTCAATCATCCATTGGCGTGGGCGGAAGGAAAGGCTACAAGAATAGGAAAAGATCAGGATATAATATATTCTAAGGAGGGAGAGATTTATTCTTTTCCCTCAAAAGCCATATCATCCTTACCTATAAAAGCAGACTCATTATAGTCGCTTGGGGGACGGCCACAATTCTGAAAAGAGAGAATGTCAGGTCAAAAAAAAAAAAAAAAAAGAAGAAGAAAGAAGAGAGAAAGAATGGAAAAGGTGTTGGAGTTGTGTCTCAATGCTGCTGCTGATTATCTGTCATTTTATTTTTTATTTATTATTTAGTCAAGTTTGTTTGTTAGGTGGTTGGTTTGTTAGCTATTTTCTAGGAAGTGGAACAAGTCTGTTTTGCACGTTTGTGTGTAGTTCCAAAAAAGGTTCTTATTTAGCTTGTACTTGATAGTTTTTTTCTAAAATGAATGAAGTTCAATTTTTTTTTTTCCATTCCTTTTCTCTCACTGTAACTAGAAGTTAGTGAGAATTAGTTGATTATATCAGCAATAACAATGGTATCAAAGCCTCCGTGGGATCTTAAGGGATTGTGAAGTGAGGGTAAGTAAGTGAAAACTGCTTCCAATCTGCAAAGAAAAAGATGATGGAGGCGGATCGAGTGGATTCTTTGCAATGGCTACTCCAGTCTTTACTGAGGAAAATGATCAAGCTTGGGCTGTCAAGATGACAGCATTCTTGGAGGGTCATGGTCTATGGGAGGCTATGGAGAATGATTATGAGGTTGCTCCACTTCTAAACAATCCGACCTTGAATCAGATAAAGTACCATAAAGAGAGAATCATAAGGAAGGCCAAGGCAAAGTCTTGCCTGTATGCTATTGTCTCACCCCCTATCTTCACAAGGATCATGAGATGTGATTTTGCAAAGGTAATATGGGATTTCTTGAAGGATGAATACGAGGGAGATGAGAAGATAAGGAGCATGAAGGTGCTGAATCTCTTGAGGGAGTTTGAGAGACAACAGATGAAGGATTCAAAGTCAGTAAAGGAATATTATGATAGGATGATTGAGATAACTGAAAAAATCAGAGTATCATGGACTGACTTGAAAGATGAAAGGCTGGTTAAGAAGATCCTGGTGTCTATTCCAAAGAAGTTTGAAGCCACCATAGTTTCTCTGAAAATACAAGAGACTTAGCTGACATAAAACTTGCAGAATTGTTAAATGTCTCGTAGGCACAGGAGCATTGAAGACTAATGAGAAGAGAAGAGACTGTAGAGGGTGTACTGCAAGCTAAAGTGAAGTCCAATGATGGAGGCAAATGAAAGAAATGGAATCAGTCTAAAGGAAATGCAAGTGACTCCAAGTTTGCAGCAAAAGAAGGAAGTTCTAGTGGGTCTGGCAAATGCAAGCTAAAGTGAAGTCCAATGATGGAGGCAAATGAAAGAAATGGAATTGGTCTAAAGGAAATGCAAGTGACTCCAAGTTTGCAGCAAAAGAAGGAAGTTCTAGTGGGTTTGGCAAATGGAAGAAGAACAAGAAGCCTTGTCAACACTATGGTGGAACTAATTATCAGTCCTTTAGATGTTGGAGGAAGCTTGATGCTAAGTGTAGAATATGTCACAAGGTTGGTCGCATGGAAGTTATCTGCAAAGAGAACAATCACTAGCAAGTAGGAGAAGCACATATAGCAGTGAATGAGACTGAGGAAGAACACTTGTTTGTAGCTTCCTATTCTGGCTCTTCTGTTGAGAATGATGCATGGTTGGTGGATAGTGGCTATACCAATCATATGACTGGCAATTTGAAACTGTTTAGAAGTCTAGACTAGTTAGTCAGGTCCAAAGTCATAATTGACAATGGACAGTATATTGAAGTGCAAGGGAAGGGTACAATAGCTATTGAAGGAAATAAGGAGGTGAAGTTGATCAGTGATGTTCTCTTTGTGCCAAAATTTGATCAGAATCTGTTGAGTGTTGGTCAATTAGTTGAGAAGGGCTATAAGGTGAAGTTTGAAGGGAATGAATGCCTTATTGATAATGCATATAGCAAAGAAGTGCTGAGAATGCCAATGAGGGACAATAGCTTCATGTTCAAGCCACAAGAGATGCAACAAATGGCTTTAAAGTGCAAAGAAGAAAATGTAAAGCTATGGCATAAAAGGCTTAGGCATGTTCATAGGAAGAACATGTTGTTTATGCAGAGGAATAGCTTGACAGATGACTTGCTAAGTTTGGAGGAGGAATTTCCACAGTGCAGAACTTGTTTTCTTAGCAAGCAAGCCAGATTTCCTTTCAAAGGGGGAGGCTGGAGAGTATGTGAGAAGCTGCAATTAGTCCACACAGACTTATGTGGACCTATGTCTGAGTCATCTCTCAGTGGTAGCAGGTATTTCATTACTTTCACAGATGACATGACTAGGATGAGCTAGATTTATTTTTTGCAAGCCAAGTCTAAAGTTGCTGATGTGTTTGTGAAGTTCAAAGCCTTAGTTGAAAATCAGAGTGGGAAGAAAATTCAAATGCTCAGGTTTGATAATGGTTTTGAGTATACTACTCAATAGTTTAAGTTAAACTGTGAGCAAGTAGGCATTGTGCAGCAGTTCACTGCTCCCTATTCACCTCAATAGAATGGGGTCAGTGAGGGGAAAAACATACGCATTATGGAGATGGCCATATATATGATGCAAGAGAAGATGTTACCTAAGAAGTTTTGGGTTAAGGCAACTAATACTGTAGTGTTCCTATTGAATAGATTGCTCATAAAGGCCTTAGAGAGGTCAACACATTTTGAAGTCTAGTATGGTGTTAGACATTTTGTGAAGAATTTCAAGGTTTTTAGGTGTTTGTGTTATACTCATGTTCCTCAGGTCAAGAGGGACAAGCTGGATCAAAGAGTTGAGCTTAGAGTCTTCATTGGGTACAATCTTCAATCAAAGGCTTACATGATTTTTCAGCCTATGACAGGGAAGGTGACTGTGAGCAGAGATGTTGTTTTTCTAGAGGAAGATGAGTCAAATTGGATGGAAGAAAAGAATGCAAGACAACAACAATCTACAAAATAACAACCTACAACAATTGTAGAGGTTGATGAAGTTGTGGATGGATTGGAAGATAGAATGGATGATTTGCCAATAAGAGGCACAAGGTCACTTGTTGAAATCTATGAAAGAAGCAATGTGGCAATACTTGAACCATCTAACTTTGTGGAAGCTAAGGAGGATCGGAGGTGGATTGCAGCAATGCAGGAGGAGTTTGCAATGATTCAGAAAAACCATACATGGGAGCTTGTTGATAGACCATTTGATAAGAATGTGATTGGGGTTAAGTGGGTATTCAGAACAAAATTTAATCATGATAGTTTTGTCAATAAACACAAAGCTAGACTAGTTGTGAAAGGCTATGCTCAAATATGGGGAGTAGACTATTCTGAGACATTTGCTCCTGTTGCAAGGCTTGATACAATTAGACTACTATTAGTTGTTGCAACGGAGAAGGGGTGGCCTATATTTCAGTTAGATGTCAAGTCTGCATTTTTGAATGAAGAGCTCGAGGAGGAGATTTTTGTTGAACAACCTGGAGGCTTCAGTATCAAAGAGCAAGAAGAGAATGTATACGGACTGAGGAAAGCTCTATATGGACTGAAGCAAGCTTCAAGAGCTTGGTATGGGAAGATAGATCGATATTTGCAGGATTTTGGCTTTGTAAGAAGCTTGAGTGAGTTCACTCTTTATGTCAAGAGGATGAATCACAGTGTTGTAATTCTGTCACTCTATGTTGATGATTTATTGGTGACAGGGAATGATGTGGAATTGATAGAGAGGGTGAAGCAAGGTCTATTTGTGAGTTTTGAGATGTCAGACTTGGGAAAGATGGCTTATTTCCTAGGTTTGGAAGTCAAACAAGCTTCACATGAGATCTTCATCTGCTAGAAAAAAAATACATGAAGGAAATTCTAAAGAAGTTTCAGATGGAAGATTGTAGAAGTGTAAGCACTCTTATGGCTGCTAAGGAAAAGCTGCAAAAGAATGATGGAACGGATGTAGTAGATGTTTCTATGTATAGAAGCTTGATTGGATGTCTCATGTATCTTATAGCAACTAGACCAGATATTCTATTTGCTGTGAGTGTTCTATCCAGGTTCATGAGTAGTCCTAGTTAGTTACATTTGGTTGCTGCAAAAAGGGTCTTGAGTACCTTAGAGGAACATTGTTCTTTGGTGTGAAGTTTAGGAAATGTCAGAAGTTTAAGTTGCAGGTTTTTTCTGATAGTGATTGGGCTGGCTCAGTGGATGACATGAAAAGTACATTTGAGTACTGCTTCACTCTTGGTTTTGCTTGTTTCTCTTGGTGTTCCAAAAAGTAGGAGATTGTGGCTCAGTCCATTGCGGAGGTTGAGTTTATAGTAGCTATTGTAGCTGCAAATCAAACTTTGTGGTTGAAGAAAATAATGAAGGATCTATGGTTGAATTCTGGTGATTGCATTGAAGTTAATGTGGACAATCAGGCTGCATTAGCAATATCACAAAATCCAGTTTTCCATGGCAAAATCAAGCATTTTAAAGTCAATTTCTTCTTTCTGCGTGAAGTGCAACAAAGTGGTGAAGTTAAGTTGGTCTATTGCAAATATGACGATCAGCTTGTAGACATATTCACAAAGCCACTTCAGGCTAGAAGATTTGAGCTGTTAAGAGAAAATAGGAGTTTGTAGTAGCAACTGATACAAGGAGGAGTTTGTTGGAGTTGTGTCTCAGTGCTACTGCTGCTGATATTCTGTCATTTTAGTTTTTTTTTTTTTTTTTTCAGACAAGTTTGTTTGTTATGCGGTTCGTTTGTTAGCTATTTTCTAGGAAGTGGAACAAGTCTGTTTTGCATGTTTGTGTGCGGTTCCAAAAAAGGTTCTTATTTAGCTTGTACATGATAGTTTTTTTTTCCTAAAATTAATAAAGTTCAATGTTTTTTCATTCCTTCTCTCTCAGTGTAACTAGAAGTTCGTGAGAATTAGTTGATTATATCAGCAATAACAAAAGGTGCCTTTGACTGCGACTAGCTTGATGCCCATAAGTTGCCACCCACGGTAGCTCGATCGCCAACAATGACACCATTGTTATTTTGCCATCGACGGCGCTGTTTGGGCATCAACAATGCCCCCCACTGCGTCGCTCTCGCCAATGTGACTTGACATTGCAAGCTGCCCTGGCACGTCATTGCTTCTATCCTAACCATCCAAATTCCATTGTGTCGAATCGAGACCATCGCTGCGTCACCACTACCATCGCACTCCCACCGCCATGTCTCCTTAGTCATGGACCAGTCTCACCAGTGCTTCCATCCTGCACGAGTCAAGGCGGCCCCAGGCAAAGCAGTTCCCGTTGACTTGTTCAATCAATTGCTAGCGTTTTAGACTAGGCCTAGCCACGCATATCAGCATGAGAGCTTCAATACGTAATTCCAATTTTTCTTTGCTTAGCATGGTGCTTCTGCGATGGTCCAATTCGATGCTAAGGGTGTTCCATGCTTGAGAAAGCCTATCCGTGTTGTCTAAGTCTTCTTGTGGTTGCCCCTTGTTGTGCTGGTCACTCTTGTTGACTTGGCCAAGCCAAGTTAGTGAAGCATTGACCACCATTTGAGATTTGCTATTGCTTGTTGAGCGAGGCACTATCATTGAGCAACGCTTGTGAATCGCCATCCGTGAGCTATCCCACAATCTGTTGTTTGCCCAAACTTGGAAACATCATCTATGCTATACTAAGAATGTGACATCCCGAATTTCTGATTCTGTTTTCAATTGAATGAGTTGGGCTTTTCATCGACGTGCCTATAGTTTTTTTCTTTGAGCTAATCACTCACGAGATAACTAATTTATCAGGTGAAACCGTTAAGGGATTTTAATGCAGTAGACTTGAGAATTCAACCAAAAATCGACTGCTCGACCGTGCTAATCTGCAAGGGTCAATATGGCACTGTCAAAATCGATAAGAGACCAGAGATATATTGTTTCGATAAAGGCATGTGATTAAAGAGTGGGTGATCCCATCTAATTGCAAAATTCTCGTCGAATGGCACTAGACCGATTTTTCTATCATTTCTGTACCTTGTGCTTGTATTTGAAACCTCGAGATTTTCACGATAACTGAGAGTCATCAATGAGTCGAAGATACACAATGTGGCTCGAAAATAATTGACCAGGGTCAATTGCACTAAAAATTCCTAAAAGTTACCCGGTAGATTAAGTCAGGTTAAAATCACGCTAAGTTGAAATTAACCGCGAATTTGAACCCGATTTCAGAAATTGAAAGTTCTGTTATGTCACAAGTCATTTTAGGAACGTCAACTAATTCTCCGAAGATTTTTCTGCAAACTCGAGATTTTGGCAAAAATTCAAAGTAAGGCTATTTTGGACCGGGAAAATTAGAGGGTCGTTTTTTGTCGCATTTTTGGCCGTTAAGTTGGTTCAATTGACGAGAAAAAATCATGAGATGGATGATGGCACCTTAGATGATTTTATGGGGGCCAAATTGAATTTAATTGAAAAGGAATTGAGTCCAATTGGAGAGAAATTGTCCAAAATTCGTAGGCCAATGGGGTGGGCAACATTTGGACCCTTTGGGAGACTTCTTGGGGAAGCCATGGAGGGGAAATTGGCTGAGATGACAGCCAAGGCTGGTGGGGCATGGAAACTCAACTATTTGGATATTTTGTGGCCCCCTCCTCATCTTCAGCAGCTTCTTCTTCTTCCTTGGCTCCACTTTCTCCATTTGTGTGTGTTTTAGAGCTCAAAAGTCCAGAGAAACAGCTAGCACACCTCCCCCTTGCCGTCGATTGTTGCCTGAGCTCGTCTGAGCACCACCGGACCTGTCACATGCCAGCTGCATGCCCTCGAGTTGAGCCAGCGCCGTCCTTCTCCCGCTCGCGTCCTCGCCATCCCGTGCCATTCTAGCGAGCCTCGGCCGCCAAAGCCACCCCCGTCGCCCGCTGCAGCCGTCTGGTCCACCTCCTCGCCATTTCCAGCCTGTCTAGCCGCTCAGCCGAGCTCCTTCAGTCCTTGGACATAATCAAAGGCCAGCAGGGGCTATGGAGCTTTGAGGCCCATTTTAAGGCCCGTCTGGACCTCTGTTGGTGTCGCCGCAGGCTTGTTTATCCCTCGCCTCCGTGTCACCATCGCCGTGGACTCACCGGTGCGCTAAACCGGTGAGTTTACTTGCTAAACTTTGCTTAGGGAGTTAATGACGTTTAGTAGATAATTAGTTTAGACTAAGTATGGATTAGGTGGTCAGTTAGTTTATATTAGTGATTTAATTGCTTAATTACGCATGTTAGGTGGTTAGAATAGATTGATAAGTGCATAAATTTTCTAGGCCCGTTTAGGTGGTTAGATTAGCATTTCCGGCCTAGGTTTGCATTTATTGGATTTATTGGTATTTATTTAATTAATTTTGCTATTTATTTAATTATTTAATTTTCTGGAAATTATACCGGGATAGTCACTGATCGAAATTTTGTGTTGATTGCAGTGGTGTGCTTAGTTTCTGTAACTAAGTGTTATTTGGTGCAAATTGAGTGGTGATTGTGATTTTGAATATTTATTTCAAAAATAGGAAATTTTGGCATTTAATTAGAAAATACAGAGTGTCGGGTTTTGACACCGAAAATGGTTTGAAATACTATATCAAATAGTGGAATTTTAAAAGGAATGATATCAATTTTTCTGGTTCAAATTGACCGTGTACCTACACACGATTATTTTTACCCTGTGTTTTTAATATGAAGAAAAGGGGCTAAGTACATTATGTTAATTGAGACGTTTGAGTGCAAAACACGATGTTTTGGCTAGGATTGGATGGGTGCATGAATGGTTATGAGAACTTGTTCCCAATGTGAGTTAGGTGGACGTTGCCCCTATATGGAATGTCCTTGTTAATAGATGCCGGCCGTAGTAGATTCTGGACCGATGCTCCTTCGGGATTGCCGTGCTCAATGGGGTGAGACGTTGTCGTGCTCAATGGGGTGAGACGTTGTCGTGCTCAATGGGGTGAGACGATGCCTGGTTACGCTAGAAGACCGTCGGACGTTGAGTAGGCCGTGCCCGTAGGGTCGTGATAAAAATTGAAACACATGATTGAGTGTTTTAACCGCGCCTGATTATGGGGTAAAATTGTGTGGCACGGTATAAGACGTGTCATAACGATTTGGCCTTATAATAGAGACTCTTGTGACTGTGTGAGATATGAGATGTGGCGTTCCAATTGATTGAGTTTGATTACTGCTTATGTCTATGATATGAACTATACTAACATGTAGGGAGGATCTGAGACAAGGTGAGTCTCTGTGGTTATGTGGTTGTGGCTGTGTGGGTAGGATGCCCCTAGGCGTATTTCCTTTCTAATCGGAGTTTAGGGGGTGAACTTGCTGAGACGTTGTCTTACCTCATCGTGGGCTCAATTCTTTTCAGGTTCGTAGATGGCGATCTCTTTAGTACGTTTTGGGAAGCCGATGGGGTATATGGAGTAGAGTACTGACGTCCCTATCCCTGGGAGTTCTGGCTCCATGAGCTCATAGTGACCACTATCTTGGTTGATGAGGGCCGACTACAGTCGGTACCTCATCGATTTATGGCGTGGTTTCGCCATGGGATCAATGAGATCAGGGAAGGTCCCCTATAGGGTTTCGACATCCCTACCGTTGCGGTCGACGCCATGAGAGGTGAGGGGGTAGCTGATCCCCCTGATGGTGTTGTGGAAGACCCAGATCCTCCAGAGGTCTCAGAGGTCTCAGTTGAGAAGTCCTGTGCCTAGTTAGCTGGGTGGCTCTTCTTTTTGGAGTAGACCTTTGCTTATAGTCTAGTGTTGTATATAAACTCAGCTTGTTTATGAAAAATGTTTTGTGAAAATGGTATTCTGCTTTTCTATCCCATATTTGTGTTGTCTGGGGATTTGTTTATTCGCTTTCGCATGTACAATAAAATGAAAGGGTTGGCGACACGTCCTGTGACGTCACAAATTTTATTGACCACCGAGGGATGTGCAGGCGCTTGAGGTTCGGGGCGTGACAAAGAATTAGGTAAGAATCTTGATTAATTTGATATTGTTGCCTAATTCGTAAAATTATGATGTTGTTTGAATATTTGATTGATATTGTCATATCCAAAAGATCTCTTGATCCCTCATGAAGTAGGAAATATTCCTAATTTTACAATGTGCATACGAGTGACAATCTGATTTCATGCCTAGAATATGACTCGCAATCGCACGAAAAATCACCAATCCGATCTCATGCTCGAGATACGATTTGCGATTTTGTTACGATTCGTCAATTTATTAGATGGATATCAATCATATCTTGCTTGATTTGCTGTCGTGTTGTTTGAATTGATTTTGTTTCCGTAAAAGAAAGCCCAAAAAATAAATAAATTTGAGTTGGATTAGGTTCATGTTAGAATATCACTTGTTTTAGGGTAATTTCCATGTTTAAGATTAGGAAATTTATTTATTTTGACTTTTTAAAATAAAAATACCAAAAACATTAATTAGGATGTTAGATTCTCTTTCCATTAATATTAAATTGCACGTTTAATTATTTGACAATTTTAATTTCGAATTTCATAAAAAAGAAAACCTAAAATTAGGGCATTCTTTGCAGGTCATTTAGTCATTGCATATTAGGATAAGATTGCATGTTTAATTTAATTCTATATAATCTTTCTAAATAATAATAAGTTTAGATAATTTTTCCTAGATAGATTGCATTTTAGGTTAGGATTACCTAGGAAAGATAATATTTTAGTTTAAATTAGGATTTGGCCTAATCTAATTCCTAATATAAGTTATATAATATCATAATCAAGATAGACAATTTATGCTATTTTCTAATTTTGAACTTTAGGTAAAATACCAAAAAAAATTGTATTGGAATAAATTAATTTCTTTCTCTAGGATAGATTACATGCTTATTTAAAAAACATAGAAAAATACTATACTTATGTTATATAGTTTAGGTCATATTGCTATGTCATGTTGCTTCATGTTAGATTAGTAGCATGCATTGCATAAATAATGATTTTCATTAAACAAGTGAAAATAAAAATTAAGTGATTACGACCACCGGCCGTGGTGGCTCTGCTAGATAAGAGCTCCATTGATCCTTCCCCAAAGGTGAGGAGTTCGAAACCCAGTGGAGGCATTTGGTGTCTTAAGTGGGATGTCGGGATGGTGGGTCCTCCGCTAGTGTCCCCCCGGGTTTACCTCACCGGCTACCGGTTGTACGGGGCTTCCCGGGTCATAAAAAAAAAAAATTAAGTGATTGTGTGTTAATTAGAAATCACATCTAGAACTGTTGATGTAAATTCTGATCTAACATTGTAGATGTTTTCATTACTATGAGGTAAGTCCCAGTATTTATTGCTTTATTCGGATGTTAAATTGGTGATTTGCGCATCCGCATGATTACCTCACATGTTAGGGAAATAAATTAAAATCAATTCAAGTTGCCTACAAAACATTTTTCAAAATAAAAGAGAAAGGTAACGAAATGGCGTTGAAGAAATCTAGTGTAACCAAGTCTTTGAACTCACAATCTCTGGTTCACAGGAGTAAAATAAATCTCCCCTTTCCAATCGACCCACCAAAAATAAATTAGTGGCGACTCCTAATTAAAAATAAATTGCATGTTAAGAACTTGAATCTAGGTCGTGAATTTATATGGGATTGGGAGAGCTCGAGTTAAGTTTAGGCTTAGTAATCCATTAGCCAAACTCTAGGTGATTCACCCAAGGTTAGGTCGCGACACGGCGAGAGGGATGGTCACTTGCTACCTATGCATGGCAAGCGATTGTAAGTGGACGCAACGATGAAATTAGATTCATTTATCATCTTGAATCGGAAAGTGCAAAATCAGTGAAGAGAAACGTTGCTAAAAAAGATTGGCAAGGGCTTTACATTGACGATGAAAATGGTATGAGTGGATTAGGAAGGCTGGCTATTGAAGACCTCCTATAGAGGTCCTTGTATTACTTGATGCCGACAAGTTTAGCTGAACTCTTCTTATCTTTAGGAATGCGATGAGTTATGGGTGAACAAGCTTTAGAAGGTAGAGGGAGAGATGAGAAGGTATTTTGTTTTTTGCTTTCAATTTCATTATAAAAAGTAGTTTTTGTGCTCTGCGTCCGAAGGTGAACTTAAAGCGATCAAAAAGGGTGGTGAAGTTAAAAATCAGATGTGTTTGGTTATATTGATTTGCTCCATTTGATTTAAGCCGGAAATCATGGCTATGCAAAAGTTTATTGTCTAAGTTCATGAATGACAGACACACAAAAGAAATCCAACACTTTTCACCCAGGGAGATCGCTAGAAAGGAGCCTAAGTCCAAACCAGTCAACAAATCCAATCGACTCACCTTCACTCAAAAGCTTTAGTAAATGAGTTATAAACCAACTAGGATATATTAACTGCTCACACCACACAAATTTTTCGACATGGGACTTTATAACATAACTCACAGGTGCAGCTCAACAATCTCCCCCTCATATGTGAACTTAGTGCTAGGTTTGCTCCTCTTTAATTCAAGTATACTTTTGCATCAATTTATCTCGACTCAAATCTCATTCAACACTCAACTTCATTCCTAGTTTTTTCTCTTTAGACCAAACGATGAAGTTTGTCATGGAGTCTGCGTTGCTATACCACAATGTTCACTTGACTGGAAACCGCGTTGGTCACTAGATTCCTTCATTGAGATACTCACCAAGCACCGATACACATTGGGAGTAGGCCACCAATTGGCCATTGGCTCTAATACCACTTATTGGGAGATATACACCATCCAATTTGAATCGGATTTGGACTTAATCTATGCATAGGAAACCGTCGAGTGTGTGACTAATTATAACTTTGATTCTTTGATTATAATGAATTATTTTCTACTAGCTCTCCCCATAGATATAGGTATTGACATTCAAACCAAATCATATAAATTTTTTGTGTCCTTTATAGTTCCTCATTTATTTCTCTAGTTATTTTACTAAACCTTGAAGTTCGTCAAATGTCAACTTGCCTAAAAACCGCATTGGCTAATAGATTCCTTCATTGAAATATTCACCAAACATCGACACACATTGGGAGTGGGCCTCCAATCAACCATTAGCTCTAATTCCATTTGTTGGGAGATAATGACCATCCAATTTGAATCGGGTTTTGACTTAATCTATGGGTGGAAAACCTTTGATCGTATGAGTGATTATAATTTTGATTTTCCGATTATAATGAATATTTTCTATTGGCTCTCCGCATTTCTGTTGGCTCTCCCCGTGGATATAATTACCAACATTCGAACCAAATCACATAAATTTTTAGTGTCCTTTATAGTTTCTCGTTTATTTCGTTGGCGATTTCGCATTGACTTAAATTATAAGATTTTATTAGTTTCCGCATTAATTTTACGACAATGATGATCAAGATGTATTGGCACTAGTAGATTTCCTTGACGAACTTCCTATTCCTATATGGAAAAACTTAAATGAATTTGAGAGGATTCAATGTATGATTTTCCAAAACATGTATACAACCGGTAATTGCCGATACAATCCTACCTGTCCGAGATCGATTATCGGGATGTTAGTCAAAAGATGGCATGTTGTTTTCTGAAGAGTGGAAGCATCACTATTACGGCATTGATCACGTCCTATGTAGCTCAAGTCGAATCGGCATGAATAGTATGATAACCTTGTCCAGTCCAAGTAGATGATCAAGTTTTCAGACTAAACCTTCGTCACTTCCTTTCATTTTTTTCCTTAGTAGGCTTCCATCTCCCACTATGCATATTTATAAAATCAAACCGCAACTCTTTTAACCCAAATCAAGGATATAACAAACATAAAGTAATAAGAATAAGTTTCATACGCTTCAACATAACTATATTTTATAGCAAAAATAATCATTTCATAATAACATCGAAATAAATATCAATGGTCTAATCCACTGATTAATCTCATTAATTCACACGCCAATGGTCCATTCCATTGGTTAATCTCATATCACACCAAACCCAGAAATTTAACAAACCTTCAAGGCCAAAATATAACATTTCTTACTTTAACACAATGTGTTCAAAACAAAAATATTCAAGATAATAATAGGCAAATGCCAATGGTCTAACCCATTGGTCAATCTCATAAAACATGTATCAATGGTCTATCCATTGATTAATTTCATCAAACCACACATCGATAATCTAATGAAATTACACGTCGATGGTCCATCCAACGACTAATCTCAAATTACACATCGATAGTCCATTCCATCGACTAATCTCAAATTACACGTCGATGGTCCATTCCATCGACTAATCTCAAATTACACGTCGATGGTCCATTCCATCGACTCAACTCATATCACAAGTCAATGGTCCACTCCATTGACCAATCCATTGCTCAATATCTGACTATGGTCACGATACAACGCCTAGTGACGAGGCGACCAAGATTCCCCCCTTGGCAAGGTCTCCACCTATTATTAGCCGGTGGCTCGGCCCACAAGGATATCCTAGAATAGTATGCGCATACCCACAAGCCCCTCGCTGGGCTCACAGCGATATTGAGCATCCACATCAATCCAAAACAACACCATCCATAATTCTCAAACCAAATCCATAAAACATTTCATATATCACGAAAGAGATTTCGTAACTTAACTTATCCACCAAAAATACTTTTCATAAAACATTCTCAAATAACTCTCAATAAATCAATTTCAAATCAAATACATTTCAAAAAGCTCATCACAAATCGATATTCATATAGCCTTCCATAGACCATCTTAAATCCGAGATCTTCGTAAAAAGGTTTCACAAATTCAAAATATGTAATATTTCTCAACTTCGTTCATCAAACAGAACATATATTTCCACCAAAAATTCTCACGCTATTCTTAAATATCAAAACACAGTAAATGCCCGATCCAGATTTTTATGCAATAAATATGCTTATTCATAACTCATAAAATATCAATCATTTATCATTTTGAAGACATGAGCTTGTAAATTCTTAGAAGAGATAGCACCACTCACCTGGGAAAGTCGAAAATCAACTACGACGTTCACTCGAACCAACGCACTCGGATCCCTAATAAATTAACGGAAAAACATTATCAAAAGGCCGAGTAAAAAGGATATTTGCATAATGACTCGACTATACTAAACCTATTTGTCGATAAAACGACACCTATGCGCCACGAAAACTCGCATTTATCGAAAACCCATCAATTTCCCGCAAGGCGCAGCCCATGCGTCAACTTTGTCGTGCCATAACTTCCTCCACAAAATTCCGTTTCAAGCCGTCTTACAGTCTTTAGAAAGCTCTCTTAACGTACAACAACAACCCCAATTCAGCCATCCCAAAACAGTAGCGAAAACAACAAAAAAAAGCTCGAAGCTTACTGTTCGCTACAGTATCAGCATGCGCCCCCGACTTCAAAATTCCGTTCCGGACAAACCGCAAGCTCAAATCACGATCCGTAAGATGCTATAGCTTCACAACATCCCAAAGTACCATTTCTATAAAAATATGCAGCTTAACGACTCAAAAATCATACTTCGCTGCTCGATTTTCCCAAAATTCCGAATTTCAAGCCCTAGGTCCGAAATTACTCCAATTGAACAAATGGGCGGCACGAGCGCTTACCGGGCGTCGCGTTACGTAGTTAATGTGGCTTGGCGAGGCTCCCATGACGATAACAGACAAAACCCTCCTCCTTCTTCTTCTTCTTCTTCTCTGCCTCTTCCTTTCTTTGAGCGAGAGCTCTCTGCTCTCCATTTCTCTCTCTCCTCCTTTTTCTTTCTCTCTTTCCCTTTTATCTCTCCCTTTTTCTTTTCTTTTTCCTTTTTCTTTTATCTCTGTCTTTTCTTCCTCTCTCTCTCTCTCTCTCTCTTCTCTTTTCTCTCTCCCGAAAACTCTCGATTCCTCTCTCCTTCTTTCTCCTTTTTATTTTATTTTATTTTTTGACTGGGTCAAAACCCATATTTTACACCCAGTGGTTGAGATACTTGGCCCAATCTGATATACATGGGACTTCCTTAACAGTTAACACTAACAAACGAAGCTGAGTTCCGCAGTTCTGTTAGTGCAAGACTAATTAATTCTTGCACTGTTCTCCCACTATTTCTAAGACGGGTGGTCGTGCATCGAACGGCAAGACAACTGGTCAGCGTTTCGTTAATGCTCTTTCCTATATATATACGATGGTTTGGGGTAAAAAGATAAAACTATCGTGCACTGGGAAGACCAAGAATTTTTAATCTGCTGAACCATCATCTTTTTCTCTTTTTGATGGCCCTTTACTCTAATGATGAACAAAAAGAAGTCGGAAAGGGAATAAAAAAATCAATATAACCGCACTCCATGGATACATAATCCACGTAGAAAAGGATGCCGTGGTGATTTTCATCTCTTTAATCATTCGTAAGAAAATTGGTTCAAGTGATGGTTTAGCAGTCAACTTGAGCGAGGTGATTTTATCTATTGTATCATAAAAATATAAAAAAGAATGTCTTGCCGAATTATATGGCGGTAAAGATGTGTTTGAATATTAAGTTGACCGAAAAGATAATTGTTGCGTACTTTAGAGTAGCGATAGAACTCTTTATTTAAGTTGGATTATCTAGAAGCAAAATTTTCTTAAAGATGTCATGAATTAAAGGCCGGAAGAGATTTTTACAAATCTAGGGACGAACATGGTTTTAGGGTAGAACCTTAAACCTAGAATCAAAGAACTAGATCTGTGGGAATTGGTCCGGTTCTAGGTTCCATAATATGTAGGATGGGTTCTAGATTTAAAAAATTAGGGAACTTATTTTGACAGGTACGTTCCAAGTTGTAGGTAGGTGGAACATAAAACCTAAAACAAGTTATTGTGTTTTTCTTGTTCTATGTCTTTAGGTGATCTTGCATTATTCTATGGTGTGCGATGATGAGTATATAATTTGGAATTACTAATTTGAGCTTTCATTTTATGATTGATATTTTTACTTTGGTAATATTTCATTTTTTTCGTGTGTCTAAATATAAGCCGACATCGGTAAATTATATCAACAAGTGGTGGTAATTAGAAATGACAATTCATTGCAATTGTTCAATTAATATTATAGGTGAAACCTAGGTAGAACCCGGAATCGATTCTAGAACCTATGACAGAGTAGGTTCTAGGTTTTAAAGTATATAGGGTAGTCCAAAAAATAAAGAACCTGTTTTAGCAGATAAGTTCCAAGTTTCAAGTGGAACTTGTACATAATTATAAATCGCTCACCCCTTACTACTACTACGCGCAATCAAAATTTAGGCCCTGTTTAAATTAGGAAAAAGTTATCAATTTTTCATTTTCGATTCCAAAATAGATGTTTCAGGTAAAATTTCTCAAATTGTTTCCATTGAATTTGGGGGAAAGGTTTTCTCACGTTTAGCCCGACTTTCTGAAAATTTTGAGAACAACTTATTAGTTGGTTTCGAACCAAAACCCGGTGGGGGTAGTCGTGGGCTTAAATCATTTTGTCGTTAATTTGGTTCCAAACCAAAACCCAGGGGAGAGTGGTTGACACAAGTCAATCTACCACTAATTTGTCTACTTTATGCAAACCATGGAATGCTCCTTCCGTTATAATTATGATTTGCTTAGGGTGGACAATTGATCTCGTTAATTTTTTATTTTCCGGTGTGGGAAGTTGATTATGTCGTAGAGTGAACGCCAATAGGAAAAAAATGACTACCTATTTTGTAGATTAATCATGAAAGGATACATAATCCACGTAGAAAAGGATGTCGTGGTGATTTTCATCTATCGTATCATAAAATTTTAAAAAAGAATGTCTTACCGTATTATATGGCAGTGAAGATGTGTTTGAATATTAAGTCGACCTAAAAGATTGTTGTTGTGTACTTTGGAGTTGTGGTAGGACTTGCTGTTCAAGTAGGAATAGCTAGACCCAAAATTTTCTTAAAGATGTCACGAATTAAAAGCGGGCAGAGATTTTTGTGCACAATGTCTACCAGGACTATGTGGAATCAAATTCTTGGGCCCTATTTAAATAGGAAAAACTTATCGACTTTTCATTTTCAATTTCCAAAATAGACGTGTTAGGTAAAATTTCTTAAAAATTGTTTTCATTGAATCCAAGGGGAAAAGTTTTGCCATAATTAGCTCGACTTTCCAAAATTTTTGGAAAACTTATTAGTTGATTTCAAACCAAAACCTAATGGAGTATCGATGGACTCAATTCAATTTGTCACTAATTTGGTTTCAAACCAAAACATAGGGGAGGAATGGTTGAGTCAAGTCGATTTGCCGCTAATTTGTCTATTTTCTGCAAATCATGGCATGCTCCTTTCATAATCATTTTTATTTGCTTGCCGTGGAAAATCAGTTTCCTTAATTTTTTTATTTGTTGGCACGGAAATCTAATTCTGCTGTGGAAAATCAGTTGGGTCTTGTTTTGGTTAAAGAGAAGTTTTCAGTTTTTTCAATTTCCAAAATCAATATGTTTGGTAAGAATTCTCAGAAATTGAATTGACTGAATCCACAGAAAAGTGTTTTTCTCATTTTTAGCCTGACATTCTGAAAATTTCGAGAGACTTTTTAGTTGTTTTCAAACGAGAGCAAGAGCCGGTAGTGATGGACTCAAGTCAAACTGCTCACTTTATGCAAATGATGGCATGCTCCTTCCATGATAATTTCATTTGCTTGGTGATAAAAATTAATTCTCATTAATTCTTTACTTGAATTCTGCTGTAAAGAGAGCACTGGGAGAAATGTCACATCTGTCCTTTTTTCTTTTTTCAATTTTTTCAATGCACTACCTGTTTTGCAAATTGACCATGGAGGCAACAAAATGACATTTAAGACCAAAACAAAAAATTTTCTCCAAAATCCTCAGCCTCTATAAATCTTTTGTCAGTGAGGTGGCTTCAACCACACCTCAATCGCTCCTCATATCTCTCATCCCTTCTTGATTCTCTCTGCACATCAGTTCAGGCCTCCTCAGCTTTGAGTCATGCGACTCGTGGGTTTTACTTTTGCAAAGTTACCCTTTCCTCACCTCATTCTCGCAATTGCTTTTGCATTGTGCTTTGCACAAGTCTCCTCGGCATCAAATGAAAGTGATAGATCCGCATTACTTGCATTCAAGGCGGGAATAACTGAGGACCCTCTTAGGATGCTTAACTTATGGAACAATACAGTCAATCTTTGCCAATGGTTCGGTATTACATGCAGTTACCGGCACCATAGTAGAGTCACTGTATTGGACTTGAATAGCCAGAAGCTCTCAGGGTCCATCTCCCCTCATATTGGGAACCTTAGCTTCTTAAGGGAATTGTGGCTCTCTAATAGCAGCTTTCATCATGAAATTCCTCCCCAAATTGGGCAATTGCACCAGTTACGCATCTTGATGCTGTATGGTAATTTTCTCCAAGGGGAAATCCCCAAGAACACATCGGGTTGCATTAACCTCCATGTCATGGACTTGTCTCACAATCAACTGAGTGGAGAAGTTCCTCCAGAGATAGGTTCATTAGTGAAGCTTCGAGGTCTTCATTTAGGAGAAAACAATTTAGGAGGAGGCATCCCTTCTTCCATTGGGAACTTATCGTCGTTGGAGGAGCTTACTATTCCTTATAATTACTTAGGAGGGAGTCTTCCTCAAGCTCTAGTTCAACTGATCAACCTAACAACATTTGCTTTGGGGGGAAATTTGTTGTCTGGTACGGTTCCGCATTCCCTCTACAATTTATCTTCATTGGTACTATTTGACATAGGATTTAACCAAATACATGGAAGTCTTCCCACTACAATGGGCTTTGGTCTCCCCAACTTAGAATTTTTCAGCATACACCATAATCAGTTTGTTGGATCAATCCCTCTGTGGATAGTGAATAATGTCACAACTCTACAGATACTTCAACTTGGACTCAACAAACTCTCAGGAAACGTACCTTCTTTCGAATGTTTGCGTAACCTTCAAAAGTTGATCATAAGCTCTAACGACCTTGGAAATGAGGGACTTGGAGAATTAAGCTTCCTTTGCTCATTAACTAATATCACTGGCTTAACCATGTTGGGTATTGTGAATAACAAACTCGGTGGGCTATTCCCAGGATGCATTAGTAATTTCTCCATTACTATAACAAAATTGCAATTAGGCTTAAATCCTATTATTGGTAAGATTCCTAAAGCAATTGACAATCTTGTGAACTTGGAAGTATTGTGGATTCCTGAAACCAGTATTTCAGGTTCTATCCCGTTTGAGATGGGAAATCTTCCAAATCTAACAGTTCTTGATCTCTCCAAAAACAATCTATCAGGGGTAATTCCATCCTCTTTGCAGAAGATAAAGAAATTGATTCTTTTATATCTCGATGGGAATAACTTTCACGGGTACATTCCTTCGCATCTAGATAAGTGTCAAAATCTGATTGGTCTTGATCTTTCTAACAACAATCTCGGTGGTTCCATATTCCCAGCAATTAAAACTCTAGTAATTTTGGACTTGTCTCACAACCATTTGAATGGGGCCCTTCCGGCGGAAGTAGGAAAAATGGACCAATTAGTTTCTTTGGATATTTCGAGCAACATGTTTGGTGGTGAGATTCCGAGCACTCTAGGCGATTGTGTTGGACTGTTCATATTAAGAATGAGGGATAACCACTTCAAAGGATCCATTCCTCAATCATTTAGATCATTAAGAAGCATTGAGGAATTTGATCTTTCTAATAACAATTTGTCAGGTAAGGTTCCAAAGTTCTTTGAGGCATTGCATTTCCTGGAAATTTTGAATTTATCCTATAACAATTTTGAAGGCATATTACCAATCGAAGGAGTCTTCAAGAATGCGAGTGCCACTTTTATTGTTGGAAACAAGAAGATTTGTGGAGGAATCCCCGAATTTCAGCTCCCTAAATGCATCTCTAGACACTCCAAGAGCAAAGGAGAAGTTCATAAATTGAGACTCAGGCTCTTTATTATCTTTGGGCCTCTAGGGGTGGTTCTTGTTTTGGTTTTTGTGTATGTATGTTGGTCAAAGAAAAAGAAAGCACAAGAACCAACTTCAAGTTCCATAGCTAATAGTTGGCAAAACTTATCTTATGGAAATCTCCTTAGAGCAACTAATGGGTTCTCTTCAACTAATTTGATTGGTGTTGGGAGTTTTGGATCTGTTTACCATGGAATACTCCACGAGAATGGGACTAATGTTGCTGTGAAGGTGCTTAATTTAACGCGTCATGGTGCTTTGAAGAGCTTCAAAGCTGAGTGCGAGGCTCTAAAGCATATCAAACATCGAAATATTTTGAAAGTACTAACAATATGCTCAGGTATTGATTATGATGGAAATGACTTTAAGGCTTTGGTCTATGAGTTCATGGTCAATGGTAGCCTTGAAGAGTGGTTGCACCCATCTCCAATACTAGCTGATGTAGATGGGCCTTCAAAAAATTTGAGTATCATCCAAAGGATAAAGATTTCTATTGACATTGCTTTTGCATTGGATTATCTTCATAACCAATGCCACAATGTCGTAGTTCATTGTGATCTAAAGCCAAGCAATGTCCTTTTAGATGCTGAGATGGTTGGACATGTCGGTGACTTTGGATTGGCCAAGATCGTCCTTGAATCCACATCTTACATGAACACAAATAGGAGCTCCGCTGATTTGAGAGGAACAATTGGTTATGTTGCTCCAGGTATGTACCCTTCTATCCCTAGCTCCCTCAAATGAAGAATTTGTTCATCATAAAATTGTTAATGCGTCTTTTCACAGAACTTTGAACTTCATAATGAGAATATGCATGTGCTATTTTCTCATGGCTCAATCATTTGTGGTTCTTGGTAAATGCAGAATATGGAATGGGAAGTGGGGTATCTATTGAAGGGGATGTCTATAGCTATGGCATCCTCTTGCTAGAGATGTTCACAGGAATCATTCCCACGGCTGAGATATTCAAAGAAAATTCGAACCTTCATTATTTTGTCGAGGAAGCTTTGCCTGAACGAGTTCTAGAGATTACCGATGCCATTCTAGTTCAAGAAGTAGAAAGCGATGCAAGCCAAGGGAGAAAGAGTACAGTCCAGGATTGTCTGCTAAAGGTATACAATATTGGGATCACTTGCTCAGTTGGAGTCCCAAGAGAGAGAATGAGCATCACAGATGCAGCAGCTCAACTATGCTCGATTAGGAAAAAACTTTACGCAGCTGGTTTGTGAGGATAGATGATATACTAAAGCAGTAAGTTTTCTAATACCTCCTGCAAATTATGCCAAACTTAACCACTATTGCATAGACAAGCACCTGACTTCACGCATTTTTATACATCTAGATTAACTTGTTGTTCTAGTAATGTGAAGATGGAGCCATGGAGGTAACGGTGTCATCATGCAGAATAAAAGTGGGGTTGGAAAAATAGCGAGGTCATCCAAGGAACTGTGGCACAGGGGAACCTTTAGTCGACTCAAAGTCAACGAGAATGTCTTCGTCCTCTTCGGGAGGTAGGGAGACGTGGCAGGAGGGCTTCATCACTTATGCAAACGTGAGACAAATGCTTCGCTAAAGTAACGTGAGGTTGGTAGATTGAGTTCTGATATAGACGATGAATAGTTTAGACCGTGAAGAATAAAGCTGTGTTTCAATGTTCCTTTGAAACGAAAGCTGGCGTGTAAGAAATAAAGTATTAGGAATGATGTTGTCATCTATACAGCTATACTGTATAAAACAAAACGCATACATGCGAGCCTGCATATGTCTCTTAAAGCTATGTGAGCAACTGCATTTATACTTCTCTTTTATGCTAGTTAAATTGTTCGATCTATAATACAAGTAGACATCATGCTTGCGCATCCCCCACAATGTCGATGTCCATCGAGAAAGACCGTTGTCTTTTTGCCTAATACAACTCTAAATGATTCTACTCTTACAATTATAGAAATCACAAGCTAAAATGTACTTAAACAGAAATTATCATAATATTTATATAGACCAAAAAGGATACCATTTTTTTTTTTTTGTTGATTTTGAAAAATTATTGCAATGGAAGGATGATCTTAAAATCCGAGCAAAAGTACAATTACAAAATCTTGTGCATAGTAGTGAAGGACTAATTTAACTTTATCATGGAAGTGGATAGACTAGATCGACAAATTGAAACTTTAGGCAATAGATTGAACATTTAGGAATAGTTCAAGGATCACATTGAATGAATTACAAGTTTAAGGATGAAATTTCATATTGGGCTAAAGTTTAGAGAGTATTAGTATTATTTTCCCATGATTAATCAAAGAAAAGTTGATAAAACATTAAAGTTTGTAAGTTCATATAAGAGTTGGTTAAGTTAAAATGTGGTCAAGAAAGGTAACCAGAATTCAGTAAAAGATAAAATGTTTTAAAATTGGTACTTAAATGAGAGTCAGTGATCCAAAACAAGTTGATAACTTATTCGGAGAAAGGTTTGTAAATCCTTTAATTAAGGTTGGTAATTATTAAAAAATGTTGTTAAATTTGAGGGATTACTAAGAAATGCAAATAAAACATTTACAAACGCTGAGAAAAGTAACTAAACAAAAACAAATTAATGTCCTAAGTAACTTTTATTAGATTTTCTAGGGCAATACTATGTGGATATTTAATGGGAAAAAAAGTCGGTGAGTTATGCTAAATTAGGTTGATAATCTCTAAAAAGTGTTAATACAAAGCGCCAACTAATCAAATAAAAGTTGATAACTCAATAGAAGAGTTTGTCAAATTAAAAAAAAAAAAACATGGGTAAGTATCTCAAATTAAAGTCAGTAATCCAAAGCTGTGATTTAAACTGATAGAAGTTGTTTACTCACTCTAATTTAGATAAGTAAATTCATACAAGAGTTAGTGAATAGAAAATGTCAGTAAGTTATGCAAATAAAAGTTAAGGTAGTACAAAATTTGGTAATACCATAAGAAAAAATTGGTAATTTTAATAAAGTGTTGGTAAGTCTCTAATAAGTTAGAATAAACCACCGATCGTTTTTTTTTTTTTTTTTATCAACGGTTTTTTTTTGGGGCACTTATCAACATTTATTAAAATGTACCAAATCAACATGATCAAATCTTATTGGCTCATCATGCGCTCTCTTCATCTTATTGCTTTACTTCAACTTCTTCGGATTACAGTGGCAGGGAAGGTCATCAATCATGATCAAATCTCCAAATGATGCAACATTCATTCAGAACAAGACAACAAACTAGAAGGAAAGGAATGGACTGAGTTAAATTTTATGCAGGCGGCTCTGATTTAGCAACTCCAAAAATCAACGAACCAACAATTCTAGAATACACATTGATTTTCTTCCCCTCTTCTACAAGAGTTATCATAAATCTGCAAAAAGATTTTGTCTTCGAATCTACAGCAATAAGCCTCAAGGCCGCAATTGCTGCTGCAACTGACACACACCTGAAGAAACAGACATTGGGCCAATGCCATGACTTCTGTAAGGAAGGCATCTTGTTCTGCTTCGCCATCAAATACATGTGGTTGGCAAGGATGAACGTGGGAGGAAACGTGGTTATCGCCCCATTGAGGCTCTCGAAGTCGCCAAGGAAGGGGAGGAGGGCTGCAACCGGAGTGTTTATGGTGGGATATCCACCTCTCACAAGAATCCTAAACAACAAATTCTTGAATTTCAAAGCGCTCCTGGTGATGCCGAAGCGGGTGTCCATGTACTCATACATTGGACTAGCAAATATCTGCAGAAGACAAAGTACGAAAGAAAGGGTCATAGATAGACTAAAGATTGAGAAAATTGCAGAGTCTCAATGTAACTTTGCTAAAACACAAGGATAGGTGCAATTTAATTATGGAGATGATGAAACAAAATTGAACAAGGCAAGATGAAATACATGCAAAGAACTGACTGTCTACAGGAAGGCAGAAATGTTGGCTAATGCCTTCACTAAATAGGACCGTTAACACTATTGAGCAACTAGGATGAGGTTGAGGACTCATAGGTTTAATATCTGTCAGACGTGATTGCATACATTGGTAAACATCTGACAGTGAACTGAAAGTAGAGAGCTTTCAGCATGTTTTTCATAGCAGGTTCTCTCACCATTGCCTGTCAGATGCACAAAACAACAAACATCGAGGCACGTATGTATATTGTAGATTTGATGGCAGAAGAAAATTTAAGCAGCATCTCTCCATCTAGCAGATGATGGATAAAAATTTCAGCAGTGTTCATGAAAATGGAGAATCGCCATTATATGGCTAGACAGAGAAAAATATTTCAATCATAGTTGACAATGATAGAATCAGATTGTGTTCCATCCAGATTGATCTGAAGAGACTTACAGGTCATTCCCAAGTATAGTAATCAATTCTATCGGCATATCTACTTGCTCTAAACTCAAGTAAGCAAAGATGGTTTCCACGCTTGTTCTGTAAACTTATCTTTTCTCTTTAAAGTCAACGATTCAACTTTAGAGAGTGGCTGAATCTCTGGAAGCATTCCTGTATTATATGCGGAAACAGGATTTGCTGCATCTCCTGGTATGCTACAATCTCTGGCTGGAGAATTACGGCCTATAAAACCAAGAACAACTTTTAGAATTTCCATGTCATTAAGAGAGCCTTTTCTTCAGAAATTACGATAAATTTGCATCATATTTCCATCACACAATACAGTCCACAAAATATTTTAGTTAAGATATTACGGTAGACGCGGCTTGATTGCAGTTGGAGGTGCTCAACCGATAGAAGATATCCTATTCATGGCAAACTATAGAGCTTGATGTGATAGCTTTCAGATAGGCATTTCCTTCGACCATTCATTGGTCAATTGCAACAAGTTCAAGGAGAGAGAATTGCAGCAATTTTCATTTGACAATATGTATAATCAACTAATGGGTAATTGGGAAACAAATCGGAAGAAACTAGGTGTATACATCAGCTTGAGATTACATAGACACAAACAGGACAGATGGTGCTATGCTCATGACTGAAAATAGCATTCCATTTCAGTTTTTCTTTCCAAATCCTTTCCATTGATTAAAAGATGTGGCGGTTTCATACCAGCCCATTCTAGTATATACTAGACAAACTAGATAGCTAAAACTTCCAGATTCAATGCACGTGCAAGCACAATTTCAGGCCAAGGACAGAGGCAAAAGTTGCACAGGGGTCCTGATAGGCAAATTATGGAATACGGTGTATCAATAGGATACTGTAACAATGTAAATAGAAAATGTTAACTTACCGTCTCGTAGAGCCAGTTCAAATGCTGTAATGATGTAAACCAGACTGAGGACTGTAGAAACTCCCAGCCAGACCCTCAAAGCTGATAAACAAGGTACCCCAATGGCAAACAAGGCACAGACAAAACCCGTTATGGCATTAAAGTAATGAAGCTTCATCACATGGTCATCCTGGAAGAGAACATAAACCGCCTACATAATGAAGATGAGGACATAAATACAAATATTACATCAAGTTATCAGAATACCAAGAGCAAAATGTCTAGATGGAAGTTAAAAATCAACCTATTTGAATGCAAGAAAAATAACAGATTTATCATGCGGAAAGAAGTACAATACAACAGCAGCAGGAACCATGGGATTTTGTCATGTTTCTTGCAAAATTTCATGATTCTTTGATGTACTTGTTGTGATGGAGTTCCACAGTAAGAAAAAATTTTAGCGAGTGGATTTACCTTCCACTTGATTTTACCTTCAGAGCCTCACCAGCCAAAATGATAAATCCAGTCTTAATCATGAAGAGATTAACATAGTGTAATCCCCATGTAAGAGAATAAGCTTTCCTACCTGAAGCAGGCAAGAAAAGAATAAGGTTCATTTCTACATCAGGAGACATTACAGTAAAGAGATATAATTAAGATTCGTCCTGTTTGCTCTTGTATCATATATATGTCCAGCAAGGTCTCTATATCTAATGTGCCTCTTTCCACCAAATTCATGAAGCGTGGCAATGAGAACATTCGTGTCCAGCAAATAGCTGCTGCGGCAATTAATCCAAGTACTCCAGGGACCCAGCCAAGAGGAACCATAATGCTTCCTGAATATCCAAGAACAAAAACACTGTTGACGCCAGTGGTTAGGATGAATGCTCCCTGGAACCATGAATCTGCAACATGCCAGGGAAAGCTAATCAAAACAGGAAACATTAATCAAAATATGAATTATCAAAATGACTAAACACAGGAGAAAAGATAAATTTTGAGCTTCCATATGGTAAGTAATCAATAACTAGGTATAAGGACAAGCATGCCCTCGCTTCTTCCAAAACTGTTGATTTGTTAAAATTCAGGAAGTGGCGAATTCATCATTCCTTCCTCCTCAGCTCTTCCCAGAATACCCCGCAGGTGCAGCCGTACAAAAAAAAAAAAAGTCATGAAAGAGCGGTGTTTCTCTTGCAGAACAACAGAATGCCCAGGGACAATTTACATCTACTCCGCAGATAGAGACATCACCCTTTTTGCCTCCAATCCTCCTCTTCTAACTCATGAAAGCAGCGCAACATTCAACAAGAAACTAAGTTCAATGTTTTCCCTGCTTCAGCAACGTCAGCAACGTTGATTGAAATAAAAACACCACCTCCAACCACATCATAAAATCCCCTTTTTCCATCGTGCTGACCCTCTCCAACCATTCAACATATCAATAGCCAAAACAAGCACCTCATCAATCTGGATCATTCAATCTCGTGGGTCCACCACTTTCCACATTGAAACACCTAATTCAATGTTCAGTTGGATACATCCACCTAATAATTTTTCCCTTTGAAGAGAGAAAGGGAGGCAATCTACTAGAGGAAAGAGAAGTTCGAAAACCTATTTGGTCCAGAAGTCAACTTCTCCAATTTGAACACGAGTTTTACAACTTTTGACCCCAACTCGAAATTTCTGATTAAGAGAGATATAATTGCAATCAAATCTAAAGATTTTATTAAAACAATGCCAAGTAGCTGCCCAAGTTAAGCTGAAAAACCCAAATCAAATGGAAAAATATATGTGCAGGCACAACACACTCTAGACACTAGGGGGGGTAAACCTTGCAAAGAAAAATGTGCAAAACAGGAGATACAGAAAAGATGGGGCAGAAAATGATGCATACTTTAATCCAACTAAACCACACAAGAATTTTAACCAAAAAATAAAACCACACAAAAAACAAGGAATGAAAGAAAAGTTGTCACCTGCTCATATGGATGCTCTATCTGCTGAGCTTGCTGCAGCACGTGTAGAAATGAGGTGATTCAATGGAGAGATTTCCACCATTTTCGTTTCCCTTTGTTTGACTGCATCTAGAAGACTCGTCAACTCTACCTGAGCAATACATATACCAGAACAAAAGTCTGAGTGACTTGAATGCTAGAATAAAATAACCGATCAGCATCATCAATAATTAGTTTTCCCAAGGAAAAAATGGATTGTGTGATTACCTAAAGGGCATGTGTCTCACATCCAAGTGTTGCTTCTGGACTCTTAGAAGCTCACCTGGAACTTCGTTAGACTCTTTGAATTCTACATTACCATTTGAGTTATCTACAGGAATTGAGCTGGCAGACTGATCAAGTTTTCTTCTGTGTCACCCTATTAATAGCATCCTTGAAGCATATGGCTCTTAGCTGATCAAACTCTGTAGTGACAGAATGAAGCTTCTCACTTAAGATCAATACCTACAGTACAAGAGAGTAATTAACAGCAAATTAATGCGCCAGCCAATGCATGTCCCATGCCACAGAAACCAAAGTGTAAACCAGAATATCCTGGTCAAATCTGACAAGAAAACCAGAGATTAGAACTCGTCAAATTCCTCTGACCAAGCTTAGGAAATTCATGCCAAAACAGAGAAAAGTACCAGCAACCTTATGGCATTAGACATGTTTCAACAAGAAAGAATGGACTCCTTTCCACGCAGAATGATTCATCAAAATCAGCACCACACATGTGGACCTCAATATTATTCTACTGCAATGCAAAAGTCCTCCCACTTGCATTTTTAAAAAAAAGAAAAGAAAAGTGGTGAAAAATATACCCGTGCTAGGAGAAAATTCTTCCTAACTGTAGTATCTTATTCAAACATCAGTCTCCAACAACCATACAGAGGCTCAACCATGAAACATCTCACAAAATATAACAACAAACTTATGTCCTTTCTACGGAATCTAAAGACGTAAAGCATCTCCAGCCTCACTAAATTAATATTATATGTTTTGATCTAAATAAAGAGTAACTGGACAATTAGTTTCCTTAAAAAACCATGCATAGTCATAAGTTATACTGCCATAAGATGCATAAAAGATAGAATTGCCTCACCACCCCTGTTTGTGTGCTATAGTATCAGCATTAGAGCCACTAGCACTACGGCCAAGCCATCCCTTCAACTTTTTAATTTCAGAGGAAACGAAAGAGAATAGATGGGTGAAATCTAAAAATTTCGGAGAAGTGTATTCTGGACGACGCGGTCGTGGTTCCAGAAGTTTCGTAGGGTTGTATAAATTAATCTAAAAATAATTTGGCTTAGAGTTCTTCATGAAAAATTCACGAAAATGTGTTGGCTATCACTCTGTAAAATTTCGTAATTTTTTAAGGCCATATGAGTATTTTAATCGAATTTATTTGGAAACTGTGTAATTCTGGTCATTGTCCGAATATCATGTGCTATTGGTGGAAATTGTGGAATTATGAGAAATTCAACTTGGCCATGAATTTTGTATGAAATTGTGATCCTATTGATTTGTTTAGTGATTGTTTGAATATTATGATTTTGGGAAAATCATAGATATTAAATTTAATATTTATTTATGAAAATAAATAAATATAATAATAAAATAATAAAATAATAAAATAATAAAATAATAAAATAATAATAAAATAAAATAGATTTTTATTTGGCCATGGATTCAACTTCATTTGTGTGACACTTGAGTGATGAGGTTTTTGTACATGTATTAAGTGGAAATGCATATGTGATAAAGCTTTGGCATGTGTATGACATGTGAATCGAAATGCAAGTGTGATTTGTTTGATGCCATTCTAATTGCCATGTTAAATTGAGATAAAAGGATAAATATGGATGAGAAAGTGGTTGTGGTGGATGATGATGCTCGGTGGCCTAGTGGCGTAATTCCAGAGATTCCCCGGGAGTGTCGGGATGCCCGGTGTTATACGGTACGTAATTCCAGGGGAGGCCTGGTGGTATGTCAGTACATAATTCCGGAAGCCTTGTCGGAGGTTTTTGCCCGAAAGGAATGCCTCGCGATGCCGGATTGGGGTGCGGGATGCCTGGCTAGAAGGGTAAAGGCCGGAAGCCTGTCCGGAGGTTTACGCCCGAAGGGAATGCCTCGTGATGCTAGTTGGGATGCGAGATGCTCGGAATGTGGGGGGGGCCGGAAGCCCGGTGGCCATGGGATGGCTGAGTTTGCCGGGAGCCCTGTCGGAGGTTTCTGCCCGAAGGGTTGATGATGAGATTGATGAATGGGTGATGTGGTGATCAAAAATTGAAAGATAAAGATGAAAATTAAACCATGACATGATGATATGCATGGCATGATATGCATAATGATATGCATGATGATGATGATGATGATATGTGATGTGATATGATGATCACCCATGGTATGATATGCATGATGATATGCATGATAATGATGATGATGATGATATGTGATGTGAAATAATGATGATCACCCATGATATGATATGCATGATGATATGCATGATGATGATGATGATGATGATGATATGTGATGTGATATGATGATCACCCATGATATGATATGCATGATGATGATGATGATGATGATGATGATGATGATATGTGATGTGATATGATAATCACCCATGATATGATATGCATGATGATATGCAATGGTGATGATAATGATAATGATATATGATATGGCATGTGTATTGTGATGATGTCATGATGATGATGACATGTATGATGAAATCATGCCATGATGATGATGACATGTATGATACGATGATGATATACATGTATTTCCTCCTCTGTTATGCCAACTTGCAGGATATATGTTGATGTATCAAGACTGCACGTGCTGTTTTTCTCTTTTTTGTTTTGTTTAGTCAGTTTGTTGGAGTCTTGTTTTTTAGGAGTTGGTTAGTCAATCTTATCTCCTAGGAGTAGTTAGCTGCACGTATCTTAGATATTCTGATCAGTTGCTGATTTTGTGGATCAAGCAAGCCATTAGTCGGCAACGTGGGTTTGTGGTTACGTTCTAGTATGTATTTTGTATATTTTTTTTTCAGTTTTCTGAACACGACGCTCTGTTTTCTGCTGTCAACTTGTTCTCTGTTTTTTTTTTTTTTTTTAAAAAACAACACTGGTATCAGAGCTCTCTTGATCTTAAGGGGCTGTGAGTGACTTGTGAGATTGATTGAGAGGTGTGTCTGCATCCATAGAAGTTAAAAGCAAGATGGAGGCAGGATCGAGCGGTTTTTCAGCAATGGCTCTACCAGCGTTTGATGGAGAAAATTATCAAGCCTGGGCAGTGAGAATGCGAGCCTATCTAGAGGGTTGTGATTTTTGGGAAGCCGTGGAACAAGATTATGAAGTTGCTCCCCTTCCTGATAATCCAACCATTAATCAAATCAAGTTTCACAAGGAGAGGACAACAAGGAAAGCAAAGGCAAAGTCTTGTTTATATGCTGTTGTCTCATCTGCCATTTTCAGCAGAATTATGGCTTGTGAATCAGCCAAAGCTATCTCGGACTTCCTCAAAGCTGAGTATCAAGGAGATGAGAGGATCAGAAGCATGAAGGGGTTAAACTTGATCACATAATTCGAGAGACTGCAGATGAAGGAGTCTGAGACAATTAAGGAGTATTCTGGTAAGTTGATAAGCATTGCAAATCAGGCAAGAGTTCTAGGCATTGACCTCTCTGATAAGAGGCTAGTGCAGAAGATTCTTGTCTCCTTACCCGAAAGGTTTGAGGCAACCATTGCCTCTTTGGAGAATACCAAGGATTTGTCTCAGATCAAGTTGGCAGAATTGCTAAGTGCTTTGCAAGCACAAGAGCAGAGGAGGTTAATGAGGGTGGAAGGAAGTATAGAAGGAGCTTTGCTGGCAAAGAACAGCAGAATGTAGGAGGAAAAGTTAACAAGTGGAAAGGGAAGAAAGGAAATGGCGTAGTGGTTCGAAGGCTGCACGCAGGAGAGAATAGTGCAAGCAACTCCAAGAACAATTGGGGAAGATATTCCTCATGTCAGCACCGTGGAAAAAGAATCATCCACACTTTAGGTGTTGGAAGAGGCCAGATGTTAGGTGCAGAAAGTGTCATAAGCTTGGACACATTAAAAGTTCTGCAAAGAGAAGAGATCAACGGCGGGGTGAGGCACATGCTGCGGTTCAAATAAGAGGTAGATCAACTGTTTGTTGCCTTTTGTTTCTCCTCTAGTACTCCATGTGACAGTTGGCTTGTTGATAGTGGTTACACAAACCATATGACAAGTGATGAAACGCTGTTTATAAACCTTGACAAGTCATTGAAGTCAAGAGTGAGGATTGGGAATGGGGAGTACTTAGAAGTAAAAGGTAAAGGGGCTGTAGTAATGGAGAGTTGTGCTGGAACTAAGCTGATTTCTGATGTGATGTATGTGCCTAAAATTGATCAGAATTTGCTGAGTGTGGAGCAGTTAGTAGAAAATGGATTTAAGGTAATATTTGAAGAGGAGAAGTGTTTGATCTTTGACTCCAATGGTCAGGAGTTGTTCAAAATAAAAATGCAACAGAAAAGTTTTTCTTTGAATCATCTTGAAAATGAGCAGATGGCATTCAAGTGTCAAGCTAATGATTTAGAATTATGGCACAAGAGGTTGGGGCACTTTCATCATAAAGGCGTGCTGTTCATGCAGAGGAATGAAATGGCAACCGGGTTACCAAACCTGGAGGAGCAGATCACAAGGTGCAAAGCTTGTTTGCTAGGCAAGCAAACAAGACTTCCCTTCAAGAAATCCACTTGGAGAGCGACAAAGAAGCTGCAGCTGATTCATACGGATCTATGTGGTCCACAAGTGACTCATTCACTAAATGGTAGCAGTATTTCATTATTTTCATTGATGATTATACTGGAATGTGCTGGATTTACTTTATGAAGCAAAAGTCAGAAGTTGCTGAGGTATTTCAAAAGTTTAAGAAATTGGTTGAGAACCAAAGTGGCTGCAAAATTCAGGTCATTAGATCTGATAATGGAACAGAATACACTTCACGAGAGGTTTAAATCTTTACGTGAAGAGGCTGGAATTGAGCATCGCCTTATCGCTCCTTACTCTCCACAGCAAAATGGAGTTAGTGAGAGGAAGAATAGAACCATTATGGAGATGACTAGGTGTTTGCTTTATGAAAAAAGTCTACCAAAAGAGTTTTGGGCAGAAGCAGCAAGCACATCAGTTTTTCTACTTAATAGATTACCTACGAGGGTACTAGAGATGAAGACACCCTTTAAAGCCTGGTTTGATGTCAAGCCAAATCTAAGAAATTTTGAAGGTGTTTGGTTGTTTGTGTTTTTCTCATATTCCTCAGGTCAAGAGAGACAAGTTGGGAGAGAAAGCTGAACCTGGGATCTTTGTTGGCTACGCTTTAGTATCAAAAGCTTACGGGATCTATCAACCACGGAGACGGGGAAGGTGATCACTAGCGGGGATGTTCGGTTCCTAGAAGATGAGAAATGGGATTGGACAAATGAGCCACAAGGCAAGCACAAAGAGGTCTCATTGGAACCTGACGAACTGGTGGATGATGTTCCAGTTAGAGGTACCAGATCTTTGACTGATATATAACAAAGGTGTAGTGTGGCTGTTTTGGAACCTGCAGGTTACGAGGAAGCTAAAAGTGATCAGAGGTGGATAAATGCAATGAAGGAAGAGTTGGCTATGATAGAAAAGAACCAGACATGGGAGCTAGTGGAGAGCCTCAAGATAGGAAGGTGATTGGAGTAAAATGGGTTTTCAAGACCAAATTTAATCCTGATGGCTCAGTCAATAAGCATAAGGCCAGGTTGGTGGTGAAGGGATATGCACAGATTTGGGGAGTTGACTTCTCAGAAACCTTTGCTCCCGTGGCAAGACTTGATACAATTAGAATGATTCTTGCTTTGGCAGCTCAACAAGGATGGAAGGTATATCAGTTAGATGTGAAATCTGCATTTTTGAATGGAGTGTTGCAGGAGGAGATTTATGTTGAGCGACCGAAGGCTTTGTCACACCAAGCTAGGAGGAGAAAGTTTATTTGTTGAGAAAGGCTCTTTATGGCTTGAGGCAAGCTCCTAGAGCATGGTACAGTAAGATGGATGAGCACTTGTTGGGTCTAGGTTTTAAGAAAAGTCTCAGTGAATCCACTCTATATGTCAAGAAGTTAGTATCTGACTTAGTGATGGTGTCTCTTTATGTGGATGATATGCTGGTGACAGGGAGTAATAGTGCTCGTTACCGCATTTAAGCAAGAGATGATGAAGATGTTCGAAATGACCGATCTTGGTGAGATGTCATATTTTCTAGGAATGGAAGTTAGGCAGACTAAGAATGAAGTTTTTATCTGTCAAAAGAAGTATTTGAAGGAGATCCTAAGGAGATTCAACATGGAGGAGTGCAAGAGTGTGAGTACTCCAATGGGTCATAAGGAAAAGCTTCAAAAGGAGGATGGATCAAGACTCATGGATGAAAGAGTTTATAGAAGTTTGATTGGATGTCTTATGTATTTCATTGCAACTAGGCCATACATCATGTTTCCTGTAAGTGTCTTATCTAGATTTCTTAATTGTGCAAGTGAGTTGCATATGGTAGCTGCAAAGAGAGTGTTGAGGTACTTGAGAGGTACTCTTTCATATGGGATTAAGTTTTGTAGAGTTCAGGAGTTTAAGTTACAGGAGTATTCTGACAGTGACTGGGCATGATCAATGGATGATATGAGGAGCACTTTAGGTTATTGTTTTACATTTGGGTCGGCATGTTTTTCTTGGTGTTCAAAGAAGCAGGAAATAGTGGCTCAATCAACTGCAGAAGCTGAGTTCATTGCAGCTGCTGCAGTGTGAATCAAGTATTATGGTTAAAGAAGCTGATGGATGATTTGCATATGCAGCAAGAAGAAGACATAGAGGTGTTTGTGGATAATCAAGCTACTCTGGCCATTTCACAAAATCCGGTATTTCACGGAAGAACAAAGCATTTTAAGGTCAAGTTTTACGTCTTGAGAGAAGTGCAAAAGGCTGAAGAGGTGAAACTGATGTACTGCAATTCAGAAAACCACATTGCAGATATATTCACGAAGTCATTTCATGTTGGTCGATTTGAACTTCTCGGGGCAAAGCTAGGAGTGTGCAGTACTTGATCCAGGAGGAGAGTGTTGATGTATCAAGATTGCACGTGCTGTTTTTCTCTTTTTTGTTTTGTTTAGTTAGTTTGTTGGAGTCCTGTTTTTTAGGAGTTGGTTAGTCAATCTTATCTCCTAGGAGTAGTTAGTAGTTAGATATTCTGATCACGTATCTTAGATATTCTGATCAGTTGCTGATTTTGTGGATCAAGCAAGCCGTTAGTCGGCAACGTGGGTTTGTGGTTTTTATTTATATACCTATAAAATGTCAGCGTTCTAGTATGTATTTTGTACATTTTTTTTTTTTCAGTTTTCTGAACACGACACTCTGTTTTCTGCTGTCAACTTGTTCTCTGTTTTTGCTGTCAACTTGTTCTCTGTTTTTTTTTTTTTCAAAAAACAACAATATCAATCTGCTCTTTGCAAGTTTTGATGAAAGCAGAAACCTGCAACACATCATCCAGTGTTTTTCCTTTTCAGCCAAAGGTAAGTAACTAACTTGCTGGAAGATAAACTCGATACACTGCATGTGAAAATGAAGGAATAGGCAATCAAAGCACTGTTCATGGGAATGAAAGTACAATCAACCTTATCAAGGATATACTGCATCAGCTCGAATCAGAAACTTTATTTATATACCTATAAAATGTCAGCAAGGGAGATGGTAGATTTATCAGAGAGTTCGATCACACGCATTGTATAAAGATCATCAGAGTCATGGGACGGCTACCATTCCAAAATTAGTCAGAAAGAAAATACATAGACAATTAAAGTCTGAAATCCATGCCTTTATGCAAAACCAAAATAAGCAAACCCTACAGGCCTTCATAAGATTTATTACATATCTAAGTCTAACACACAAAAATCCAGGAGATTTTACTAAGAAAATCTCGAAGCATTTCAATGACTTACTTCATGTTCAATGCTATCTCTCTCCTGTTCTGTGGTGCGGAGTGGGTCCACATAGTCCTGCCTCATAAATTGTTCCAAAGATTGGATGCTTTCAAGCAGCATAGACAATAAGTCAAGACAAAAGTATACTTTAGCGAGACCTAAAATTTGTTCCCACCTCCTCTCAGAGGAGAAGAGCAAAACAGTCCGTTACTAAGGGCGCGTTTATTTGTTTTTGTTGAAAATTGTTAGAGGAACAGAAATAGAAAAATTTATTTCTATTTCGGGGAACACTTTTTTGACCAGAAAGACGCGTTTGGTAAACTTGTTCCAGAAATAAAAAATAAATAGAAACACGTTTGGTAAATTTATATTCTTTTTTTAATTTTTTTTAAAATTTTAAATATTTTTATTTTATTTTTCCTTTTTCTTTCTTTTTTATTTTTTATTTTTTTTTCTTTTGGCTGGTCGCCGGCCATAGCCAAGGCCAGCAACCGGCCAAAGAAAAAAGAAGAAAAAAAAAGAGAAGAAAAGAGATGAGAGAGAAAATATATTCTTCAAAAGTGTTTTTAGAAAAAAAAACTTTTTTTTTGTTTCTTATTTATGTTCTAATTTTGTTTCCTAAAAAAAAAAAAATAGATTTTGAACAAAAACGTAAACAAACGCGTTTTTATTCTTTTTTTGAAACAAAAAAATAAAAAATCTGTTCATGAACAAAAAAAAAAAATACAAACATGCAGGCCCTAAATCAAATTGCCTCAGAGCTACATTATGTGAAACGAACCAGCAATAGTGACGATATTTATTTCAATATTGAGAGTACCGTTTATACTGCTGCCTTGGTAAAACCTGATCTTTCTCGCCGCTTGTGCATTATGAAAGATGCTAAATAGAGGATTGACATATGCAGTGGAGACGGTCCGACTTTTAGAGAGAGAGAGATACCGCCGAGCAAAAGCAGAGCTTCCAGTTTTCAGATTCATCATTCAAGCTGCTGATGAAGCGCGCCAGCCTCTGTGGTGCTCCCGTCTTCCTTCTTCTTCGTGCTCCAGCTGCGATGTCCAGCGCTCCTCGGAGGTTCTGTTCGATCCCTATCCCTATTCTCCACGACCCGAACTGGTTCTTGAGTTACGTGAGGAATATTTGCAGACCTGGTGGTGGTGGAGGTGGTGTGTTTACGAGTGTCGGTGATACCCTGTGTTGCTTCGGTAAAATGATAAAGGCGAGCCCTTTGCCTTCCTCCAGGGATTTCAGTCTACTGTTGGGTGCTATAGTGAGGATGAAGCACTACTCGACTGCCATCCGCTTGATTGAGCAAGGCTGCCTGGGCAGAATCTTCGGGGATCGAGGATGATGTTGCCTTGCTGACCATTTGGATGAATTGCATCCGCTTGATTGAGCAGCTGCCTTCTTCGGGGATCGAGGATGATGTTGCCTTGCTGACCATTTGGATGAATTGCTTCTGCCGGTTAAGGCAGGTCGATATGGGTTTGTGTATCCTGGGCAGAATCCTCAAGCTTGGGTTTGACATCGATGTGGTGACATTGAGCACCCTTATTGATGGTCTCTTTATTCAGGGCAAAACTGATCAAGCCTTGAGGTTCCTCGATGATATTGGACGAAATGGCCCCGAACCTGATGAGACTACGTGTGCGATAGTCGCCAAGGGGTTATGCAGGGCGGGTAAAACCAGATTGGCGATTGAATTGCTGAGGGACTGGGAAGAGAGAAGCTGCAGGATCGATTCCTTCACATACGGCATAGTAATTGATAGTCTTTGCAAGGAGGGATTGATCACTGAGGCCTCAGGACTCCACGAAAGTATGAGTAAGAAAGGTATGAAACCAGATGTTGTTACTTATACCTCCTTGATCCAAGGTATGTGCAATGTAGGCCAGATGGAAGATGCTCTCGTATTGTTGAAAGAGATGACGAGCAGAGAGGCATACAACCCGACATATTCACTTATAACTCCTTGGTCCATTGCTTATGTAACCTAGGCCAATGGAAAGATGCTACAGTCTTGTTGGAGAAGATGATGAAGGCAGGAATTAAACCGAACGTTGTTACTTATACCTCTGTCATTCAAGGAGTGTGCAATTCCGGCCAATTGAAAGAGGCCCAAAGACTGCTGAGTCATATGGTGCAAAGCAGAGTCATGCCGGATGTTCAAACCTTCACTATTCTGGTGGATGCACATTGTAAAGAGGGAATGCTTGTAGAGGCAGAGGCCATAATCAACCGGATGATTCAATTCGGTAAAATGCCTAATAGTGTCACTTATAATGCATTGTTGAATGGTTATTGTTTGCAAAATAGGATGGATGATGCTCTGGCGGTTCTTAATTTGATGGTTGAAAGAGGCTGCTCACCTGATGCTGTTTGTTATAACACGTTGATTAATGGATACTGCAAAGGGAAAAGAGTTGACAAATCAAAATTACTGTTCCAAGAAATGCTTGAAAGGGGCTTGAATCCTGATGTCATCACGTACAACACTCTCATAAGTGGATATTGCCAGGTTGGGAACCTTAAAGCCGCGGGGGAGCTAATTAGCGAGATGCGATCTCGCGATCTGTATCTAGATCATTATACCTTGAATTCTTTCCTGGATGGCCTGTGTAAAACGCAACAGATTGACAAGGCCATGATATTGTTTCGAAAGATGCAAGGTTCCAAATTTGTCCCAAACTTTGTGACTAACAATATTATAATGAATGGCATGTGTAATGCCAGAAAGCTCGACGATGCTAAGGGGCTGTTTGATTGTTTGCATGCTCAAGGCTTGCAACCTAACGTGTGGGCATGTAACATTCTCATGCATGGGTTGTGCAAAGGAGGACGTACAGCGGAAGCATATCAACTCTTAAAGGAGATGGAAGGAAATGGATGCTTCCCAGATGGGGTCACTTATAACACAATAATCCAAGGACTACTAAGAAATAACAAAAGTACTAGAGCCGCGCAACTTGTTGGTGAAATGGTTGAAAGGGGTTTTTCTGCAGATGTAGCAACGATGGAGTTGTGGGTCAAATATCTCATGACAGATGGAACTTCTTCCTTTTCTAGTAGAACTCTCCATTGTCTCTGAGATCTGTCCACTTTTTCATCTGAAATGTGATGCAGAGTAAATCAGATTACCGCCAAGTTTTCTTCCAATCGTCATCTCACTGAGTCTCATGTCCCATTAATGAAGTTGTTTTAAATCTGGGAGACAGTTCACTATATTGAACCCGCCAAGACGGCAAATATTTGGAGGGGTGGAAGGTGGATTTTGATACTCGTATATGTAGGTTCGGTACTCCCAAATTTACGTAAACTGTTGCATTCACATGCATCCCTTGAGATCACTCATTGCTGCTCACGAAATACATGAGATATCTAAAGAAATAGCCAAAAGATTTATTCGTTGGATCATGTTATCGATTATCTCGATGAACACTTGGCAAACATGCTCATAAGAAATTTTCTTATCTTCAGTGCATCAATAGGTATTCTTCGGAAATTGGCAAACATGCTCTGTTCCAGTTCGGAAGCTGGAAAGCCTAGATTTTCTCCTGAAGCCTTTCTTCCTGTGTTCCTTTCTTTCGTGGACGAATATTGAAGTTTTCTTCCTTGATTAATCAGAAATTGTAGCTTCATATCGTTTCGTGATTGGGTAATTTCATTGCTTCTTTCTTTTTTTCCTTTGTTGTAGTGATTCACAAAGTTGAGATGTATCCATGTTGTTCGAACGTAAATCACTAAGAATCTGAATTATCAGAGTCTTCTTTTAATGATTTGTGATGGCGTCGTTGTTGTTGTAATACTAATTCTAGACGAGAAAACATTTCAATGGGCGCAAGTTGCTTGTTGAAATGCCCCCATGAAGTCGCGAGATGTATTTGAGAAGGAGTTGATTAAATCTGCTGACTCAAAGGTTCATCATGTGTTCAAATCACATTAAGAATTTTCTATTTATTTATAGTCATTGTTTCTCGAAATTTGAACATTAAATCAAGAATAACGTCGCTTTTGTTTTGTTTGTCTGTTTTGTGCATTGTAACTGCTGATGGTGGCTGACATAAATTGCTGGAGAAATGATTGGGAGTTGATGGCCTAAGCGTTGGTCTCCAGAAGCACTCATATCAATCTTTTTTATTTCCCTATCCACGCTTTAAATTTCTGCAACACTTTGATTGTGAATGATAAGTTGTTGGTGGCCAGCGGTAGGGGCTGGCAGTGGTGTTCTGGCGACAAATGGAGGTGGTAGCCGGTGAAGACTGCCGGTGGAGCAGCAAAAATTTAGTTAATCTCCGGTGAAGACCTTCAATCATCTGGAACTTCTGTATTTGGTTATGTAATCTTGGTTTGCAGTCGGAAGGAGAAACTGAGAGCGCATAGGAAAAAAAAAAAAAAAAGAAATAATGCATAAAGAAACGAAGGAAAAAATAATGGACTGAACCATTGCTTGCGGTGGCTGCGATGGTTTCGCGCTTCTCCCCCACCAAGGGGGGAGGGGTTTGAAACCTCGCGTCCCCATTGCGCGACTCTCCTGCGGCTGGGTCTATGGTGGTGACCCAGTTTGTCTCGGGTTTACCCCGCCGGCTGCCGACTGTTCGGGGGTTCCCGGGTCACCAAAAAAATAAATAAATAATAATGGACTGAACCCCTCGGTGTTTTTGGCCTAGATTGGTGAGGCCACATATGGCCTATGTCCGGACTCAGCAGCTTGGGCGTAAATGATGACAATTCTAGTTAGAAATAGATTTATGGAATAGAAATAGAAATTCTTGGATAAGTTTTTGAGCAAAAATATTATTTAATAACAACTCAAAATTTTTATTCTCGAAATAAAAATTCATTTAATAATGACACAAAATGTCTCCCTTTCGGGCGATGAGTGATGAGCGGCGAGCAATGATAGCGGGGGCTAGCGTGGGGGCAGCGATAGTGATGGTGGATGAACGACTGTGATTGGTGATGGCGAGTGGGCATCTAGCTAATAGCGAGAACGAGCAATGAAAATAGTTTTTATTTCTCATTTCTATTCCAGAAATATAATAGAAAAATAAAAAAAAATTATTTTCCATTTCTATTCCAAACCTATTTCTAGAGTAAAAATTTAGTCTAGAAATAAAAAATAAAATTATGTTGTCATACGAATTTTTACTCCAAACTTACTTTTAAAACAGAAAAATAGTGCTGGCTTGAAATAGATAGGTTATCATGTGCGCCCTTGGTGCCCCATTTTATTAGAAAAATAATAGTTTTATACAAAATAAAAATAATAACAAAAAAGTAGTTTATAAACATCACTATTAAAAATAAAAAATCACAGTAAATAGTTTGGTTGAATTTACAAGGCCATGTTAGATTGTATGCTCAATTTGTATTGGGTTACTTTACTGCATCTTACATTTTGGTCGTTCTTTTATTACTTTCTTAAATCAATTGATTGCGTTCCTTCTATGTTGCTTTTTCTAAGTCTTGATTTGCTTGTTTTAGTTGAATGTTTAGGTTATGCTTTGGGATCAAATAAACACAAACACATTGCATGGACACTAAATGACTAAGAACCTTAGGATTCACAATTTGGTAAAAGGTTGCATTAACCCTCAATTGACAAATAATCAAGTTTATGTCTCAAAATGTACTAGTTAGATAATTAGTGTAATCAAATCATTGACTCTAGATTTCTAGTTTCATATAATGGTTTTTAGTCGACCTCAATAGATTAGTGGTAACTCATCATATAGAATTTTCACTAAGTTTATCAAATTAGGCCATTGGGCCATAGTTCAACATTACCTCTAAATATGTCTTTCCTTCAAACCAATTCGGGAGGGTTGCAACGGCTTGACGATTAGGACTTGATTATAGACTTTAGGAAAAGCTTCAACCCATATGTTGATATTTATACCTCCTTGATCCACGGTCTATGCAATGTAGGCAAGATGGAAGATGCTCTGGCATTGTTGGAAGAGATGACGAGCGGATGCATCCAACCCGACATATTCACATATACCTGCTTGGTTTATTGCTTATGCGACCTAGGCCAATGGAAAGATGCTGCTGTCTTGCTAGAGAAGACGATGAAGGCAAGAATCGAACCGAAGGTCGTTACTTATACCTACGTCATTCAAAGAGTGTGCAAATTCCAGCCAATTGAAAGAGGCTCGAAAACTATTAAGTCATATGGTGCAAAGCAAAGTCATGCTAGATGTTCAAACCTTCACTATTCTGGTGGATGCTCATTGTAAAAAGGGAATGCTTGAAGAGGCGAAGGCCATAGTCGACTAGATGATTCAATTCGGTATAGTAACTTCGAATTTTGTTTATAGTGCATTGATGAATGGCTATCGTTTGCAGAATAGAATGAAGGATGCTATGGCAGTTCTTAATATAATGGTTGAAGGAGGCTGCTCACCTGATGTTGTTAATTATAACACGTTAATTAACTGATACCGCAAAGTGAGAAGAGTTGACGAGTCGAAGATGCTTTTGCGAGAAATGCTTCAAAAGGGGCTGAATCCTAACGTCATCACATACAACACTCTCGTAAATGAATTTTGCCAGGTTGGGAACCTTGAAGCCGTAGAGGAGCTGATTAATGAGATGCAATCTCGCAATCTTACTCTAGATTATTATACATTGAATGCTTTCTTGGATGGCTTGTGTAAAACACGACAGATTGACAAGGACATGATATTGCTTCGAAAGATGGAATGTTCCAAATTCGTCCCTAACATTGTGGCTCACAATAGCCTAATAAATGGCATGTGTAATGCTAGAAAACTCAACGATGCAATGAGGCTGTTTAATTGTTTGCATGCTGGAGGCTTGCAACCTAGCGTGTGGACATATAACATTCTCACGCATGGATTGTGCAAAGGAGGATGTATGAAGGAAGCATATCAGCTCCTAAAGGAGATGAAAGGAAATGGACACTTCTTCCTTCTCTACTGGAGCTCTCCATTGTCTCTGATTTCTGTCCACTTCTTCATCTGAAATGCGAGGAAGAGTAAATCAGATTGACAGCAAGTTTTCTTCCAAACATCATCTCATTGAATCACATGTCCCATTAATGAAGTTGTTTTAAGTCTGGGAGACAGTTGATTGTGAACTGCGCAAGAAGGCAAATATTTGGTGGAGTGGAAGGTGGATTTTGATCCTCGTATACCTAGGTTTGGTATGAAATCTGTGTATTTAACTGGTATGCGATACTCATCGATTAGTGCTTCCGGTGCTTAATGTTCTCCAAACAGGTGAAATTTGTACAAATGATCAAGCGGTCTGAGGATGATATTGAATTAAATAGATGCTAATAGTAATAACTTTACGGTGTAATAAAGTAAAATTATGTCAAATCCTGATAAGCCTGTTGCATATGTGCTTTGAGAGAGAGATCCTAGTTTTCTGTTATACTTTTTCCTAATACACTCCGATCCCCTCAATGCCCTAGTTAACGTTCAAAGAAGATGCATACCTTAAAGTCGATGGTCTTTAAAATAATAATGGAGATATTTGGGTCGAGTTGGGTGCTCAAATTATCGTCGTAGATCGATTATGTAGTTGTGTTATTTGCTCTGCTTCTTACATGCAAATAATAGCCAAATTTGAGGGACAGCTTGCTGACTAAGGAACATGGCTAGAATTGTATGAAAATTACTTGCAGTATCTTCACATTTTCACTTGCAGTATCTTCTCCTTTGCACTGGGAGGGATTTTCCGAAATGCATCTGCCGATGGGTGAACATGAACTCCGCTGACAGTCATTTCCAGTCAACTTCATCACAGTTAGGCCCAAATGACGAAAAAAAAAATTTGTTCCTGAAAAAAAGTTTTGATAAAAAATGATTTTTCTTGATTATGGTCCCTCAACAAGTTTTTGAGTATTTGAAAACATTTGGTAATCGTCTAAAATTTTTATTCTAGGGATAGAAATATGTTTGATAGGACTCTTAATTTTTTAATTCTTTTATTATTTATTTATTTATTTATTTATTTTCCTTTTCTCTTATTTTTCCTCCTCCTTTGTGACCAGCAACTAATTGGGCAAGATCTGACGAGTTGCCGGTGGCCAGGCGAGGTGGCAGGAGGTCGGCCTCACCTTAACTTGACAAGGCCCAGCCTCGCCAGTGGCTAGGCAAGGCTCTCCTTGCCAGATTGTTGAGCCTCGTCAATGGCTAGGTGAGGCTCACCTAGCTTGATGAGGCATGAGGCTCAACCTCACCCAAATTTGCGAGGTTGAAGCTAGTGGTGGACAAGCAAGCCTCCGACAAGTTCGTTGGACCTCGCCTAGCCAATTGTCGACAACGATAGCAGTAGTGATCCGGCGATAGTTGGTGACTGGCTAGGAGGAAATAGAAGAGAGAAGGAGAAAAAAAGAAAAGAAAAGAGAAAAAAGAAAAAAGTTGCGCTTGATTTCGAAATTGTTCTCGAGATCAAGAAATTACTTTTTTTTTTTTACTTGATTTTGTTCCGAATCTATTATCAAGAATAAAAAAAATAGATTTTTGTTCCTAGAAACAAAAAATTTTGCAAATGAATTTCTTTTTTTTTTTTCTGTTCCTGAGAACAAAAAAATAAAATCAGACACTGTTTAAAGCGTTACTAAATAAGGCCAAATTTACTTCAGAGCGCATTTTTTCCTTTTTTTTTTTTTTTCAAGTCTCACTTACAATAGGAGGATATGCCTGGACAGTCTACCTCTCGTTACGCCCTCAACTCTTTGTTTGTTGATACTATCATAATAGCATGCAAGCGTTTTAGAGACAAGTCTTTAAGCTAAGCCCACTTGTGGATACCTAAATAGTATCTTGTTTTATGTTGTCTTGTGGATTTGTGGTAATTTCCACCTCGGTGGCCGGTATTGCATTTCTAGCTCTTATGACAGATATTTTGAAAAAAATATGATTTGAAAATGTTAGTTAGGCCTTTTCTCTTATAAATGATTGGAAGTGCATCATGGAATCTAAAATCCCTCACACATGCGCCAGAGAATGTGGAACTAGCCTATGATTTCCTAATTATGCCATGATCCTATTATAGGACGCTGTGTCGTAGGAAATCTATCAAGTGGTCCTATGCACCCTTCTCTAGTGTTGTATCTTGCTAATGGAAACAGCTCGCAAGTACCATCGCTACTGTTGGGAATGACTGATCCCCGAAAACAGGATTCGACACTAAATCAAACCCCTAAAACGAATGCGGAAGCGAAGCCCGGGAATTACACGTATCACCGATCGTAAAGCACACCACGGATTCAAGCGTACCTTGTTAGCCACAGATTAGACACCAATGCCGAAGATCGAGTAAGAAATTCTGATCCGATGATGTCAATTCGCTTGGAAAAGGGAAACCGGCGTCGCCTTAAGCGTACTGTTCTTGTTGGAGGGAGAGAGGGAGAGGAGAAGACGTACGTTCATTTGTTCCAACAGGTGTCATCTCTCTCTCTCTCTCTCCCTTTTATACCTTCCCCCATCCACGGGCCCTATTCCCGTGGGCCGGGCCTTTTTGGCCCAGCATGGGCGGACGGGCCAACTTAGGCCCATCACTAATTAAAAAACCATCATCTCCCACTCGCACATGGTGGACCGAACAGAATTCTCTTTACCTCTCTTCAACATTCATACCGGTGAATAATCCGTGTGACCAGCATACTTTGAGAGCTCGTTACCATACATCTGTTAGGAATATATATCAGCTCATAATGGGCATCACACTCCGAGTAGATTTAGTATGCAATACCCTAGATCGATTGATCACATTTATATCTCTCTTGATCTCTTTCAAACAATGATATATATATTGTATTCACAATTATGATTATCCCAAAGACAGTCATAATTGGTTAACCGGTGAATACAAAACTACAATGTGATTATCCAAAATCGATCTTCCTCTTTCCTTCAAACTCTCAATTTTAGTTCAGCTTGCTTTTCTAGAAATGCCCAATTAGATCGAATTAAACTCATGACCATTGGCAACATCCTAAGATAGCAAACACTAAATAGAAATCTTGAGAATAAGTAAGAGTCATGAGGGGACTAAAAATTGAGGAACTTTTTTCCTCAAAAGTCTCACACGACATAAAAAGTTGAGATCAAACTTTTGTCACTCTTATTAGTCATCTCATGCATATGTAGTATGAAATACGTATTACGATATTAACTCCTTTCCCATGGAGCGTATGTCTACACCTTTCAATATGTATTTTAAGGCGACATACGTATTTTAAGCTTGAGCTCTCGATTATCACCTAGATAATAAGCTTAAAAACAGTCTCATCTCTATTTATCACACAGCAAATAGAGGCGATTACCCGTGTGAGTGGGCTAATCTCATATCTGTCCGACATACTTTCCTAACTTAAAGTAATGCACTAAGCATTAAGATGTATAAAGATCAAATAAAGATTCATAGGCATTAATGATGAAAAACACAAATTCATCATATGTGAACACTTAGGGAAAATTACAATATTCAGTACATTAGCCTCTACGCAGTCCTAGAGATTTCATATGGCCACGAAACACATCTCTAGGTATTAGCTTTGTCATAGGATCTGCTACCATTCTATGCGTAGTATGTACTCTAAGTTCACATCTTTTCGTGCAATCATATCCGTGACAAAATTATACTTGATATCTATGTGTTTGGTCTTGCCATGATATTTTGGATCTGTGGTGTACTCTTTCGCTGCTTGGCTATCACAGTTAACCAACAATGAATCTGCAGCACTTCTGATAACACCTAAATGATCCAATAATCTCTTAAGCCAAACATCTTCTTATACTGTTGCTGATAATGCCACGAACTCAATTCCCATCGTGGACAAGGTTATACACTTTTGTTTCTTACTTCTCCAACACATGGTGCCATTATTCGGTAAGAAAACAAACCCATAGGTAGATTTCCTTTCATTTAAATCTCCTCCCCGATCGGCATCAGAATAGCCTTTGAGTTGCAGATCCTTTCCATAATAACTCAGCGTATAATCAGCAGTTCGCTTTAGATACCTTAGTATTCTTTTAACGGCTTTCCAACGTGCTTGACCTAAATTGGATTGGTATCTCCTCACCATTCCAACTGCAAAACATATATCAGATCTTGTACACATCATAGCGTACATCAAGCTCCTAACAGCACTAGCATAAGGAACATGTTTCATTTGTTCCTTCTTTTGTGGAGTCCTTGGACACAGTCTATGGCTCAATCATTCACCTTTTGCAATAGGAGTGTCAATGGGTTTACAATCCCATATCATTCAATTCAAAATTTGGAAGACAACCAACTTTTGACAGTATTGACTAGCTCCATATTGCTTCCGACAATTAGTATATCATCAACATATAATGATATGATCACGAATTAATCCTTGGATCTTTTGATATATACACAATGATCCTCATCTATCATTGTAAAATCATATTCCATTATGGCATTATGAAATCGTATATACCATTGTCTTGACGATCGCTTAAGGCCATATATCGACCCCAAAGTTGACATACCTACCTTTTCTTCTTGGCCTTTCACTATGAAACCAACGGGTTGTTCCATATATGTTCCTTTCTCTAATTCTCCATTGAGGAAAGCAGTCTTTACATCCATTTGATGTAACTCAAGATCCATACCAAACACTATTGCCAGAATTATGTGAATCAAAGTAAATCTCACTACAGGAGAGAATGTTTCTATATAATCAATTCCTTCCTGTTGACTATACCCCTTCGCCACAAGGCGAGCCTTATGCCTTTCTATCGAGCCATCAGCCTTTCGCTTTATTTTGAGAACCCACTTGTTCCCAATAGCTCTGCGTCCCTTTTGGAAGATCAACCAGTTCCTAGACTTGGTTTGACTTCATTGACTCCATCTCCTCTTTCATTGCATAAATCCATTTTTCTTACTAGGGCAATTAAGAGCCTCATTAATATTTCTCGGCTCATCCTCATCTTGCGGAGCAATCATAAAAGTTTCCCCTTCAATGTCAAAACATCGACGGGGAATACTTTGGCGACTTGTTCGCTATATGGGAGATTGTACACTTAGCACATCATTCCCCATTATGCTCCCACTCGGATTAGATAATGACGATGTCGTCTCATCATGTGGTTGTAATTGAGAATGAGTTGAATTCAATTCATCACTTCTCATATTACTCCCACTTGGACGAACTCCATTAATATCATTATCTTGATCCAATGTTTCAAATAAGAAGTAATCTTTCCCTATTTTGCCCTTCTTAGGAAATTCATCCACTAAGAATGTGATGTCCCGTGATTCAAATTCAGTTATTCTCCCACTTTCCTGCTCACCTATGAACATATACCCTTTCGAGTGTTCGGAGTATCTCATTAAAATACTCTACTTTTATCTGGGACTCAATTTCCCAAACTTGTGAGATGACATATGAGTATAGGCAGCATAACCCCATGACTTAAGTAAACTTAAGTCCGGTTTTCTACCTGTCCATAACTCATATGGAGTGGAACTAACTGATTTAGAAGGCACTTGGTTAAGTATATAGGCAGCAGTTAACAACGCATCACTCCAAAAAAGTGATAGGTAAGTTAGCATGCGCCATTATGGACCTAACTATTTCCAGTAAGGTTCTGTTTCTTCTTTCTACAACATCATTTTGTTGAGGAGTATATGGAATAGACAACTGTATTTCTATTCCTTTTCACCACATAATTTTCTGAACTCATCAAATAAATATTCTTGACCTCGATCGGATCTTAATGCTTTTATTTTCTTGTTTAATTGATTTTCTACCAAGTTCATAAACCTTTTGAAACAACTTATTGCTTCAGATTTATGAGAAATCAAATAGACATATTCGAATCGAGTATAATCATCTATAAAAGTGATGAAATAAACAGCCACATGCCTTCCTTTCACATTCATTGAACCACAGACGTCAGAATGGATTAAATGCAGAGGAAATTCAACTCTTTTATCTTTTCCAAATGGTTTCCTCGTCGTTTTCCCTGCTAGGCAATGCTCATATATGGGCAAATCGACTTTTTCAATGTTGCCCAACAAGCCCTTTTTGGCTAGTCTATTCATACGTTGTTGGCCAATATGACCAAGTCTAGCATGCCACACATTCACATCATTATCTTATGAAGTAGAAGACGTGAAACAATGGAATAACATATATTGACATCACCACAACAACATTTAGTACAATAAAACCATCTAGAAAGTGACCACAATCATAGTAGTTTGTGTCCAAATACAAATCTACACCGTTATTACGGAAGTTCACACTAAAACCAAGCTTAACCAACACTAAAACAGACATTAAATTTCGACGAATCTCCGGAGCAGTTAGAACATCATGTAGGAACAAGTTGCGTCCACCGCGCATGTTCAATTGGCAGGTGCCAATCCCTTTAACTTCAGCTCTGGAGTTATTTTCCACATAGATCCACTTAGTTCCAGTTGGTATTCGTCGGAATTCCACGAAGGATCCTCTATCCTTCGCTTACATGGTCTGTTGCTCCTGAATCTACAGTCCACAAAGGATTGGATTCAGCTAATAATGTAGAACTTGACATATAAGCAAAGTTCTCAAATGTACAAGAGGTGTTTACCTTATTTGGCTCACCACAATCGCGAGCATAATGACCCTTCTTGTCACAGTTGTAACATCTCATCCTTGACATTTTCTTCACTTGAGGACATTTTCCTCTCTTGTGTTGGTTAACTCTTGGTCTCTTGCAATAAGGACTTGATCCTTTGCATTTCCACATATTGAACGAATCAATACGCTTGCGCTTAGAGCTCAAAACCCTTTCTGAGCTAGAACCAGCATTGCAAAAATCTATTTTCAGCTCACATGCCGTTAAGCGGTCCTCTACCAGCTCAAGGTGGCGCACAGCATCTTCAAGATCTTCCATAACATGGTCAAGAGCTTCTAGTGTTTCTTGCTTTTCCAGCACATATTGAATCTTTATATTCAATCTTTCACAATTGTTGCCGTTCATTTCAGCAATTACGTTCTTAGTTGCTGAAAACATCGATCTGAACACATCAGACATACATGCACAAATAATTAATGCCTATCATTTATGCATCCCTATTTGCATAGACCCATCATATCAATGAATAATTTCAAGTAAGGTTTCAGAATTAAAAGGTCACTACGTTTTCAATCATCCTCCAAAGATCCTAACTTAAAACTATTATTAATATAATTGTCTTATGCAAAATAAATTCTATGAAGTTACAAAAACTTCTATGAACTACCCAAAGCTAACTACCTACAAAGAATCGCAATTAATGTAAAGCAACAGATAATTGACATCCAATAAAATAATAATACTTTCAACAAATACAACAATTTATTACACTAAGTAATATGTCCAAAAAGAAATATCAACATATAAAGAGATATTCACATAGAAAAATCTCAAACTAATCTAAGAAATAAATAGGGAAAGTCTCTTCTAATCTATCAGTCAAAACATCTAAGAAAACTAAAGGCACATTTGCCAACCATGGGAAAACTTTTCAAGGCGCTCAATCTAAAGGTTGAAGTTTTGGCCAACTCAATCCTATAGTACTCTCTTACAAAAGCATCCACTAGATTCCTATAATCCGGGACCACGTTGACCTCCCATAGCCGATCTAACACTGCTTGCTATTCAGGTGGAAGAGTGTTCATCAAAGCCGGCACCTTCTCAAAATCCGGCATAAGATAACCATTCCAGATGATTTCCTGTATCATCTGATTGACCTTGACCATGTGTGATACTAAATCACTATCAAGCCACCGATAATCAGCTAACTCTTTCATCGGCCTTTTCAGTCTAGCTCTTCCTTCGTCTGTTCTTGGGATTGCAGGTATCCGTGCATAACGCATCATAGTTCCTGCAACAAATGCAGAACTAAAATGGATCACTTATAATCCATAATAAACAAAATGGAAAATACATAATTTTCCATGATTTATGCAACAAATGCAGAATAAAAAATGGATTACCTATAACCTACACAGACATAATTGAAAAAGAAACAAATTCCTTTTTTCTTTTTTTCTTTTTCGGGTCAACGGTCAAAGTCAACGGTCAACGGTCGGTCAATGGGTCAACGGTCAAGTCGTCGGACCGGTCGGGCCGTCGGGCCGGTTCGCGTGAACCGCCCGCACGTGCCGCGCGCGTGCGCGAGATGATGTCACGCAGACGTCAGCCAGCACGCGCCGCGCGCGTGTCGGGCGTCCGCGGGTCGGGTCGGGTCGCCGGTCGGGTCGCCGACCGGTGACCGCCCGGCCAACCGACGTCACTGCTGACGTCATCGATGACGTCACCCCAACGGTTACTGACCGTTGGGCGATGTCATGCTGACGTCAGCACGCGTCGGTCCGTCGACCAGCGTGTGCCGGTTCGCCGACCGCAGCGCCCATGCGCCGGTTCGCCACCGGCGCGTGTGGCGCATGCGCTGGCCGATGCCAGCGCTTCGGGCGCATGGCACCCACGCGCAGCGGCTTCTGGCGGCGCGTGTGGGTGCGTGCAGCGTCGTCCGGCGGCGCACGACATGTCGCTGGACTCGCCTCGACGAACCCTTTCTCCTAGTGCCTTTAGAATTTTATTTCGACTTACGAAAACTCAAAAAATGGTCGAACAGCACTCAAGTGTCGGGATTTTCTCCCCGATCCGTACGGCCGAAAGTTTTCGCGAAAAAATCAATCAAAAAAGGTCAAAGAAGTCGGGAAAAACGTGAACTAGGGCTCTGATACCAATGTTGGGAATGACTGATCCCCGAAAACAGGATTTGACACTAAATCGAACCCCTAAAACGAATGCGGAAGCGAAGCCCGGGAATTACACGTATCACCAATCGTAAAGCACATCATGGATTCGAGCGTACCTTGTTAGCCACAGATTAGACACCAATGCCGAAGATCGAGTAAGAAATTCTGATCCGATGATGTCAATTCGCCTTGAAAAGGGAAACCGGCGTCGCCTTAAGCGTACTGTTCTTGTTGGAGGGAGAGAGGGAGAGGAGAAGACGTACGTTCATTTGTTCCAACAGGTGTCATATCTCTCTCTCTCCTCCCTTTTATACCTTCCCCCATCCACGGGCACTATTCCCGTGGGCCGGGCCTTTTTGCCCAGCATGGGCAGACGGGCCAACTTAGGCCCATCACTAATTAAAAAACCATCATCGCTACTAATCACTGTGGTGGTACCGTTTGCTCTATGCAATAGTGTTTTCAAATCCGGGCCTATTGGATATTAGATCAAGTCTACCCAAAATGGATCGACTCAATAAACCCAACCCATGTTCTTTGAAGTCCTTTCTAAGAGAATATGTAGTGTGTATAAGTAGGGGTGAGCATGGTTTCAAGGTAGATCCTAGAATTGAAGAACCAAATCAGTGGGAACTTGTCCAGTTCCAAGTTTCAATGTATATAGGGTAGATTTCAAGTTTCAAAAATTGATGATTTTATTTAAATAATAGATTCCAGTTTCTAGGTAGGTACAAGCTAGAACAAATGTGTATTTTTGTTTGTTTATTTCTTCTTATAATTCTACAGTATTCCACAGTGTCTATTGAACCAATAGTCCGAGCTTTTATTTTATGACTGAGATTTTTTACTTTGTTAATATTTCATATTATTCGTGTATCTAAATATAAGTTGTGATCATTGAACTGTAACAATAAGTAGTGGTCTTTAAAAATGATGCACTGTAATCATTCAATTAATAATATGAGTGGAACCTGGGAAGAACTTGGAACCGACCTTGGAACATATAACAAGGTAGATCCTAGGTTTTAAGGTATGCGGCATAGGTTTTAGGTTCCAAAAAATAATGAACTTATTTTAGCAGGTATGTTTGATGTTCCAGGTGGAACCTACAAAAAATTTGGAATCGCTCACCCCTATGTATAAGGACCACTCTCCTCAAAACAAGTTATCATGGCTTCAAAAAAGGAGATTGGTCAGATAAAAGAGATAATTATCTTGTATTTGAATACGACATGTTATTATTCAACTTGAGAAAAGAGCAAGAGAGGAAGAAGACAATATTCGTTTTTCTCTTTTCGAAGAACAATATGCCACATCTATATTAAATCATTGATTGTTTTCTATTCAGTGTATTTGATAATTTGGGCGGCATAGTACCTTTTAGTGAAATATCATAATTTAGACCTAGTGAGTATAGATATGGCGCCTTTCGAATGCGATCTACTCTTTCGTCCAATTTTTGTATCAATTTTAGCCAATATGCTGTTCATCAAATCGAAAAAGCTTGGTTGATTTTGGGTGCACTGTGTGTGGAACCAAATTATACCATCAGAAATTATTCGAAACAAGCTTTTAAATGACGCATCACCGGGATTTGGGGGGCTTATTTTGTGCAATTTATGGGACTTGACGTGAGTAATTTTGAGGGAAATGGAAGTTTGGGGACGAATTAAACCCTAATTGATGGTGGAGATGGCCATGTGACCATCACATGCTCATCGGATAGCTATTTTAGCATCGGTGATGAGCATGGGGTATAGCTCACTTCTTGGAGAATTTGAGAAAAGCCCAATTTAAGGGTCCTTTAAGAAAAAGCATCTAACATAGTATTTTGGCTTTTTTCTGATTTTTTTTTTTGGGTTAATAAAACTAGAAAATCTCAAATTAGTAAACACATGACATATTTATTGCAAATTAATTTCATCTCACGAAAAAAAAAAAAGCCCAAATTGGTATTCCAAACCAAAATCTACTTGTAATGCATACTTGTCAACACAAATGGTAGATGACTATAAGATGAATGAGGTGAAGAATGATTGATCCAATATGGAAAACTCACATATGTTGACATATATGCATTTTAATAGAGCATATATTTTGGCGAGGGCTATCAATTTGGGATGTTCTGTGAGATGAAATTAGTTTGGATAAATATATCATGAGGTATTTAATTTGGGATTTTTTTTTTCAAAAGACTAAAGTTTTGGGATAAATGTTTAAGGCGCTACCAATTAGAGTTTGTTAACGAAAGTAAACTCATTTTGTTTTTCATTTTGGGTGAGTGAATCGCATTGCCCTCGATTCACTCACGTTAGATGCCTTTCTCGCCTCTAATTCTTGTTTGCTTTTCTTGCTGATCGCAGCCACCAATGACTAGCCCAAGCATCGCCATCCACCACTGGAGTATTTGTTGCCATCCACCACTACTTCTCTCCCGCTCTATGCCCCACTCAAATCCATCCCTATTTTTTTTTTTTGCTAGTTTTGCCTCTCCAACAACAGTCTCCATAATATACTATATATTGGGACGTGATTCATAGTCTCAATTCGGGAGCTTTTATAGTTTGAGCTCACATTTTATTAAAAACATTGGTTTATACCCATAAATAGCCATTGGGTATATATAGATCCCTTTTCATTCAATTTTTGGAAAATGTCATTGGGAAATGAAAATATCTTTGGATTAAAGAGATTTTTCGAAATGTAAATAGTATTTGGCAAATTTTAATTTTAAAGTGCATCAAAAAATAACTTTGGTTTAAATATTGTTCAATAAAAATTGCATTTGTAATGGACTTTTAATAAATTTTTGTTAAAAAAAAGTTTTTACAATTTTTTTTTCTTTAAGTTTAGCCATTGGCGGCCAATGATCGAATCTGGTTGCTAAACAGCCTCACTTGAGTTGTGCGACCTCAAGCAACCCCAAAGCAGCATTTGTTGTTGTGCGTGAACTGGTGATATAAGATAAATCTTATGTTTCAATTTCTTCGCTTTTATTCTGTTTTCTTTGTAATTGTGCATCGAATCCTTTTACCATAGCTCGTCATTGCTCATGTTCTTTCTTACTGTTTAGCTTGTGAAAAAAATTTGATAAAAAAATATTTGTATTGTTAGTGAATGATGATGTGAAATCATTTGAAATCATGTCCTAACCATATCTACATCTTTTTGTTCGATATTATAACCAAGAAACGACACCAAGACCCTTAGAGTGTCAAAATTTAGCACAAATGATATTTAAGTGCCAAACGTTATGAAAATGACATTTAAGTACCAAAATTAGAACAAAATATATCAGTTTAAGTGCCAATTGGCAAAAATCCGGTCAAAATGCTGACATTGCGATTTTCAAGTGAAGCAAGTGCAAAATAAATAAGTTTTGATGCTGACGTGATAAAAAATTCATATAAAAATTAATTAAATGAAATTTAAAAGTAAATTTATTTAAAATATTTAAAAAAATACAAATTAAAAAAAATTAACAAAATTAAAAGAAAAAAGGAGGGAGATAGCTTAGGGTTAAGTTCTCGTCCCTGCCGGGAAGGGCCATTATGGGGGGAGGGTCGGCCGGGGTCGTTGGGCTCTAGCTTGGGGTTGATGACCTCGGCAACCGATGGCTAGGGCCCATGAGCCCTCGCACCGATTTGGGGTAAGGGTGGCGGCCCTTGGCCCGGCCGGGCGAGGATGGGTGGCAGCCCTCGCCTAGATTGGGGTAAGGGCTCGCGGGCTCTCGCCGCAAGTTGGTCGGGGTCGCCGGCCATTCTCAGCGTAGTGGCGGCGAGGGCTCAATTCTCAGCCGCCTCCCTCCCTTTTTATTTTTAAATGTTTTAATTTTTATATTAATTTTTTAGCACGTCAATATTAAAACGACGTCGTTTTTGCATTGTCCATCCACATCAGCGTACAAAACGATACCGTTTTGCATTTATTTTGTTAGAAATTATGCAGGTTAACATTTTGGTCGAACTTAAATAATTTATTTTGTTAGTATCTATTTGTACCAATTTTTAACACTTGAAGCGATCTTTTGTCATAAAAAAAAAACAAACAAAAAAAAAAACAAAACAAAAACAAAAACAAGCCCGAATATGAAAGCTTGATAGGGAGAGACGGAGAGAGAGAGCCGTAAGCTGAAGCTTTTCAGTTTTCAGATTCATCATCAACTGATGAAGCCAACGAAGTTCTGCCCTGCTTCTTCCATCTTCCTCCTTCTGCATGCTCCAGCTGCGATCTCCAGCGAGTCGTCATCCCATTCCATCCTCCATCTCCCTCATCCTTCTCATCTCCCTTTCTCGTCTCCCCGTCGTCGGAGGTTTTCCTCGACCCCTAACCCTAATTTAGACGACCCCAACCATGTCTTGAGTTACGTGAGGAGAAATTGCAGAGCTGGTGGTGGTGGGTTTACGAGTGTCGGTGATGCCCTGTGTTGCTTCGGTAAAATGATAAAGGCGAGCCCTTTGCCTTCCTCCGGGGATTTCAGTCTACTGTTGGGTGCTATAGTGAGGATGAAGCACTACTCGACTGCCATCCGCTTGATTGAGCAGCTGCCTTCTTTGGGGATTGAGGATGATGTTGCCTTGCTGACCATTTGGATGAATTGCTTCTGCCGGTTAAGGCAGGTTGATTTGGGTTTGTGTATCCTGGGCAGAATCTTCAAGCTTGGGTTTCCCATCACTGTGGTGACGTCGAGCACCCTGATTGATGGTCTCTTTATTCAGGGCAAAACTGATCAAGCGTTGAGGTTCCTCGATTATATGGGACGAAATGGCCCCGAACCTAATGAGACTACGTATGCGATAGTCGCCAAGGGGCTATGCAGGGCGGGTAACACCAGATTGGCGATCGAATTGCTAAGGGACTGGGAAGAGAGAAGCTGCAGGATCAATTCCTTCACATACAACATAGTAATCGATGGTCTTTGCAAGGAGGGATTGATCACAGAGGCCTTGAGACTCCACGAAAGCATGAGTAAGAAAGGTATCAAACCAGATGTTGTTACTTATACCTCCTTGATTCACAGTCTGTGCAATGTAGGCCAGCTGGAAGATGCTCTGGGATTGTCGAAAGAAATGACAAGCGCAGGCATCCAACCTGACATATTCACTTATGGCTCTTTGGTTCACTGCTTATGCAACCTAGGCCAATGGAAAGATGCTATGGTCTTGTTAGAGAAGATGATGGAGGCAGGAATTGAACCGAATGTCGTTACTTATACCTCTGTCATTCAAGGAGTGTGCAATTCTGGCCAATTCAAAGAGGCCCGAAGACTGCTGAGTCATATGGTGCGAAGCAGAGTAATGCCAGATGTTCAAACCTTCACAATTCTGGTGGATGCACATTGTAAAGAAGGAATGCTTGCAGAGGCAAAGGCCGTAGTTGACCAGATGATTCAATTAGGTATTGTGCCTGATATTTTCACTTATAATACATTGATGAATGGTTATTGTTTGCAAAATAGAATGGACGAAGCTATGGAAGTGCTTAATTGGATGGTTAAAAGAGGCTGCTCGCCTAATGTTGTTTGTTATAACACGTTGATTAATGGATACTGCAAAGGGAAAAGAGTTGACAAATCAAAAATACTGTTCCAAGAAATGCTGCAAAGGGGCTTGTATCCTGATGTCATCACATACAACACTCTCGTAAATGGATTTTGCCAGGTTGGCAACCTTCAAGCCGCAGGGGAGCTAATCAACGAGATGCAATCTCGCAATGTCTCTCTAGATCGTTACACCTTGAGTGCTTTCCTGGATGGCTTGTGTAAAACCCAACAGATTGACAAGGCTATGATATTGCTTCGAAAGATGGAAGGTTCCAAATTTGTCCCTAACATTGTGGCTTACAATATCCTAATAAATGGCATGTGTAATGCTGGAAAACTCGACAATGCAAAGGGGCTGTTTAATTGTTTGCATGCTCGAGGCTTGCAACCTAATGTGTGGACATATAACATTCTCATGCGTGAGTTGTGCAAAGGAGGATGTACGGAGGAAGCATATCTGCTTCTAAAGGAGATGGAAGGAAATGGATGCTTTCCAGATGGTGTCGCTTACAACACAATGATCCAAGGACTACTAAGAAATAACGAAAATACTAGAGCAGCGCAACTTGTTGATGAAATGGTTGAAAGGGGTTTTTCTGCAGATGTAGCGACAACGGAGTTGTGGATCAAATACCTCATGAAAAATGGAACTTCTTCCTTTACTAGGAGAACTGTCCATTGTCTCTGAGATCTGTCCAAGTTTTCATCTGAAATGTGATGAAGAGTAAATCAGATTAACGCCAAGTTTTCTTCCAAACATCTTCTCATTGTGTCCCATGTCCCATTGATGAAGTTGTTTCAAATCTCAGAGACAATTCACTGAATTGAACTGCCCAAGACGGCAAATATTTGGAGGGGTATAAGGTGGATTTTTATCCTCGTATATCTAGGTTCGGTACAAAATCTCTGTATTGAACTATTATGTGTACTCATCTGTTAGTGCTTTTGGTGCCTAATGTTTTTCAAACAGGGGAAATTCATACAAATGATCAAGCAGTCTGAGGATGATATTGTATTAAATAGATGTTAATAGCGATAACTTTACTATGTAATGAAGTATATTATGTCATAAATCCTGATCAGCCTATTGTGTATGTGCTTTGAGAGAGAGATTCTAGTTTTCTGTTATACACTTTCTTTTTTCACAATCTGATCCTTTTGATGTCCTATTTACCACAGATACTTCAAAGAAGAGGCATACCTTGAAGTGGATGGTGTTTGAATTGCCAGTGGAGTATATTTGGGTCAAGCTGTGTATCAGATTATCACCACAGGTCGATTACATATTTGGTTTATTTGCTCTTCTTCTTACGTGCAAATAACAGCGAAGTTTGGGGCACGGCTTGCTGACTAAGAAACATGGCTGCAAGTGTATGAAAGCTACTTGAAGTATCTTCCCCTTTGCACTGCAAGGATTTTCTGAAAAGCATCTGATGATGGGTGAACAAGAATGCTGTTGACAAACAATGCTAGCTGTCTTGAGCGAGCAACAATCAACTTCATTGTGGTCAGGCCTAGATTATGTAAATTCCATCGTCTTTTCCAATTGAATTACTTTCCTGATCGATAGAGGTACATTCCTTGCCATTTTTGTCTGTCTTAATTACTGACTCGGGAGTACATTTTTCTGTTTGTTTTTAAGTGTCTCACTTACGACAGGAGGATTTCCCTGGACAATCTGCCTCTCGGCATGCCCTCTACTCTTTGTTTGCTGACCCAATCGTAGTAGCGTGCAAGCGATTTGGAGACAAGTCTTTGAGCTAAGTTCACGTGTGGATACCATGACAGACATGATCAATTGAACTCAGAAAAAAGAACTCGTCGAGCAAAAGGTTCAAATTGAAGTTGTGCATATATCACAAGAGGATCAACTCCTTGGCTGTCTCTTTTGCCCGTTACCTGATTTGACAACGCAGGTTCATTGGCTTATCAACTGAAGCAAGGCCACTTTTACGATGAAAAGTAAAATCTTCAGAGAAAATTGGTTTCTTAAGTATCCCCTACTGCGTTAGTAGATGCTGGTTTGGTTCAATCTTATGCTGATAAGTCCATTTTCTTTTTCATGCATTAGCTCATCCTCTGTACTTATTTTGGTTTATGCTGACGACACTCATGTGGTATGAGCAGTAATTGATTTGACATAGTTTCTGTTTTGCTGATTTGGCTTCTTGGAAATATTCTCTTGGCAACGAAAAGACTGAATCCTCACGTGACATCTGTCTTGTATGCTGTAAATATGTTCTCAACCTCCTTAATGATTTTCAAGTGGTGATCCGTATGCAAATACTAGGGACAAAGTCATTATTATTTCTTTTGGAATTTCAACAGGGAGTTGTGCTTCGAGTTCAACGTATATGTCAAATTCACAAGCGACTTTAGCAAGGTCGTTACCATTTCTTTTAGCCTTTATGCGGCGTTCCCTTCTATTGATTCCGGCTTTTGGTTTTGCACTATCCTGCACGTCCTCTTATTTGCGTACTGCCGTCTCTTGAAGGCTCGCTTAAGTATCATAGGAACAAACCCAATGACGTGCAAATTAGACAATGCAAATTTGATTTTTCATACGAGTCATTAGCTTTTAGCTGCTTTCTTAGGTTTTCTCGGTAATAAAAAGGCAATTTTGAGAACTTTAAACTAACAAAAAAAGTATAGGAGACACATATCATATCATTTCCCACAATAAACTTGACAACATGAATGGCAGAAACAACTACACAAAATATAAGTTAGGATACATGACTAGAGCATTTATTCTTCAACGCACTTAAGCAATGCACATCCCAGTGCCATTACAATTCAAACAAGGTTCTCTATGTTCGGCGCCAAATTACAGTAAACGAGTAGTTTTCATACCTCATTCTACAATCTTCAAGCTCGACTTGAGCGCCCTAACTATTTGGACAGATGGCCAGTATTTGGGATTTAACAGAGATTATGCATATGCCACAGTCACTATAAGAAAGTGCTTGGCAACAGGAAGTGTGACCATAGGTGGTTGTTGCGGGATAAGGAGATGCAGTGGAGTAGTTGTAGTCCACGTGATTTGGCATCACGGTCGTCATGTCCTCGAGGACATAAGCCATGCCGTTTGCATAATGATCGCCACTTCAATGGGAACCAGTATTGTAAGCCCAATAAACTATGCCATTTTTTGGAGCACCTTTAACAATATTGAACATCAAGAGGGACAACAGTAGCATTATTAGTATCCATAACGTGATATACCTTAATTTTTCTCTCAACCCAACTTTGTACCTTGATAGGCTCAAGTCTTGACTATTTATAGCAGTTGTACCCAATAGGTTTTCTCCTATGATTAGCATCTCAAGCTTTCTTCCATGGTACCAATGCATAAACAATCTTAAAAGCTTCTAACTATTTGTTTATAGATTGGAAACAATGCAATTTCATATTTTGCTGAGGGCTAGATATGCAATTTGATCTGCTTAAGTAATTCAAAGTATTTCTTTAGTTTGCATTTGTCCTTTTTTCTTTGGCTCACGTGTCCTTTTTACTATTTGAGCAACAGTTGCACATAATTGTACAATTTAAGCATACACAAATTTGTCGCTCTCTCCCACGAATCATTGCTAATCCTGAGTTTTCTTTTTTGGAATTATTGAGGGCCTAGCCTTGTTTCAATTGTCCCTCAATATTCATGTGTATGTCGCCGATGTTGCTCCTGTCCTTTTTCGTCTGGTACTCTCATTTAAGGGTAGTCTGGGTCCGTTTGGTTCAGCTTCGGGGAAATGCTTTTGAGAAAATGCAAATACTTTTTGAGGTAAAGGGGTTTTCCGAAATGTTAGATTGTTTGATAAATTATAACTGAAAAGTGATTTAGGGAAATACAAGACTATTTGGTAAACATATATTTGAAAAACCCTTTAATGTGACCAAATTAAGTTTTTTAGTTTTAGTATTTTTAAAATTGCAAAAAAGAAACAATGACTATATAACATTTTACATTTTCATGTTGAGAGTAATGTAAAACATATATATTAGTAAATTTATTTAAAAATTATATTAAAATAATTTGATTATAGATTAGATGCAAAGCTCAAAAAATTAAGTTTTTTAGTTTTAGTATTTTTAAAATTGCAAAAAAGAAACAATGACTATATAACATTTTACATTTTCATGTTGAGAGCAATGTAAAATATATATATTAGTAAATTTATTTAAAAATTATATTAAAATAATTTGATTATAGATTAGATGCAAAGCTCAACTTTTGGCCTAGGGTTCTTTTAGGTTTGTTCTCAACTTTGAATATTTTTTTCTTAATTATTGTAGTATTAATCATCTTCGTTAATTAATGATCATTCTAGTGTATTGATAAAAAGTTAGGCTATTGATTGTCAAAAGATAAAAATGACAAAAAAAAAAAAGGTGAACCTAACATTTGCAAAGAGTTTTTATTATTTTTAAAAAATAAAAATAAAATCCGATGAAACTCCGTTGTCGATCAACGGCGGTTGGGGTGTGGGGAAGATGATCGGTTTATAAAAAAAAAAAAAAAAGTCAACGGATGAACAGTAGAGATGGACTTGCATTTCAAAGGCCAGCATTTGGTAAGCCCCTTAAGAATACTGAACCAAACGGGGCCTCTATTTCTCTAGATTTATCTTTCATTAACCACAACAATTCTAGACAAATTAATCAAGAAGATTCTCGATGCCTTTGCTTATTTGTTGAATGCTTGTTTCTTCTTTTTACATCCTATATTGGATAGCATTTAACCTATTCTATCTTAGCTTGACTAGAACTTGCAAATTTACATAAACCCTTGCATTCACATGCATCACATGAGATCCCTTGTTGGAGCTCACGAAATAGATGATACAAGGACAAGCATGCCCTCGCTTCTTCTAAAACTGTTGATTGGTTAAAATTCAGGGAGTGGCGAATTCATCATTCCTTCCTCCTCAGCTCTTCCCTCAAATCCAAACAGAATACCCCGCAGGTGCAGCCGTACAAAAAAAAAAAAAAAAAAAAAAGTCATGGAAGAGCGGTGTTTCTCTTGCAGAACAACTGAATGCCCAGGGACAATTTACATCTACTCCACAGATTGGAACTTCACCCTTTTTGCCTCCAATCTTCCTCTTCTAACTCATGAAAGCAGCACAACATTCAACAAGAAATTAAGTTCAATGTTTTCCCTGCTTCAGCAACATCAGCAACATTGATTGAAATAAAAACACCACCTCCAACCACGTCATAAAATCCCCTCTTTCCATCGTGCCCTCTCCAACCATTCAACATATCAATAGCCAAAACAAGCACCTCATCAATCTGGATCATTCAATCTAGTGGCTCCACCACTTTCCACATTGAAACACCTAATTCAATGTTCAGTTGGATACATCCACCTAATAATTTTTCCCTTTGAAGAGAGAAAGGGAGGCGTTCGAAAACCTATTTGGTCCAAAAGTCAACTTCTCCAATTTGAACACGAGTTTTACAACTTTTGACCCCTACTCGAAATTTCTGATTAAGAGAGATATAATTGCAATCAAATCTAAAGATTTTATTAAAACAATGCCTAGTAGCTGCCCAGGTTAAGCTGAAAAACCCAAATCAAATGGAAAAATATATGTGCAGGCACAACACACTCTAGACACTTGGGTGGGTAAACCATGCAAAGAAAAATGTGCGAAACAGGAGATACAGATGAGATGGGGCAGAAAATGATGTTACTTTAATCCATCTAAACCACACAAGAATTTTAACCAAAAAATAAAACCACACATAAAACAAGGAATGAAAGAAAAGTTGTCACCTGCTCATATAGATGCTCTATCTGCTGAGCTTGCTGCAGCACGTGTAGAAATGAGGTGATTCAATGCAGACATTTCCACCATCTTCGTTTCCGTTTGTTGGACTGCATCTAGAAGGCTCGTCAACTCTACCTGCACAATACATATACCAGAACAAAAGTCCGAGTGACTTGAATGCTAGAGTGAAATCACCGATCAGCATCATCAATAATCAGTTTTCCCAAGGAAAAAAGTGGATTGCGTGATTACCAGAAGGGCTCCTGTCTCACATCCAAGTGTTCTTGCTGGACTCTTAGAAGCTCACCTGGAACTTCGTTAGACTCTTTGAATTCTACATTACCATGCGAGTTATCTGCAGGAATAGAACTGGCAGACTGATTAAGTTTTCTTCTAGGTCTCACCGTATTAATAGCATCCTGGAAGCTTATGGCTCTTAGCTGATCAAACTGTGTAGTGACAGAACGAAGCTTCTCACTTAAGATCAATACCTACAGTACAAGAGAGTAATTAACAGCAAATTAATCCGCCAGCCAATTCATGTCCCATGCCACAGAAACCAAAGTGTAAACCACAATATCCTGGTCAAATCTGACAAGAAAACAGAGATTAGAAGTCGTGCCCCCCTCGGGGGCTGCGGTCTCTATCTCTCTCTCTCTCTCTCACGCACGCGCGTGCATGGAAAACCAGAAAAAGCAAATTCCTCTGACCAAGCATATGAAATTCATGCCAAAACAGAGAAAAATACCAGCAACCTTATGGCATTAGACATGTTACAACAAGAAAGAATGGACTCCTTTCCACGCAGAATGATTCATCAAAATCAGCACCACACATGCGGACCTCAATATTATTCTACTGCAATGCAAAAGTCCCCCCACTTTCTTTTCAAAAAAAAAAACAGAAAAGTGGTGAAAAATATATCTGTGCTAGGAGAGAATTCTTCCTAGCTGTAGTATCTTATTTAAACATCAGTCTCCAACACCCATACAGAGGCTCAACCATGAAACATCTCATAAAATATAACAACAAACTTATGTCCTTTCTACGGAATCTAAAGACCTAAAGCATCTCCAGCCTCACTAAATCAATATTATATGTTTTGATCTAAATAAAGAGTAAGTGGACAATTAGTTTCCTTCAAAAACCATGCATGGTCATAAGATTATAATGCCATAAGATGCATAAAAGATAGAATTGCCTCACCACTCCCTGTTTGTGTGCTATAGTATCAGCATTAGAGCCTCAGAGCTACATTATGTAAAACGAATCAGCAATAGCGATCATATTTATTTCAATATTGAGAGTACCGTTTATAGTGCCGCCTTGGTAAAAGCCGATCTTTCCTGCTGCTTGTGCATTATGAAAGACGCCATGGTAGCAGCCAGCTTGGACGTTGAAGGCATCCGTGACACCAAGGCAGTAATAAGACTTATGGTATATTTGGTTCAGTTTTTTCCAAGGAGCTCCATTGGAAAAATGCTATAGTGTTTGGCAAGCCTATCCAATGAGCTTTTAGTCAAATGTTGGCTTTGGAAAAGTTAAAAGCTCAATGCTGATAGAGATCAATTTTGGGCTTTTAACATTCGATCAAATATTGAAATTACATTTTTTTTTTCCTCTAAAACTATTATCATAATTTTTTTTGGTTTTTCAATTTTATTTCTCATTGTTCCAAAATTACATTTACCTTTATTAGGGATGGTAAAGAGTTTAACATTTTTTAATAAAAAAGAAAAATGAAATCCAAAAGCCCTTTATAAAAAAATTTACCAAACATTCATTACTCCAAAATAGCTTTGCAAAGAAAATTTAACCAACTTTTGTATTTCTTCAAAACCCTTGACCTCTAAAACCTTTTAGGTTTTAGATAAAAAAAAAAAAGAAAAAAAAATAGCTTAAAGATATTTGCATTTTCCTAAGAGCGTTTTCAAAACTGAACCAAATGCAGCATTTTCCACTGCCAGGTGACACCATGCTGGAGGTGGCCTAATGAGGCCAAGCCTCGCGTGGCCATCGCGAGCCACGGCGAGGCTCGGGCTGACAAGTTTCACTGTGGCTTAGCCTTTTCGGGGGCCGACGACGCTTTGGTGAGGTTTACCCACCCTAGTGTCTAGAGTGTGTTGTGCCAAATCTATGGCTCGGCCTCTTCGAGAGCCTCAACTAGCCTTGCTGTGGCTCGGCCTTTCTGGGAGCCTCGCCGTGGCTCGGCCTTTCCGGGAGCCTCGCCGTGGCTCGGCCTTATAAGAAATAAGTTTTTTCTACTTTTTTATTTTTGTTTCAAATTTATTCTCGGGAATAAAAAATGTAAACAAATGCATTTCTACTTTTTTTTAATTTTCCGAAACAAAATAATAAATATTTGTGTTCCGGGACAGAAACACGTTTAAACAAACGCGCCCTAAATAGAGGATTGAAGTATGCATCTCGGCAGAGAATAGACTGTCCGACTTTAAGAGAGAGAGAGAGAGAGAGAGAGAGACCGCCGAGCAAAAGCAGAGCTTCCAGTTTTCAGATTCATCATCAAGCTGCTGATGAAGCGCCCCAGCCTCTGTGGTGCTCCCGTCTTCCTTCTTCTTCGTGCTCCAGCTGCGATCTCCAGCGTTCGTCGGAGGTTCTGTTCGATCCCTAACCCTATTCTCCACGACCCGAACCGGCTCTTGAGTTACGTGAGGAAAAATTGCAGAGCCGGTGGTGGTGGGTTGACGAGTATCGGCGATGCCTTGTGTTGCTTCGGTAAAATGATACAGACGAACCCTTTGCCTTCCGCCAGGGATTTTAATCTACTGCTGGGTGCTTTAGTGAGGTTGAAGCACTACTCGACTGCGATCCGGTTGATTGAGCGGCTGCCTTCTCTGGGGATCGAGGGTGATGTTGCCTCGCTCAATATTTGGATGAATTGCTTCTGCCGGTTAAAGCGGGTTGATTTGGGTTTGTCTATCCTGGGCAGAATCTTCAAGCTTGGGTTTCCCATCAATGTCGTGACATCGAGCACCCTAATTGATGGTCTCTTTATTCAGGGCAAAACTGATCAAGCACTGAGGTTCCTCGATGATATGCAACGAAACGGCCTTGAACCTAATGAGACCACGTATGCCATAGTCGCAAAGGGGTTATGCAGGGCGGGTAACACCAGACTGGTTATTGAATTGCTAAGGGACTGGGAAGAGAGAAGCTGCAGGCTTGGTTCCTTCACATACAACATAGTGATCGATAGTCTTTGCAAGGAGGGATTGATTGCAGAAGCGTTGAGACTCCATGAAAGTATGAGTAGGAAAGTGATCAAACCAGATGTTACTTACAACTCCTTGATTCATGGTCTGTGCAATGTAGGCCAGCTGGAAGATGCTCTCACATTGTTGAAAGAGATGACAAGCAGAGCAATCCAACCCGATTTACCCACTTATAACTCCTTGGTTCATTGCTTATGCAACCTAGGCCAATGGAAAGATGCTACGGTCTTGTTGGAGAAGATGACGAAGGCAGGAATTGAACCGGACGTCGTTACTTATACCTTGGTCATTCAAGGAGTGTGCAATTCTGGCCAATTGACAGAGGCTCGAAGACTGCTGAGGCATATGGTGCAAAGCAGAGTAATGCCGAATGTTTGAATCTTCACTGTCCTGGTGGATGCATATTGTAGAGAGGGAATGCTTGTAGAGGCTGAGGCCATAGTCGACCAGATGATACAATTAGGTCAAATGCCTTCTAGTTTCATTTATAATACATTGATGAATGGTTATTGTTTGCAAAATAGAATGGACAATGCTATGGAAGTGCTTAATTTGATGGTTAAAAGAGGCTGCTCACCTAATGTTGTTTGTTATAACACGTTGATCAATGGATACTGCAAAGGGAAAAGAGTTGACAAATCAAAGATGCTTTTCCAAGAAATGCTTCAAAGGGGCCTGAATCCTAACGTCATCACATACAGCACTCTAGTATATGGATTTTGCCAGGTTGGGAACCTTGAAGCTGCGGAGGAGCTAATTAAGGAGATGCAGTCTCGCGATCTATCTCCAAATCATTATACCTTGAATGCTTTCCTGGATGGCTTGTGTAAAGTGCAGCAGATTGACAAGGCCATGATATTGCTTCGAAAGATGGAAGATTCCAAATTTGTCCCAGACATTGTGACTTACACTATCTTAATAAATGGCATGTGTAATGCTGGAAAGCTCAACGATGCTCAGCAGCTGTTTAATTTTTGAATGCTCGTAGCTTGCAACCTAATGTGCGGACGTACAATATCATCATTCATGGATTGTGCAAAGGAGGACGCATGGAGGAAGCATATCAGCTGTTAAGGGAGATGGAAGGAAATGGATGCCTTCCAAATGATGTCACTTATAACACAATCATCCAAGGACTATTAAGAAATAATGAAAATACCAGAGCAGCAGAACTTGTCAATGAAATGGTTGAAAGGAGTTTTTCTGCAGATGTAGTGACTATGGAGTTGTGGGTTAAATATGTTGTGACAAATGAAACTTCTTCCTTTTTGAAGGCAAGCATGATGACGGCCTTTGATCAAATTAAGTGTAAGTTATGTTTTATTCTATGCTGTCAAAGTAAGTTTAGATCTGCAACACTTGGCTATGATTCATATGGAATTTGTACACTTGATGAAGGCATTGATCATTGTTTATAACAACCACAGAATTATAAGGAACATATCTATTTATACTCTGCAAAATCTCTCTGTTTATGTTGTCGGATCAAATTTCAGTTGTTAACTTAGAAGTACAGTGAGTTAAATTCGATGCCAAATGCTATAGTCCTTTTATGCATCGCGTGCCCTGTTAGATGTTCCTTATCATCACATTATTTACCAGGCCATCCATAATCCTGCAAGTCTCAACAACTTGCAAGAGATAAAAGTGCATGCATGAATTCTCACTTCTTTGAATAAGAAAAACACAAACCTGATTTCGTCGTGGGTTAAAATTACTGATGGTTCAATTTCGTTATATGGCAATACCTGGAATTGCCTGCTAGTTTTGAAGTTATAAGAAGCTCTTTTGCTGACTCTATGACTGTCTTCCAAGCAGGAGACAGGCAAATAAAGGGTCATGTTTGGGGACAGTGATTAGGTTAGGAAGCCGAAACCGAAGATGAAACCGATTGAGCTCAAGATGCCTCCAGAGCAGAAACAAACCATCACGAGGATCATCTTTGACTTGTTGAAGGAGCATGGTCCTCTCACGATCGCAGACACCTGGGAACGCGTTCAAGTAATGTCTTTTTTGTTTTTAAAGGTTTTCAGTGCTTGCCGATTCTCATCCCTTATTCTTTGCCTCTCTGCTGCATAATGCATCAACACCTTGACATCTCTTAGGTATCATCATTCTTATTGTCATCTTGGTGTGCTTAATTTGCTGATCATTGTCTCAAGACAATTCAGGAAGTTGGTTTAAGAGGACTGACTAGCAAAAGGCACATGAAAATAATGTTGAGATGGATGAGAGAGAGACAAAAGGTGCGGCTCCTGTGCAACCGTGTTGGTCCAAATAAGCAATTTTTCTACACAACTTGGTTCACAAAAGTGCGGCAAGAAATGGACAGAACAATGACACTGCTTCAAAACCTGGACATCCATGACTTGTTGCAGGTAGGCGTACTGTAAATGCAGAAAGCACACACAAAGATGTGTCGCTTTGACTTTTGAGTCATCTGTATCTTGACCCTTCTTCCTAGTTCAGTTTTTGCTTGTTAGAAGGGCCGTACTTGCATTTGCGAGGTCGTGTAAATAAAGTTTAATGCTATGGTATTACCTGATTTCATAATCATTGGATGTTTCTCAACTGGAAGGGTAGCAACATTCATGGGGTGGATATAGAATGTCTTTGCTTTGTGGTTGAATCATGATGAGTTGCATAGCCAGTTTAAGTTAGTCTAAGAATTAAGAATTTGCAGTTGCTTTGACTTGAATAAAAGAGATGAGCTTGATTAGATTGTTATCTAGCTCAATCAAGTCAAACAAGCAAATGTTTAAATTTATTGTAAGGAAAACTTACTTTGTATTATTCAATAAAGTTTAATATATATACATAAAAAATAAACCCTAAAAGCGGTAAAGACTAATTTAGCCTTTTTACTCCAACACTCCCCCTCAAGCTGGAGCATAAATATTAATCATGTCTAGCTTGTTACAAATATGTTCTATCCTCCCATTACCCAAGGACTTAGTAAAGATGTTTGCAAGTTGTTCGCTGGTTCGAATATGACTGGGAAGAATTATTCCACTTTGCAACTTCTCTCGGATAAAATGACAATCAACCTCAATGTGTTTTGTTCTCTCATGAAACATGGGGTTGGAAGCTATATGCACAGCAGCTTTATTATCGCACCACAGAGTCATGGGTACTAAATCTTTAAAGCCTAACTCAATCAATAACTATTGAACCCACACTAATTCACACGTCACTTGTGCCATGGCTCTATATTTTGACTCAGCACTAGAGCGGGCAACAACACTTTGTTTCTTACTTTTCCATGATACCAGATTTCCTCCGACTAAGGTACAATATCCAGTAGTTGATCTTCTATCATCTGGAGACCCAGCCCAATCAGCATCAGAAAAACCTTGAACTCTATTACGACCATGGTTTTGGTAGAGAATTCCTTTTCCCGGAGTTCTCTTCAAATACCTCAATATCCGAATAACTGCATCCCAGTGAGATGTACGAGGGGAAGACAAAAACTGGCTTACTACATTGGCAGAAAAAGCAATGTTTGGTCGAGTAACTGTAAGATAATTCAGCTTACCTACCAGTCTTCTATATCTCTCGGGATTATTAAGAATTTCTCCTCCATCAGCAACTAATTTAACCCCTTGTTTCATGGGTGAATCAAGAGGCTTTGATCCCAACATACCTGTCTCATTGAGCAAATCCAAGACATATTTTCGCTGTGACAGAACAACACCTTTTTGTGATTGTCACTTCGATTCCTAAGAAATATTTCAATTTTCCTAAGTCCTTAGTTTGAAATTGTTGCTGAATATAGGCTTTTAGCTCAACTATACCAACCAAGTCATCTCTTATGATGATAATATTATCAACATACACAATAAAAAATAGATTGCCTCCCCCTGATTGTTTATAAAAGAAAGAATGATCATTTCCACATCTTAATAGCCCAAAAGACAATACAACCTCAGAAAATCTTCCAAACCATGCTCGTGGAGATTGTTTCAAACCATATAAAGTTTTTTTTAATTTGTAAACTAGTTCAGACTCCCTCTGAGCAACAAACCCTGGAGGTTGCTTCATATAAACTTCCTCATGAAGAGTGCCATGCAAGAAAGCATTCTTAACATCAAGCTAAAATAAAGGCCAATTATACGTTGCAGCAAGAGAGATCAAGATACGAACATAAGTAAGTTTGGTAACAGGAGAAAATGTGTCTAGATAGTCAATCACATACACCTGAGCATACCCTTTTGCAACAAGTCTTGCTTTTAGATGAGCAAGAGAACCATCGGGGTTAACTTTTACAGCATACACCCATCGATAACCAATAGTAGTTTTGCCTAGAGGAAGTGGTACTAAGTCCCAAGTTTGATTAATCTCAAGAGTCTGTAATTCTTCTTCCATTGCTGTCCTCTAACCAGAACTTTGTAACGCCTTAGCGACAGACTTGGGGATAGGATATTGTTCAACAGTAGTTAAAAAGGCTCGAAAAGTAGGAGACACAGAAGAGTGAGAAATAAAATTTGCAATAGAATGTTGAGTACAAGTACGTGTACCTTTGCGATGAGCAATAGGAAGATTAAGATCAGATACAAGAGGAGGGACAGCTAATGGCGGATCTGGAGCAGAAGTCGACGTAGTAGTGACATGAGGAGCGGGGGGAGGACGTCGCGTATAAACCTGGAGAGAAGGTGGTTTCTCTGTAGATACTGGTGAAACATTGGGAATAGTAAACCGAATGGTGGTCACATACAAGTCTTCATCTAATTCAGACACATCAATTGGAACATTATGATAAGGAGTGGATTTAAAAAATGAAACATCAGCTATTACAAAATATTTCCTCAGTAATGGAGAATAACAGCGATATCCCTTTTGAGTGTGGGAATAACCCATAAACATACACTTGAGTGCATTGGGATCAAGTTTTGATACTCCGGGTCGATGATCACGAACAAAACAGACACAACCAAAGATACGGGGTGGTAAGACAAACAGTGGTTCACTAGGAAGCAAGGTGGAAAAAGGAATACCACCTTGCAGAATAGAAAAAGACATGTGATTAATGAGATAACATGCAGTTAGAACAGCATCAGACCAAAAGGTTTTCGGTACCTTCATCTCAAATAACATAGATCTAGTAACTTCTAATAAATGCCTATTCTTTCGTTTAACAACACCATTCTGTTGTGGAGTATCAGGACAGGAAGATTAATGGATCATACCATGTTGAGTCATAAAATCAGAAAAATATGTGGAAAAATACTCCTTAGCATTATCAGAACACATAACTTTAACATGCATGCCAAATTGAGTATAAATTTCAGATATAAATACACAAAAAATAGAAAATAATTCTAAACGATCTTTCATTAAATATAACCAAATAACTATGGAATAGTCATCGACAAAAGTAACAAAATATCTTAAACCCGAATTGGAAACCACACAACATGGACCCCAAATATCTTAATGAACTAATAAAAAAGGAGATGTTGATCGTTTAATGATTCGAGGTGTATAACTAACACGATATAATTTGCCAAGTTGGCATAACTCGCACTCTAGACTATAAAGAGATTGAAAACTAGAATCCAACTTTTGAAGACTACGCAGAGAAGGATGACCAAGACGACAATGGATTTGATGTGGGGACGCAACACTTGTGCAAGTAACTGAAGAAGCATCTTCAAGTACATAAAGCCCCCCTTCCTCATGTCCTCTACCAATCTTCTTCTTCGTAGCCAGATCCTGGAAGACACAATAATCAGGATAAAAAGTTACTGAACACTGAAAGTTTTTGGTTAACTTACTAACAGACATTAGGTTAAATGGAAATTGTGGAAGATAAAGCACTGAGGATAAAGGTAATGAAGGACTTGGGTTAACTGTGCCAATTCCCCTAGATGACCCATTGGCTAGAGTAACTATGGACGAAGATGGAGAAAAAGAGGAAAATATACCTGAAAGACCTGACATGTGATCAGAAGCCCCTGAATCAATGATCCAAGGACGAGAAGTAGCCGCAAGACATGCAGTAGCATTACTTGTCTGAGCCAAAGTAGCAATGGAAAAAACAGGCTGTGAGATTTGAGACTGAGTGTACCGAGCATATTCTTCACCAGGCATAACCACCACCTTGTCTTCAGATGACTGTGGAGTAGGGTCTATATTAGACGCCGTATTAGCAACCGTGTCTGCTTTGCCCGGTCTCCCATGTAGCTTGTAGCAAAATTTTTGAATATGACCAGGTTTGCCACAGTAATGATAAACTCGTGTAGTTCTCGAATTATCAGTAGATATATGGAATTGTCCATAAGGATGCTGATTACCTTAACCTCTCCCTATTCCAATGCCTTGGCCTCCTCCTCGGACACCACGCTCACTATATCTGCCACGGGTTCCTCCATCACTCCTATTACCACTACCAGTTCGAGTCTGGGACACAAGGGCTGAACTTCCCACCATAGATGTAGTATCCTAAGAGGACTCACGAGATACTCGAAGAACTCGAGCAAATGTATCTGTGAGTGACGCTATATTCTCCCATCTAAGAATCTGAGACCTAACATTTTCACACTCAAAACCAAGACATCCTAAGAATCCCATTACAGCCAATTGTTCGCTTTGACGTTGCATTGTTGAACATCAGCTGAAATAGGAAGAACAGCATTCAACTCCTCATACAATCTCTTAATGTCTGCAAAGCACTGAGTAATAGAGCACCCATTTCTTTCAAATCGATAAAACTCCTACGATAGCTCATAAATCCGTGACAAATTATCTTGGCCAGAATACAGCACATTCAAATACTCCCATAGTTCTCTGATTGTATCAATATGAGTTACCATGTCAACTATATTTCTCTCCATAGAATTTAACATTTGACCAAGAATACGTGCATCAACACCATCCCAAGTAACATCATCTCTGGGCTTAAACTCAGTTAAGTGTCTATGTTGATTCCTGCCTGTCAAAGTAAGCTTCACAATTTTCTTCCATTGGTGGAAGTTAGCACTACCTGCGAGCTTCTTATCAGTAATTCGATTAGATGAAGAGGAAATCACCTCAGTCATCACAGTATTATTCTTCTCATCGCCCATTTTCCAAATAAAAGCAAACTCTGACCTTAGCTCCCGTCAAACAACTCAGCCTCCAATAACCCAATATTACCACTACCAAATAAAATGATAGAAGTTACCACACAACTTTCAAATCATCAAATAAATAATTGCACTATACCCAAGCAGCAACTTGCTTCATCACAAGTCTCAAACAAATTAATCAGCCAAATCAGCAACTTTAAAGCAAATTATAACCCACAAAATCATCCCGAAATCAGCAAACTCACAAAATCATCCCGAAATCAGCAACTTGCTACTGCACTCTGTCACTACTACAACCTTTCTGCTTTCTCTCTCTAGGGTTTTCCCTCTCCTTCACTAACCTCATGTACAAGAAGCGGCACAGCTACACCACCAAATCCAACAAGCATAGGGTCATCAAAACCCCTGGTAGGCCAGCAAATCGCACAAGCACGAGCGCGTGGAAGTCGCGCGAGCAAGCTGAGCGAGGGCGAGCGCGCCACGTGAGCAGCACAATCAAGCCGTGCGGGCAGCGTGGGCGGCGCGAGCTGAGGGAGTCGCGCAAGCAAGCGAGCTTCGTGGGCGAGCTGCGTGAGCTGCGCGAGCACTGTGAGTGAGCCTCCCGAGCGAGCTGCACGAGAGAGAAGCCTTATTCCGGCGAGTCGACGGCGGTCCGGCGAATCAATGGTGGCGAGCGGCTGCTCCGTCATCTAGAGTTAAGCCCTAGGCTTTGATACAATGTAAGGAAAACTCACTTTGTATTATTCAATAAAGTTTAATATATATACATAAAAAATAAACCCTAAAAGCGGTAAAGACTAATTTATCCTTTTTACTCCTAACATATTCGCTATACTTTCGCTCTAGAGGGTTCCAAAGCTTCTTATCTCTAAATCAAAAACCTTCATCTTTGTTGAGAAGATGTTTTTCTAGGCAAATCATGAATAAGATCTGAGGACACAGAGCACTGCCCTCGCCATTTTTGCTCAAGGGCTTGCATGCCCTCACTTTCCTCGGCGAGGGTCAGCCTGCCCTCGCGTATGGTTGGCAAGGGTCAGTGGCCCTCACCTATGGCTGGCGATGGTTGACCGACCCTATATCCAACCCCCCAAAAAAAAGCAAAAAAAAAAAAAAAGTTGAAAAAAAAGAAGAAAAAAACCTTCAAAATATTATTAAAATATTATTTAAAAAATGTCACGTCAACCCGGCCTTCAATGTCAGTAATTTTCGGCCAAAATTGGCCGAATAGAATCAACTGGTGAGAAGTGAAAAAATTTAAGAATCAATTGGTAAAATTAAAAGATTTATGACTGAATTGCTTAAAATGCAATAGGTTTAGAGTTTTTTTTCAATTACCTTCACAATTTGGTGGTGCTTCTTCTCCTCCAGAGCACAAAATTTTGCCCAAAACATTTTTCTTCCCATTTTTGTAGTTAGTGCTTTATCTTCCACTATTGATCCTAATAATTGCAATCAAGCTGGAATATTCGACTACGTGGAAAGCTAGTCAGGTGACTGGTACATCGCGTGTTTTTGATAATATCAAAATGTGGTCTCTTGCATCTTTTCTTCTGAATAAGAAGGGTGTGCAAAATTAAGAAATAATAAGGTTACCAGATGGTGTAAAGTGATATAAGGCACACGTGTCGTGGTCCAAGGAAGTGATACGATCTATAAGGTTTCTGTCCATGAACGAGCAATCCTTGATTATCTCCACAGACAAGGGCTTTCTCGATTATTCTATAGAACTTTTGGAAGTGGGCATATAGTAATTGCATACTCTTGTGATGAATGTAGGTAGTTGGAATAAAGGGAAGATGTAATTTCTACCGTTGATCGAGGAGAGATCTATGATCATAATTAGCCTTATACTTCTATATATAAGGGTCTTTTTCCTGTATTTATATCTCCAGAGTTTCACTTTCTAGAGTTGCTCTTTAATGTCCTCCTGAGCAATTAAGGTTGATGGTTAAGTTTGATTATCACCACACTTTTTATCCTATCATGTGGCTGGCCATTGTATGGGTTTTGTTGATAGTTGTTATTTGCTGCAACACAACACTGCGATCGATCAACCACCCACCTGGGTGGCGTTGCTGGCTTTGGGCCCTCTCCCCCTCGTGAAGGGGAGGGGTTTGAATCCCCAATGCATCGCAGGGTAACTTAATTGCTGGCGTGAGTGTGGTGGCCAGTTTGCGTCAGCCCTAGGTTCTTTCCGCCAGCTGTCGACTTTCGGGGTTTCTTGAGTCACAAAAAAAAAAAAAAAAAAAAAACTGCGATCTTTTCGGTCCAAAAAAAAAAAAAAAAAACATTGCGATCTTTACTTGACGTGCATATGCATTGCAGATGCCTTCTTACATTGTTTGAGGGATTATATATATCGTCCTTGCCTAGTCACAGAAAGTTGGTTTCTGAACTATTCTCTACTGCGTTGGTTTAGTTCAATCTAATGCCGATAATTCCATTGTGTTTTATGCATTAGCTCATCCTATTTATTCATTTTGCTTTATGTTGACGACACAGATATGATTGGAAATTACCAATAACTAATTTGAGATGTGAAACGGTTTCGATTCCACAAATTTTGCTTCAGGGATTTGGTATCTATGAAGTGGTTTCTTGGCATTGAAATGAGCTTATCCATGTGTACCTTCTTCGCACAGTGTAATATGTTCTCAACTACCTTAATGATTTTAAGGCATGACCCTTACGCATATATTGAGGCCAAAGTCCTGGTTATTTCTTGCTGCATTTTGGCATGGTGTCATGCTTCGTGTTCAACATATAAATTATATGGAAAAATTCATAAGCGGCCTTAGCAAGGTTATAACCATTTCTTTTAGCCTATAAGCAGCGTTTCCTTCTATTGATTTAGGATTTTTTTTGGTTTTGCACTATCTAGCACGTCATCTTATTTGTGGGTCTCCAACTACTGTCTCTTAAAGGCTCACTTGAGGATCGTAATAACAAATCTAATGAACGTAAGAATGGATCAGATACACAGCACATTTTTGCACTAGTCATTAGCTTTTAGCTATTTTGTTAGGTTTTTTCATCATAATAAATAAGTATTATTTTGAGAACTTTAAAATGACAAAGAAAGCATATCTTCTAGGATACCATTTCTTGCAAAAACAAACATGACAACATGTGCGGCAGAAACAACCGCATACAATAGAACTCAGCTCTCTGGTTTGGCGGCCAACTATTTAATCAGTAAATAAATAGTTTTCATACCTCATATTGCAATCTTCACACCATATCGACGCCAAGACTGTTTGGACAGTCTGCCAGTATTCGAGTCTTAGCAGCGCTAACACATATGCCGCAATCGCCGAAAGAAAGTGCTGTAACCCAGGTGGCATGACCATAGGCAGCTGTTGTGGGATAAGGAGACGTGGTGTCGTAGTCGTAATTTGCATGATTTGGTGTGACAGTCGCCATGTCAGCGAGGACATAAGCCACGCTGTCTGCATAAGATTTGTCTTTAAGCCTTGAATTTGTTGTTGATCATGCTTTAGATAATAAGATATTCAAATGGAAGCATGAAAAAAAAAAAAATGACCAATCCCTTGTGGTAGGACCAACCGGTTTAGTCCCTGGTCTGATTTTCGATTTCCAATTCCACATTGGAATCGAACTGAATCAGGAGTTGATCACCTTACAAAAGAGTCCCTAGACATGTTTGAAGGAGATATTGATAAAGTGTCACTCTCTGCCCTCTTTTGTATTCATTCGAGAAGCGAGTTGATGATGTGAATACCCAAACAGAATTTGAATCGTTCTCAACTATATCGAGTGTCCCAACAACTTAGGTATAACAATAAAATTACAGATCGTCCACGGTTTGATTATCTTTCCTCTAGGTAAGAACGTAATGCAAAATAAAAGTAGTTCAATCATAAGCATAATTGACCACGTAATTCATGAACCTATCTATTTACATTTCTTGATGTGGCAGGCCATGCTGGTCATGCATGGAGCAATGAATCTCTCTCTCTTCCCTCCACCGTCCACCGTCAAGCTCTCTCCTTCCCGCCAAAACCTTCCCCCCTCGCCCCTCGACGGCCGCCGCCTCGTCGCCCGCCTCGACGGCGGCGACCTCCGCGGAGCAATCACGCGCCTCGAGCTCGCCTCCCGCGACGGGTCCCACCCCGACCTCCTCACCTTGTCGCTCCTCCTCAAGTCATGCATCCGCTCCCGCGCGTTCGCGCTGGGGAGGCGCGTCCACCGCGCGCTCGCCCGTTCCGGGCTCGAGCCCGACTCGGTGATCCTCAACTCGCTCATCAGTCTCTACTCGAAATCCAACGACTGGGCTGAGGCGGAGAGGGTTTTTGGGGACATGGGCGATAAGAGGGACTTGGTTTCTTGGAGTTCCATGATCTCCTGCTATGCCAATAATCACATGGAGTTTGAAGCGGTGGATACGTTCGTTCATATGCTCGAGGATGGGTTTTTCCCTAATGATTATTGTTTCGCGGCGGTTGCTCGGGCTTGCTCGGTCCCGGAGAGTGCATCTATTGGCGATACGGTTTTCGGGTTTATTATCAAAAGCGGCTATCTTGATTCTGATGTGTGTGTTGGGTGTGCATTGATTGACATGTTTGCAAAGGGTAGTGCTGATTTGGTTTCAGCTCGTAAGGTGTTTGAGAAAATGCCCGAGAGGAATGTGGTTGCTTGGACTTTGATGATGACGAGATGTACTCAGTTGGGTAGTCCAAAGAAAGCTGTTGATTTGTTTTTGGATATGCTGGTGAGTGGGCCTGTGCCAGATAGATTTACACTCACGGCTGTTTTGTCTGCATGTTCAGAGTTGGAGTTACTATCGCTCGGGGTACAATTGCATTCCTGGGTTATACGGTCTGGATTGGCTTCGGATGTCTGTGTTGGATGCAGTTTGGTGGACATGTATGTCAAGTCTGTAGATGGTGGATCGCTTCATGATTCGAGAAAGGTGTTTGATCGGATGCAAGATCACAATGTGATGTCTTGGACAGCGATAATCACAGGATATGCACGGGCTGAAGAGAATGAGGAGGCTATCAAGCTCTTTTGGGAAATGACGAAAGGTCCCGTGAGGCCAAACCATTTCACATTTGCTGGTGTTCTCAAGGCATGTGGAAATATTTGTGATGTAGATATGGGGATACAAATATACGCACTAGCTATAAAATTGGGCTTTGCCTGTGATACTTGCGTGGGTAATTCTCTTGTCAGCATGTATTCCCGGTCGGGCCACATGGAAGATGCTCAGAGAGCTTTTGATGCGCTATTTGAAAAGAATCTGGTTTCTTATAATACCCTTGTAGATGCCTATGCCAAAAGTTTCGAGTCCGATGAAGCCTTTGAACTACTACATGAGATTGAGGAGAGAGGGATCGAAACAAGTGCTTTTACATTTGCCAGCCTTTTGAGTGGAGTTGCCAGTGTTGGCGCTATTGGTAAGGGGGAGCAAATCCATGCGAGGATGGTAAAATCAGGGCTTGACTCAAATCAGTGCATTTCCAATGCTTTGATCTCTATGTATTCCAGGTGTGGAAACATAGAAGCTGCTTTTCGAGTTTTCAGTGAGACAAGAGAGAAAAATGTCATAACTTGGACTTCAATGATTACTGGTTTTGCAAAGCATGGATTTGGGACGAGAGCTCTAGACACATTCCATCAAATGCTTGATGCTGGTGTGAGGCCAAATGAGATCACCTATGTTGCTGTTTTATCCTCTTGTAGTCATGTGGGTTTGATATCTGATGGATGGAAACACTTTAGGTCAATGTACCCAGAACATGGAATCGTGCCTAGAACCGAACACTATGCATGTATGGTGGACTTGTTGGGCAGATCAGGATCCCTTGTCGAAGCCCTTCAGTTTATAAATTCAATGCCTTTCTTGGCTGATACACTTGTCTGGCGTACATTTCTCGGAGCTTGCCGAGTTCATGGCAATGTTGAACTTGCAAAACAGGCTGCAGCAATGATTTTTGAGCAAGAACCAGATGACCCTGCGACTTATATTTTGCTGTCAAATATTTATGCCTCGGCTGGTCTATGGGAAGATGCTGCAGCAATCAGAAAGAAGATGAAACTGAAAAATCTTACAAAAGAAGCTGGTTGTAGCTGGATTGAAGTGAAAAATACAGTTCACAAGTTCTATGTGGGTGATGCTTCACATCCGAAGGCACGGGAGATCTATGAGGAACTGGACCGATTGGCTAGTCGAATAAAGAAACTGGGTTATGTTCCGAATACTCAATTTGTTCTTCATGATGTGGAGGAGGGACAAAAGGAACAATATTTGCTCCAACACAGTGAGAAAATTGCTGTTGTTTTTGGCCTTATAAGCACCTCCAGTCCGAAATCTATTAGGGTATTTAAGAATCTTCGCATTTGTGGAGATTGTCATTCTGCGATCAAATATATCTCCATGGCAACTGGAAGACCTATAGTCGTAAGGGATGCAAACAGGTTCCACCATTTTATGGATGGAACATGCTCATGCAATGATTATTGGTGAAGATGCTTGCTCGACCCATTGACCGAGTATGCTGGGCTGATATTGCTTCGAAAGATGAAAGACTCCAAATTCACGCCGGATATTGTGTCATACACTATTCTAATATAAGGCATGTGTAACTCCAGGAAGCTCGACGATGCTATCGGGCTGTTTAATTGTTTGCATGCTTGAGGCTGGAACCTGACGTGTGGATGTATAGCTCTGTCGTGTGTAGATTGTGCGAAGGAGGATGTGCGGAGGAGGCGTATCAGCTGCTGAAGGAGATGGAAAGTATTGGATGCTTTCCAGATGGTGTCTCTCTTAACATCATAATCCAAGGACTACTAAGAAATAAGGAAGACATGAAAGCAGCATAAGCTGTCGGTGAAATGGTTGAAAGGGGTTTTTCTGCAAGTATGGCAACGATGGAGTTGTTGGTTAAATATCTGGTGACAAACGGAACTTCTTCCTTTTTCTGGTTGAGCTATCCATTTTTTCTGAGGTCTGTCCACTCTTTCCATATGAAAAGTGATGAAGAGTAAACTAGATTGAGGGCAAGTTTTACTCCACAAATCATCTCATTGAGTCCCATGTCCCATTAATGGAGCTGTTTTAAGTCTGGGTGATCTTCTCTTGCTTTATTATGAGGATTTTTGGAGGGTTTTGTTTCTCGTGTATTCTAAGTTATGCAAGAAATCTCTGTTCATATATGGTACATGTACCCATCAGTTTATGCTTCATATAAACAACCAAGCGGCGTGAGGATGCTCTTAAATTAAAAAGATGTTAATACTTTAGTTTGCTAAGCACAAAAATCCTTTTCTTTTAAAATTTATGTTGAGGTCATAAATTCCGATTAATCTATTGTGTATGTGCTTTGAGGGAGAGATACTGGTTTTTCTTTTTGCTCTCTTCCTAACACAGCCTCATCCCTGATCCCTCCAATGTCCTACCTACCCATATTTACTTCAGAGAGGATGCATATGTGAACGTGAATATCTGTTTGAAGTGATTGAAGGTACAAAAGTTATTTCCCATTCAACTTTAGTATTTTTAGACTGTCGTTCATGGTAGTAAATTTCACCAGCAGAGGATAGCATTTAATATTTTGAAGAATTAATATCACGATAAATTCCAAAGTGAGTGTAAGTTTTTTGGTGCCAAAAACCCCCTGTTGTATAGTTTTTGGTTAAAAGTCAATATATTACTTACCTTACCAAAATAAATAAATAAATCTCAAATTAGTAAATACATGGCACATTGATCGCAAATTAATTTCGTCTCACAAAAAATAAAACCTCAAATTGGTACTCCAAACCAAAATCTACTTGTAATGCATACTTGTCAACACATGATGAATGAGAGGAGAAAAATGACTGATTTGATGTCGAAAATTCATGTATGTTGACATGTATGCATTTTAACGGTGGATAGATTTGTGTGAGAGGTATCGATTAGGGATATTCTATGAGATGAAATTAGTTTGGATAAATATATCATAGGTATTAATTTGGTTTTTTCTTTTCAAAAGACTTTTGGGAAAAATGTTTGAGTTAGTACTAATTGGAGAGTCTTAATGAAAGTAAACTCATTTTGGTTTTCATTTGGGTAAGCCCGTTGCCATTAATTCACTCACGCTTGATGCCCCTCTTGACCTCTAGTTCTTGTCTACCTCTCTCGTCGATCATAGTCACCAATGACTAGCCCGAGTGTCGTCATATGCCACCGGAGTATTCATTGCCACCCACCATTGCTTCTCTCTCACTCCGTGACCCACTCAAATCCATCCTTATTTTTTGCCACTTTGCCTCTCTGACAACAATTTCTGTACTATATGATATGTTGGGGATGTGATTCATACTCCCAATTAATAGGAAGGCATAGAGGAGTTTTGGGGCTTTTATAGTTTGAGCTCATATTTTATTAATAATTTAGGTTCAAGCCCATAAATAGTTACTAGGCATATATGATTTCTTTCTCTTGTAATTGAGAGTTGTAACATAGAGATGCAATGTGCTAATTATAGTGGAGTTATTTGTTGAACGTACTCCTAGTTTAGGAGCGATCTAGGATAAATTTCGTGTTTCAATCTCTCTCTCTCTCTCTCTCTTTTAATTTATTTTCTTGTGATTGTGTGTCAAATTTTAACGTCATAGCCTATCACTACTTATGCTCTCTCTCTCTCTCTCATCTTATTTGGAATTATTGTTTAAATCCTTGAACAATTATATTTCTAAGAAGGATTGCGGTTTATGAAGTTGAATGCCCAAGGCCTTGTAGTGGAATTAAGAATGATTGAGTCGGAAATATTTGTCAAATCAAACTTCAATTGTTGGATCGGGACATAGAATGAGTTAAATTCCGTGTTTACATGCTATAATCTATTCATCCGTACAAACATATGCAATCGTAGTTACAAGTTAAGCCGATTGAAATATATTGTTAAATGCTTATCATCAAGGTATCACACTATTTATCAACCCGTCCAATGATCCAGCAAATCGCACCTATTTTCCTACAAGTAAAATTGTGCGCACAAGTCACTACTAACGAAAAATGAAAATCTGATTTTGTGGTGAAAATGATTAATTGTATCACTTTTTCTAAAAAATTGGATATAAGAAATATTTGTATTGTCAATAAATGATGATGTGAAATCATTGTATAAAAGCTTGATAGTGAGAGACGGGGAGAGAGATGGAAAGAGCGCCATGAGCTGAAGCTTTTCAGTTTTCAGATTCGTCATCAACTGATGAAGCCAACGAATATCTGCCCTGCTTCTTCCATCTTCCTCCTTCTGCATGCTTCAGCTGGGATCTCCAGCGAGTCGTCATCCCATTCCATCCTCCATCTCCCTCATCCTTCTCATCTCCCTTTCTCGTCTCCCCGTCGTCGGAGGTTTTCCTCGACCCCTAACCCTAATTTAGACGACCCGAGTTGTTTCTTGAGTTACGTGAGGAGAAATTGCAGAGCTGGTGGTGGTGGTGGTGGTGTGTTTACGAGTGTCGGTGATGCCCTGTGTTGTTTCGGTAAAATGATAAAGGCGAGCCCTTTGCCTTCCCCCTGGGATTTCAGTCTACTGTTGGGCGCTATAGTGAGGATGAAGCACTACTCGACCGCCATCCGATTGATTGAGCAGCTGCCTTCTTTGGGGATCGAGGGTGATGTTGCCTTGCTCAATATTTGGATAAATTGCTTCTGCCGGTTAAAGCGGGTCGATATGGGCTTGTCTATTCTGGGCAGAATCTTCAAGCTTGGGTTTCACATCGATGTGGTGACGTGGAACACCCTGATTGATGGTCTCTTTGTTCAGGGCAAAACTGATCAAGCCTTGAGGTTCCTCGATGATATGGGACGAAATGGCCCCGAACCTGATGAGACCACGTATGCCATAATCGCCAAGGGGTTATGCAGGGTGGGTAACACCAGATTGGCGATCGAATTGCTAAGGGACTGGGAAGAGAGAAGCTGCAGCATCAATTCCTTCGCATATGGCATAATAATAGATAGTCTTTGCAAGAAGGGATTCATCATAGAGGCGTTGAGACTCCACGGCATTATGAGCAAGAAAGGCGTTGAACCAAATGTCGTTACTTATAACACCTTGATCCATGGTCTGTGCGATGTAGGCCAGATGGAAGATGCTCTCATATTGTTGAAAGAGATGACAAGCGGAGGCATCCAACCTGACATATTCACTTATAGCTCCTTGGTTCATTACTTGTGCAAGCTAGGCCAATGGAAAGATGCTACTGTCTTGTTGGAGAAGATGATGAAGTCAGGAATTGAACCGAACGTCGTTACTTATACCTCTGTCATTCAAGGAGTGTGCAATTCCGGCCAATTGAAAGAGGCCCAAAGACTGCTGAGTCATATGGTGCAAAGCAGAGTCATGCCCAATGTTCAAACCTTCAATATTCTGGTGGATGCACATTGTAAAGAGGGAATGCTTGTAGAAGCAGAGGCCATAATCAACCAGATGATTTTATTAGCTAAAATGCCTGATAGTTTCACTTATAGTACATTGATGAATGGTTATTGTTTGCAAAATAGGATGGATGATGCTATGGCGGTTTTTAATTTGATGGTTGAAAGAGGCTGCTCACCAAATGTCGTTTCTTATAACACATTGATTAATGGATACTGCAAAGGGAAAAGAGTTGACAAGTCAAAGATGCTTTTCCAAGAAATGCTTCAAAGGGGCTTGAATCTTGATGTCATCACGTACAACACTCTCATAAATGGATATTGCCAGGTTGGGAACCTTGAAGCCGCGGGGGAGCTAATTAATGAGATGCGATCTCGCGATCTGTATCTAGATCATTATACCTTGAATTCTTTCCTGGATGGCCTGTGTAAAACGCAACAGATTGACAAGGCCATGATATTGCTTCGAAAGATGGAAGGTTCCAAATTCGTCCCAAACATTGTGACTTACAATATTATAATGAACGGCATGTGTAATGCCGGAAAGCTCGACGATGCTAGGGGGTTGTTTGATTGTTTGAATGCTCGAGGCTTGCAACCTGATGTGCAGACATATAATATTGTCATGCATGGATTGTACAAAGGAGGATGCATGGAGGAAGCATATCAGCTGCTAAAGGAGATGGAAGGAAATGGATGCATTCCAGATGGTGTCACTTATAACACCATCATCCAAGGGCTTCTAAGAAATAAAGAAAATACGAGAGCAGCACAACTTGTTGGAGAAATGGTCGAAAGGGGTTTTTCTGCAAATGTAGGGACGATGGAGTTGTGGGTTAAGTATCTTGTGACGAATGGAACTACTTCTCCTTCTTCTTCCAGTCGAACTCTCCATTGTGTGTGAGATCTGTCTGCCTTTTCAGCTGAAATGTGATGCAGAGTAAACCAGATTGACAGCAAGTTTTCTTCCACACATCATCTCATTGAGTCCCATGTCCCATTAATGAAGTTGTTTTAATTCAGGAGATGCTCTCTCTTGCTTCATTATGAGGCTTTTGGAAGGGTGGAAGGTGAAGTTTGTTTATTGGATACCTAGGTTCTGTAATAAGTCTCTGTATCTAACTGGTACATGGACTCATCAGTTGGTGCTTCTGGTGCCTAATATTTATCAAACAGGTGAAATTCATACAGATGATCAAGCGGTGTGAGGATGTTCTTGAATTAAATAGATGTTAAAAGCAATAACTTAACTGTGTACTATATGCAATTCAGACGTTATACACAAATATCTTGGGCCTCTTCCTCAAAATGGAACTAAAGAAAACAATGTTCTTTCCTGGGGTGTAATGTATGTGCTTTGAGAGAGGATAATGTAATGTAATGGCTTATTTACCATAGTTCTTAAAGAAGATGCACGGGTGGAAGTGGATGGTATATGATCATGGTGATGGGCAGTTTGAATCAATAGTGGTGAATATGTGTGGCGAGCTGGGTACTCAGACTATCGTCGCAGGTCGATTACATATGTGGGTTATTATCTCTGCTTCTTACAGCGTAGTTTGAGGGATGGCTTGCTGACTAAGGAACATGGCTGCAAGTATATGGAAACAACTTGCGGTATCTTTGCCTTGCTCTGCGGGGAATTTTCTGAAAAGTGTCTAGCGATGGGTGAACTTAAAGACTGCTGACAGACATTGCCAATGCCAAACCACGTTGATATCTTGAATGGCGCCAATCAACTTCATTACAGACAGGCCTGTAGGATGTAACTTTCTTTCGCTCTCAATAGAGTACATTCATTGCCAATTTACTGTTTTAATAACTGACTGAGGAAGACTGTTTTGGTTTGTTTTTGTGTGTTCCACTCAAAACAGCAGGTTTGCCTGGACAGTCTGCCTCTCATCGTGCCATCTGCTCTTAGTTTCTTACATGGCAAATAATAAGGAAACTATCTGCTCTGCTTCTTGCCGACAAGGTAACAGGGCAGCAAGTGTATGAAAACTTCTTGCAGTAACTTTTCCTTTGCCCTGCTTGGGATTTTCAGAAAAGCCTCTGCTGATGGGTGAACATGAACGCTGTTGACAGACATTCCCAGTGGCCAATGCCAAACCACATAGAAGTCTTGAGCGACACCAACCAACTTCATTGCAGTCAGTCAACACAAAAAACCCGACCCAAGGACGTTGAAGTTCTTTCTGGAGGGACAGTTAGTGTAGGTAAGCACTGCTGTCCATAAAACAAGCTATTACGCTTCAATGTAGCAGGTGGTTGGATATAAGAGACAAATGCCTTTTATTTGCACTAAAAAGGCTTTTATCTAACGTAAATAAGAGAGAGAGGTAGAAAAAAGTACTTTTTTCCCCCTCAAAGAACAGTATGCCCTGCGAGAGTAAACTTGAATTCATCAGATTAAGTGGGGTAATTGGCTATGGAAACTTGGACATTATCCTATTTGTGATTGCATCTTTTACCACAGGTAATCTGTTCGTTGGTGAGATAATTTGTAGGACGAGAAAGATATGATTCCGCTAATCCTAAAACCTGACAGCATTAAATGGGCTGGTTTAATCGATTGAACTGGGATCCGGACCATGGTCGGGTCTAGTTTTTCTCAATCACCCGGTTTGGTCAAGATACAGTCAAAACCGGTGTTGATCCTATTCATCTGGTCATACCAGTCATCAATTTGGCCAGGCCTTTGGAAGAAGAATTTTTCGGATGGCATAGCGTGGATCAACACGTTGGCCTCTTGGAAGTGCAAGGTTCATTATTCCGTGCACTGAGCAGCCATGTTTATCAACATAGACTTTTTCAATATATAAGATTTACTTGTATTTTCCAACGTATTGGAACTGGAAGTCAAATCAATCCTTTGATTAGTCTTAGGTTTCGCTCATTTCGTGAAAAAATCACGATTTAGAAAATATTTTTCTAAATATAATCAATTGTGTTGCTAACAAAAATATATGAAGGAAAAATATTTTTATCGTCCACAATAAAGTTCAGGTACAAATTATTATCGATAATGAAAATATTTTTGTTGGATAATTATTTTTGGGAAATGTTTTTCAAGTCTTTCTTTTTTCTTAAAACAAATGAATCCTTAAATTAAAAATATTGACGGTTTTTTTCAAGGAAAGTATATTCAAGATAATATTGATGTTTCAATCATCAAAGCTGGGGAAAATTTCAAATAATGGCTTGAAGTAAACCTTGTGTCAAATAAATGCTTAAAATGATCATGATTATTTCAAATAAAAACATAAAGTGGCTATGGTTGTTTCAAATAAAGACTTGACCTCATCATGTCTCCACTAACTAAACATTTCGATTGGTTAAGGGTGTTTTTGTCCAATTACAATTTTAATTTTTAGATTATTTTTTATTCTTTTCTTTTTTTCCTTGTTTCACTTTCTTTTTTATTTTTTTATCTGACGAGGGTGAGCAATCGTTGGCAAGGGTTGTCATTGGTAAGGGCTGGCAAGAGCTTGGCCACCCTTGTCCACCTCTAGCAAGGGCTGGCAAGGGATATGCTAACCTTGTTGGCCGTGCTCAAGGCCACCTTCGCCAAATGTGGCAAAGGTTAGCCTTGCCTAGGGCCAATGAGGGCTTGGCGACCTTCATTGGCTGTTAGTGCTTGGGTGAGGTGACTCTCACCTACCTTGCCTAGCGCTAGCGGTGGTGAGGGTCGTTGAGCCTAGGGGTGAGCGCGGTTCCCGGGTAGAACCGGGAACCGGGGAACCGAACCGGAGGTTCCGGTTCGGTTCCTGGTTCTTAAAGGACCGGTTCCGGTTCCCGTTCCACTTTTCCAGGGAACCGGTCGCGGAACCGGTTTCGGAACCGGTTAGGGTTCCAAAAGAACCCCCTCCCCGAGACTCCCGAGACTCCCGACCCTTTCACTTTCGGTTTTCGAGTCTCGTCGGACGCCGCTCCGAGTCTCGCCACCGGACGCCGCGCCCTCAAGGCCACCGCCGGACGCCGCCGGACGCCCAGGCCGCCGCCGTCGCGCGAACCCTCGCCGTTCGACGCCGTCGCGCCGCCGTGCTCGCCTCGGACGCCGTCGCCGACTACCCGACGCAGCGGATCCGAGTCGAGCTTGTCTCCGCTCGCGACCCACCGCCTCGCTCGCGCCGAAGCCCCGACGACGCCGATCTCGCTGTCTCCGCTCGCGACGAGCGAACCCACCACCGCTTCTCGCGCCGAAGCCCCGACGACGCCGATCTTCGCTATCTCCGCTCGCGACCCACCGCCTCTGCTCGCGCTAGAAGCCCCGACGACGCCGATTCTGCTGTCTTGGCTCGCGACCCACCGCCGTTGCTCGCTCGCGCCAGAAGCCTCAACGACGCCGATTCTACTGTCTTCGCTCGCGACCCACCGCCGCTGCTCGCGCGCCGAAGCCCCGACGACGCCGATTCTTTCTCTATCGAAGTCCCAAGTTTGTCTCCGACTTGCATAGTCATAACTAATTTCACATGAAGTCGAACATCATATCTTTTTCTTTTATTGTTTTCATAGCTCGGGAAGTATATTTATGACGTGATTTTGATGTTAGAGGATCATTTATGAAACTCTGTTTTGCTAAAACTCTTGCCAATGGGGAAGCAGGAAATGGTGGGTGGACAACTCGTAACCTCATGGAAATACGATTAGTTTTGGAGTGAATATTTACCATGTTGAAAGTGGCTGGCTAGTGTAGATTTGAAGCTGAAGAAATCTGAAGGACCAAATTGATGTTTTGCTGAAGTAAATTAGAACATTCTGGTGCTGTGTTTCGAATCTTTTATTCTAACATATTTCAACTTTACTCAAGTACTTTGATCTGCTGTCGAATGGCACTCCTGCATAACATGGTAAATGTCTATATTATTATATGCACACTCTATTTATGATCTACATCCTTCGCAACCACTAAACTCCCGCGATCTTGCGAGACAAACACATTTTCACTGCTAGAGAGCGATTACGGATCTTTCTCTATCTATTAGGAAGAATGTTGTTCTTGTGCTCTCCCATCTCATATTGAATGATATGATGAAGGTAAATGGACAGATCCTGGAATATCTACAATGATATAAGTATTATCGAGATTCATCATGATTGGAAATGCCATTGCTTGTCCAGGTGAAAGGTTACATAAATGACTTGGTTGTTATGGGTTTTGAATGAAATCTTGTAAATGCTTTGGATTGATTGTGCTTATCCCCGCAACCCTACTTGTCACAACATGGTTTTTGATCCCAATGAACACCCCGAAGTTAGCTTCCCTCTGTTAAAGCCTTCTATCTATTCTTGAAGTTTCTTTTGTTATTGGCAAGATGAACTTGAACAATGAAGGGGATACATGATTCTATTTTAGTTTTGCATCAGCGAGGTTGCGGCACCAAAACCGCATGCTGGTCACTCTGTGTAATTCTTTAATGTATGCGAGTATTGATAGTAATGAATAAGGGCACCCTTTTCTTCTGATCTGATCTTTGATCTTTCTCTGTGCACTACCTAATTTGTCTGGCAGGTGATTAACCATCTTAGACCTAAATACTTAGAAGATGAAACGGACACCTTCCAAGGTGTGGATGATTGGGATGGTATAACTTCTTATTAAAGAGGAATATCTTCAGAATTCTTATTATGGCATGATGTTTCTACTATTGCTGTTTATATATGCTTGTAGGATGTGGAGCAAGGGACTTTATGAAAACTTACTCATAAAATGGAAATTGTCCGAAAACTGTGCTAGAACTTATTCATCCTGTAATTTGATGTGCTATTCAATTGGCCCTTGCAATTCCCTGTGGAGAATTACGTGGAGAATCTCCTAATTGAAGCCAGGAGGTATGCGGTTCTTTTGAGATGTTTGATTCACCAATGGAACTGGAGGAAAGGCTGAAGCTTCAGCAAGAGTCATTAGATCATGGACCTACTATTATTTACGTCCCTACGAGGAAAGAAACTTTGACAATTGCCAAATTCTTGTGTGACTTCGGCATCAAAGCAGCAGCTTATAATGCCAAGGTTTCATTCTGCATAATAAATACCATTTTTAATTGATGTATTCTCAATTTGATGGTTTCATTTTGGTATCATTCTTGCTTCAAACTACTCCACATTTCTTTTATGCGCGTACGTTATATATTTCAAATCTGAAAATGAAAAAAAAATAATAATAAAAAAAGAACCTGTTGGAACCTGGAATCGACCCTAGAACCTGTGACAGGGTAGGTTCCAGGTTCTTGGTTTTGACGGGTAGGTTCCAGGTTCCAAAAAATTTGGAACCTGTACCCGAGGGTAGGTTCCAGGTTCCAGACGGAACCGAACCGGAACCTGGAACCGCTCACCCCTAGTTGAGCCCTCGTCACCCCATGTCAAGCCGACCCTCACTAAATCTTGTGAGGGTGGCCTCGTTTGTGGCCAATGAGGGGCCCTTACTAGCGGTCAGCAAGGGCAATCCTTGCCCAACCCTTTCCAGCATCATCGATGGCTGGCTAGCCACTAGCGGCAATGAAGAAAGAAAAACTAGAAAAAGGAAAAAAGTAAAGGAAAACGAGAAAAAGAAAGAAGACATGAAAATATTCAATAAAAAAAGGTAAATGACCAAAATGATCTTGACTAATCAGAAAGTCAGGCCTTGAAATAAATATAATTATTTTAGGTCATTGTTTGAAATAAGATCTACTTTAAGTGCTTACTTGAAAAAATGATGGCACTTTAAGTCGTTGTTTGAAATAAAGTTTAGTTCGCGTCTTATTTGAGAAAATAAAGACATGTCAGGCTTTTATTTAGAATTTTATCTTTAAAGTTGCTTTGTGTTAAAAACTCAATGGAGACGATGTGTGACATCCCAAAATTTTGGAAAAAGAAATTATCAGATGAAAAATTGGAGATTGGAAGAAAAAGAAACGAAAAAACGATAACAATATTACTATTATTATTTTTCTTCCCTCTCTCTCCTCTTTCTCCTCTACTTTACGCTTTCTCATCCTTCGGCCGAAAGTCTTCTTCAACCCTTTTCTTTTCTCTTTTTTCTCCCTCTCTCTCCCACTTTTTCACCCCCTCACTTAGGGTAACTTCTTATGCTCTCTTTTCTTCTCTCTTTCTTCTTTTTCTCCCTCTCTTTCCCACTTTTCCACCCCTCTCACGTACGCCAACTTTTTTTGTTGCAATTTCCCTTCAACTTCCTCCCATTACCTCATTGTTTCTCTCTCCTCTTCCCCCCTTCCTCCTAATGACAACCCCTCCCTTCTTCCTTTTCTTTTCCTTTCTTTAATTTCTTTTCTATTTTGCTCCCAAAAACAGCACCATGTGTTGTTGTCCTGTCCTAATCCAGCCACCATCTTGCACCATGGCCGTGGGCCATCACTGTCCGCAAACCGTCATCCACCGCCAAAGAGCTGCACCACCCATCCGCGAGCCGTCCGCCCGCTGTTCGTGTCAAATTAGAAACCACCGCTAAGGCCCATTTTTGATGAGTGCTTCCATGACATTTAGGACGTAACCATGAGTAGCCCTCGCCACTGTCATCGCGCTCATGTCGTCGGACTTGTCGTTGGGTGAGTTTAGCTCCAAATCCTTTGATTAGTGCTTAAACTTACTTAGGAGGTTGATTTGTGCTTAAAGGTTGTTTAGATTAGCTTAAGAATGGATTAGTGAGATTAACACATTTGAGGTGGATTAGTCCAAATCAGTTCGGACTTTTGGACGCTTGCAGTTTACTAATTTCGTAAATTGAGATGTGTTGTGATTTTGAAGTGATTTCCTTTTGAAGAAATGTTTTAGACACCTTTAATCATAACATATATTTTTCTTAGGATTTTTGGGAATTAAAAAGACGACAATTTTAGCTCCGTTATCTTTAAACGGAAAGTCGAACTATACTGGAAATCCCGACCTATTAGGATTCTAGGGGTATTTACTGACCCTTAGGGTTCGAATTTCCAAATGGTTTTTTTACAAAAGTTGTTTGTTACATTTTATAGTTTAACATACTCGAATTTCAAATCAAACACACTTGTTTCAGACCCCGAATTAAGTTGATTTCGGAAAACATACCATTTGGAAACGGATCCGATTTTGGTGCTAGATTGAGTGAGTTACTGGGCCAAATCCAGAAGGATCTGGGTCTCGGTGTCTTTATGAAAAATGTTTGTTTATGTGTCCTTGTCTTCATGAAATTTTTTTGTTTACGTGTCCTTAGTCACATATTCAAATTTAGAAATTTTCTGAGCTCGATTGGTTAGGTTTTTGGATTTAAATTTGGAGACGCGTGAAGGCCTAGTTTCTGCCAATTAAGACCAATTTTAGTTGGGAGATGGTTCTTGATACTTTGCTTACTTTAATTAGTGTTTTTAATGACTTGTGTATTTAATTTATTAGTTATTTAATTCTGAAATTTCGCTATTCACGCGCACTATTCACCAGAGAATGAAAAGTGGTCTAATTTCATTTGTATTGATTTTATGAAGTAAATGAATGTGTAAATGCATGGGCATTCGCATGAATTGGGTGATATTTTGTTCAATTGTATGGTGATTAGAAACTATTGGTATTTAATTAGAAAATACTGGGTGTCAAGTTTTGGACGTTGAAAGTGTTTTTAAATACTATATCAAACTGTAGGATTTTAAAAGAGATGATACAAATTTTATGATTCGATTTGACCATGTCTCCACATATGATTATTTTACCATATATTTATAATATGAAGAAAATAGGTCGAGATCACCATTTTAATTGAGGTATTTGAGTGCAATGCACAATGTCCTAGGCCGAAATTGAATGAATGCATATATGATATGAGATGCCGTCATGAGCCTTTGGGGTCAGACGATACTCCTTTGGGAATGCCCCAAGTCAACGGATGCCGGTTGTAGTGGAGGCTGAGCCGATGCTCCTATATGGAATGTCGTCTATATGTAAATGCTGTCGTGCTTGATGGTGCAAGACTATGCCCGGCTACGCCGAAAGACTGCTGACTATTGAGTCGGCTGTGGCCGGTGAATCGCAATGAATTGGAACGCATGAGTATTGAGATGGTTGGATTTTATTATGGGGTAAAATTGTGTGGCATGGAATATGACGTATCACACCCGTGTGATTGATTGATATGTACTATATGGTGCATTAATGTGCAAGAACGCATGAGAATCATGACATTTTTGGATTTAGTCATGCATGAGTTGAGCACATTGTTTATAGTATGCGTGCATGAACCAATAACGCATTTCACACATGCTTCCGTTGTGCTGAGTACAAAGCCTTGAGGGGTGGCCCGACTAGGATGTCAGTTTGTCCGCGCCAGTGCAAGGCCCAAAGAGGACAATATTAGGCTGGGATGAGGGATGGTGGTACGTTCGTGCCTCTACCCCAGACAACGCGTTCGTGTGGCAATGGTCAAGTGAGATCGCTTTATACTGCGATTCGTATGTGATTGATGAACTGCATTATCTAATGGCCATGTGCATTGTGTGTATCGTGCTCAGTTATGACATGCAGGGTATGGCATACTAGGTAAGGATGTATGCGAATCGACTATTGATTGTTGATTGTTAATTTTTGGTTTGTTTGTGGGATGGTTCTGAAGAGATACCCGAGTTGAGTTGGTGTACTAATTGGGGGACTAGGGAAGCACTCGCCGAGATTTACATCTCACTGTTCATTGAATAATCATTTTCAAGTCTCCAGTGTGAAGAAATCGAAGCTTGAAGCGGAAGGGTTAGGAGCATAGGTGGCTCAATAGTCCTTTATGATATAGACCTTCTGTATAAGCTTTGAGATGTTCATGAAAATGTATTTGATTTAAAACTGGCTGTCCTACTTTTTTATCTCATTTGTTGTTGTCAGGGGATTAGTTAATTCGCTTCCGCATGTGCAATAAAATGAAAAGGATTGGCGACAAGTCTTGGGAATGTCGCAAAATTCTATCGACCACCAAGAGATGTGTGTGCGCTCGAGGTTCGAGGTGTGACACGATGAGAAGCGATTTCTATCATTTTCCTTTCTTCTGAAGTTTTTTTAGCTACTCTATTTGATTAATTGACCAAATATTTTAATAAAAAATAAATGAAAAGGGTACGTAATTGCTAGTAGGATTATTCTCGTATTGTGACAATGACACTAATAGCTCCATGGATTTTTGTTTAATATGCAAAATGTCCATGTCTTCCCAAATTTTTTAATAGGTGTAGCTAGGTTTTTCAACTTTGTCTAATGAATGAAGTCATCCATGAACTTTAAATTAGCTCAATTGGGTCTTTAAATTATTTCTTTCTAATGTCAATGCGATCCTTGTTTTGACTAAAAGACTCCAAATTATTAAAGAGCCATTCGTTCAGTACAAACAAAGTCATCTTCTCTCTTAAATTTTCCATTTGATCATGTTAAGTTGAGAATGAAGGGTCAACTTTAAAACATCCATAATTGTTGTTAATGGCTTTCCTTATTCTTCTTGTCCGTGTACAAATTTTGTGAGTTGGATGAAGTAAAGTGAATCAGAATGTCTGCTTAAAGTGATTGAGCCAAAAAAAAGAGAGGAAGGTATGTGTATTGATTTTTCCAGTCCAATATTACCAATTGAAATTGATGTCTATTTTAGTAAATCTGATTAAATGCTTATTTGACATTACATTTAATATTGTCAAATGTTTTAAAATGGTTCAAGCACTTAGTTAAACCAATGGAAAGGGCGAGCATGACATTGCATATAATAGTCGATGATTTAATTGGGTATTAGGCGAAAATTCACGGACCATCGGTGGTGTTATCTATTTTTAAATAAATTAAATTTCATATTCTCCCCTATAATTTTTCAGCTACTACCGTCGCATTGGGAAAAACTCTCGTGGTTCGAGAGAGAGAGAGACCCCAGAGCAATGAAGCCGACGAGTTTCCGCCGCCCTGCTTCTTCCATCTTCCTCCTCCTTCATGCGCCGACTGCGATCTCCAGCCAGCCTTCATCCCATTCCATCCTCCCCCTCTCGTCTCGCCGTCGTCGTCGTCGGTTTTCCTCGACCCCTAACCTCAATTTAGATGACCCAAGCGAGGTCTTGAGTCACGTGAGGAAAATTTGCAGGAATGGTGGTGTGTTTTCGAGCGTCGGCGATGCCCACCGTTGCTTCGGTGCATTGATGAAGACGGACCCTCTGCCTTCCCCCCGGGATTTCGGTCTTCTGTTGGGTGCTGTAGCGAGGATGAAGCACTACTCCACTGCCATCCGCTTGATTGAGCAGCTGCGTTCGTCAGGGATTGAAGATGATCATGTCTTGCTGACGATTTCCCTGAATTGCTTCTGTCGGTTAAAGCGGGTTGATTTGGGTTTGTCTATCCTGGGCAGAATCTTCAAGCTTGGGTTTCCCATCACTGTGGTGGCATCGAATACCTTAATTGATGGTCTCTTTGTTCAGGGAAAAACTCATCAAGCGTTGAGATTCCTCGATGATATGGGACAAAATGGCCCCGAACCTGATGAGACCACGTATGCAATAATCGCAAAGGGGTTATGCAGGGCTGGTAACACCAGATTGGCGATTGAATTGCTGAGGGACTGGGAAGAGAGAGGCTGCAGCATCAACTCCTTCACATAGAACATAGTGATTGATGGTCTTTGCAAGGAGGGAATGATCACCGAGGCCTTGAGACTCCACGAAAGTTTGAGTAGAAAAGGCGTCAAACCAGATGTTGTTACTTATACCTCCTTGATCCACAGTATGTGCGATGTAGGCCAGATGGAAGATGCTCTCGTATTGTTGAAACAGATGACGAGCGAAGGCATCCAACCCGACAGATTCACTTATAGCTCCTTGGTTCATTGCTTATGCAACCGAGGCCAATGGAAAGATGCTATGGTCTTGTCGGAGAAGATGATGAAGGCAGGAATCGAACCGGACGTCGTTACTTATACCTCTGTCATTCAAGGAGTTTGCAATTCCGGCCATTTGGAAGAGGCTCGAAGACTGCTGAGTCATATGGTGCAAAGCAGAGTCATGCCTAACGTTCTAACCTTCAGCATCCTGGTGGATGCACATTGTAAAGAGGGATTGCTTGTAGAGGCAGAGGCCGTAGTCGACCAGATGATTCAATTAGGTAAAATGCCTAATATTTTCATTTATAATACATTGATGAATGGTTATTGTTTGCAAAATAGAATGAAAGATGCAATAGAAGTGCTTAATTTGATGGTTGAAAGAGGCTGCTCACCTCATGTTGTTACTTATAGCACGTTGATTAAGGATACTGCAAAGCGAAAAGAATGGACAAGTCAAAGATGCTTTTCCAAGAAATGCTTCAAAGGGGCCTGATTCCTAATGTCATCGCATACAGCACTCTCGTAGACGGATTTTGCAAGGTTGGGAACCTTGAAGCCGCGGCGGAGCTAATTAACGAGATGCATTCTCGCAATCTCTCCCCAAATCATTATACCTTGGGTGCTTTCCTCAATGGCTTGTGTAAAACGCAGCAGATTGACAAGGCCATGATATTGCTTCAAAAGATGGAAGATTCCAAAATCATCCCTAACATCGTGACTTACAGTATCCTAATAAATGGCATGTGTAATGCCGGAAAGCTCGACGATGCAATAGGGCTGTTTGATTGTTTGCATGCTCGAGGGTTGCAACCTAACGTGTGGACATATAGTATTGTCATGCGTGGATTGTGCAAAGGAGGACGCACGGAGGAAGCATATCAGCTGCTAAAGGAGATGCAAGGAAATGGATGCCTTCCAGATGGTGTCGCTTATAACACAATCATCCAAGGACTACTAAGAGATAACGAAAATACGAGAGCAGCGCAACTTGTTGGTGAAATGGTTGAAAGGGGTTTTTCTGCAGACTTAGCAACAATGGAGTTGTGGGTTAAATTTCTCTTGACAAATGGAGCTCCTTCATTTTCTAGTTGAACTCTCCATTGTGTGTGAGATCTGTCCACTTTTTCATCTGAAATTTGATGGAGAGTAAGCCAGATTAACAGCAGGTTTTCTTCCAGACATCACCTCCTTGAGTCCCATGTCCCGTTAATGAAGTTGTTTTAAGTCTGGGAGATTTTTCCTCTTGCTTGATTATCAGGCTTTTGGAGGGGGAAAGGTTGATTTTGCTTTTGGTATGCCTAGGTTTTGCAAGAAATCTCTGTATTTAACTGGTAGATGTACTTGTGGGTTAGTGCTTCTGGTGCCTACTATTTATCAAACAGGTCAAATTCATATGAATGATCAATGGGTGTGAGGATGTTCTCAAATTAAATCAATGTTAATAGCAATAACTTTACTGTGTACTATATGCAATTCAGACATTATAGACAAGTATCATGGACCTCTTCCTCAATGGGATTAAAGAAAACTTCTTTTTTTTTCCTTTTTTTTTTTCAGGGTGTAATGTATGTGCTTTGAGAGAGAGATACTGGTTTTCTTTTATTTTCTTTTCCTAACACCTCTGATCCCTTCAATGTCTTATTTGCCATAGTTCTTCAAAGAAGATGCATGGGTGGAAGTGGATGGTATATGATCATGGTGATGGGCACTTTGAATCAATAGCGGTGAATACTTGTGGCTGGCTGGGTACTCAGATTGTCATGCAGGTCGATTACATATTTGGGTTATTTGCTCTGCTTCTCACAGCAAAGTTTGATGGACGGCTTGCTAACTAAGGAACATGGCTGCAACTGTATGGAAACAACTTTCAGTATCTTTTCCTTTGCACTGCGAGGGATTTTCCATGCGTGAACATGAACGCCGCTGACAGACATTGCTAATGCCAAACCACATTGACGTCTGGAGTGGCACCAATCAACTTCATTACAAACAGGCCCATAGGATTTAACTTTCTTTCGTTCTGTATAGAGGTAAATTCATTGCCAGTGTTCTGTTTTATTATCAGACAAACAAATGTTTTGGTTTGTCTTTGCATGTTTCACTCACAACTGCAGGATTTGCCTGGAGAGTCTTGTTACCCCCTCTACTTTGTGTCTTGACACAAATATAATAATAGTAGCGTGCAAGCAAATAATTTTTTAGTGTGGTGTCAGGATGCTCGAGTTAAGTTGATGTTAATGGCGATACATTTACTTTGTACCAAAGATCTGCAATGCAGATATTATGCACCATTATAGCTTGTTACTTATGTGCTTGGAGAGAGATATACTAGTTTTCTTTTATACTCTATTGCTGACAATCTGATCCATTCAGTGTCCTGTAGTTACTTCAAAGAAGATGCATAAGTGGAAGTGGATGGTACCTGATCATGGTGATGTGCACTTTGCATTAATAGGGGAGAATATTTGTGGCAAGCTGGTTACTCAGATTATCATCTCAGGTAGATTACATATTTGGGTGATCTGCTCTGCTTCTTGCTGACTAAGGGACGTGGCAGCAAGTGTATGAAATCTACTTGCAGTATCTTTTCCTTTGCACTGTGAGGGATTTTCAGAAAAGCCTCTGCTGATGGGTGAACACGAACACCATTGACAGATGCCAAACCACATAGACGTCTTGAGCGACACCAACCAAATTCATCACAGTCAGGCCCGTATGATTTTCCTTTCCGTTGTCATTTCCACTGCATCAATTGGTTTACTTTCCCAATCAATAGGGTTGCCTCTCAACGGAGGCTCATTTCTTGCCTTTTTTATCTGTTTCAATTACTGATTTTTCTGTTTGTTTTTGCGTGTTTCGCTTAAGGCAGCAGGATTGCTTGGACAGTCTTCCTCGTCACGCCCACTCCTCTTTGTTTCCTCACATAATCATAGTAGCATGGAAGCATTCCAGAGAACGCTCTTCTAGCAAAGTTCACGTGTGGATATCATGGCCGATATGATCGATTGAACTCAGAAGAAAGAACCTTTCGAGCAAAAGGATCAATTCGAAGTTCTGCATATATAACAATTGGATCAACTCAGCTCTCTGTTGTCCATTTTCTTGTTTACAAAAGCTGGTCCATGGGCTTACCCACTGAAGCAAAGCCACTGTTTCTGCGATGATGGTTTTAATTTCACTTTTCGAGATTCTTCGCTGACTAGAACCATGTGCAAGTGCATCATCAGGCTTCAGTTTCAAAAGAAGCTTTATGATTTCTTTTGCTGGAAAGTCGCGAGCATGGTGTGTCCTTTACTGTAAATTATGTCGACTCACCTCAGATTGATCCTTTAGCGTTAGATATCGATATCAATTAGAGGCCTTGAAACCTTCAGTCTTTGCAAGAATTGAGAGTACAGTCATTAAGGGAACATCATTTTCGAAATAGATTCACGATCTCGGCCATCAACGAAGGAATACACCAAGCATCAAGACATTATTGTAAGAGCACAGTCAAACAGCTCGCGTTACATAGTCACAAACTCAATGGATAGCTTAATGCAAGCAAGCAATGTTTAGGATTGTTTTCTTCCTAAATGGAAGTTCCTTGTTTGAGAGGATAGTACTTATCATAAAGCAACATGCCTCCACGGGCAATGTTTTACTAAGGAATTGCACTAATCGAATTTCGCAATTTTGAGGCTTAGTTGGCATTCGATACTAAGCCATTGGTGCATTACAATCGTGCCACCTTATTCTGTGAGATGCCTTGAGTTGGGTTTTGTGGTTGGTTTCTTTCTATCCTTAGATTGGTTGCTATGAGGAACTATTAATGCATAGAATTTGATTCACACCTCTGGGTCGATAGTGGTGGCAGCACACCGTCGGAGGTCCAGGCAGTAGTGGAGAGCAATGGAGGAGCACCAGAGGAGCTCTAGCCAAGCGAATGAAAGCTAAAAGATGATGACCAGTAAGTTTGAAAGCGACGTCATCTCGATGAAAATAGACCACGTCATGTCGTCGCCATTACATAGGATAGATGGCGATTACTGGATTGCCACATTAGATAAATCAAACAAGACTTGGATGAGAGGACTTGATTGCATTTTTCCACAAAATTTTAGGATTCTATTATTTCAATTGAAAGGTTTAAGACTCAATTGATTTATGTGCTAGAGGTTTATGACTAATTGTAGAATTTTCCCGCACAAAATGATTGTGTAGTGTGTTGGACGTTGAAATGTCACATGTTCTCTCAACTTCAGTGTTTCCATGGCAGTCAGTTGAATCCTTATGTATGAAGGCTAAGTCATGAAGGTTAAATTAAGATGAGAATGATATGCATTTTGGGTCATCTTGCTCAAGAGTTCCTGGAGCAAGGAGAATGTGATCCTTTTCTCCTTCTTTAAAAGGTGATGCTTATTTTTCTAGCAATTTTTGCCCTAAGAAACTTTTATTCCTTCAGAGCAAATAAATTATCATACTGGAAATTTGAAAATCTTGTGAGGAAAATCATCAAATTAAATAAGTTGACGTAGGTATAAATTGAAGAATGAAATTATATATGAAAAATATACGGCTTATTTCAAAATAGACCTTCTTTACCCACTGTTGACACCTAAATTTTGGCGATCCGGTAATTTATTTATTGCATAGAAAATTATGGGTTAATTTTATCCCTGAAAAATATTAATTGCATAACATATAATTTAAGGTGCATTCATTTTTGTATTTATTGCATTCACATTGGGTCGACGATGGTGGATGGACTCGAACGAACGGTTTTAAGCTTGATAGATATGAAGGCATTTCTTTATTTCAAACAAGAAATGGATATCTTTGTCAAATATCTAGAGGAAAATTCACAATCGGAACAAGACCAAAAGAAATATCGTGTCAATATTCATTCAAGAGCATAAAAGGAAAATTTGACCAATGAAAATGAATAAAAAGAAAGGATGATATGGTAGTCGACGTTTTATATATTCATGCAATGTATCAGCAAGAAGCGTACACGGCGTGATATATTCTTCGTTCGAAAACATGAAAGTCGCAGATTTTGAGCGCACCCGAGAGGGGAAAGAAAAACAAAAGCGAAGATTTTATAATATTTTATCACATTTTCTTTCCTTGGTGGGGGGCTTCGTGCATGCATATAAAAGGGGAGCCCACACGATTGGAAAGAGGGGGCGACAGAATTTAGGTCAGCCACAATATAAAAATTGTGAGTGAGAGACGAGAGAGAGAGAGAGAAAGCACGAGAGGTGGTCTTCTTCTTCGGTGCTTGACCTACCTCAACCCATGACTTTGTTGTGATCGTCCAAATTGCTTGCTGGCCACCACTCTACGAAGATACTGGAGTCGCAAACGTCCAGGCTTGTTGCACTTCATCGTTCTTTATTCCGGGTGCACCAAGACGCACCACCCTTGCCGACACCGTGCCATTGTCATATCGTGGCCCTCTGCACTGCGGCCGAACCCTTCGTTGTCGACCCGTTGCTGCCGCTCACTGTCGTGGAGCCGCAGCCCGTGTTGCCCTGGCGCTGAGTTCCACCCCCATGAGCCATGGCGATCCTGTTGCAGCTGTAACGTTCCTCCAAGTCCGAGCTGTCATTACCCGACGTGAGCCGCACTCACACGGCCTGTTAAGCCATCCGTGGAATCCCCAGCAATAACGGCGTGCTGCTGTCCAAGCTCGAGCCTGACCATTCCAAACAGAGAAGTTGCAGTATCGGCGAATCACCGTTCTTCTGAAGTCCACCAACGAAGAGAAAGAGGGGCACATAAAGAGAAAATAAAAAGGGAATAAAAAGATGACTTTCGTTTTCTTTGCAGACCATTCACGTTGGCTGGTGAAGTCTTGCTGATAGGCTTTCAACGAAGACTTTCTTTCCTCATAATTTTTGCAGGTCATCCCCTCGTCTTTTGGAGAGAGACATGGGAAGCCTTTCCTAAGTGTTCACCCATGCATTGCATGACAACCCGCTGACTGTGGTGCCAGTCGCGGGCCACCATTAGCCGCCTCTCGCCACTCGCCATCCCTTCGAGGAACCGGTTGCGATCCCGATCCGATTACACTTTGTCCAAATTTGGGAAGAATATCATCAAATTAGGTAAGATGCACATTTATAGTATATTTGGATATTTTATTGCCTAACACATGTTCATTTATATCTATCTAGTTTCATATCCATGAGTGATAGACATAACTTTCAATTAGGATATATTTCTTGATTCGCAACCGCGCCAGGGTTTTTTTTATTTCATCTATAAGGTTTTAGATGAAATAATTAATCAAGTGGGAATAAAATTGATATTTTGATCTTTAAAGCTTAAGATCAATTTATCGATTTTACTAGCGAAATATTATCCTTTGATCTATTTATTTATCTTGAAATATGTTTGAGTTAGAATATTGCATGTTTTAGGGTTATTTGCATATTTAGGTTAAGCATTCTATTTATCATGAATTTAAAAAAATAATAATAATAAATAATCAAATCAATCCATTTAGGTTGCTAGATTTTAATTTGAATTGCATGTTTAATTATTTGGCAATTATTAATTTCGAAAATTAATTAAAAAAAAAACAAAAATCATCATGCACTTGTCATGTAGAATTAGGGCATATTTTTTACGTCATTGCATTTTAGGATTATTTAGGTTAAGATAATGTTTTAGTTTAAATTAGGATTTGGCTCAATCTAATTCCTAATATAAATTAAATAGGATCTTAATCTAGCTAGATAATTTTCACATTTAACCTAATTTCGAATTTCATAAAAAAAAAATACAAAAAGTGTCTTAGAATAAATTAGTTTCAATCTTTAGGATAGATTGCATTCTTTTAAGAAAAAAAGAAAATAAAAAAATGTCACATGCATGTCATTAGGTTTAGATTCATGAAATGCATGTCATTTAGTGAATGATTGTTGCTGAGTCAATTTGATTAGAAATTGCATGTCATTAGAATTAGATCATTTAGTTAATAGTGCATTGCATATTGCATGATTTTCATTAATTAAGTGAAAACAAAAAAAGAAATTGCGTGTTAATTAGAAATCATATCTAGGGTTATTGATGTGGATTTTAATTTAACATGCAGATGCTTTCGTTTCTTTAAGGTAAGTTTTTGCAATTTATTTATTGTTTATCTGGGTGTTAAATTGGTGGATTGCGCACTCGCATGATCACCTCACATGTTAGGGAAAGAAATTTAAAATCAATCAAAACTGCTTGCCAAACATTTTTCAAAATAAAAAGAAATGTACTGAAAGGGCGTTAGCGAAATCTAACGTAATCAAGTCCCCGAACTCATAAATCCCTAGTTCGTAGGAGTAAAGTGAATCTCCCGTTACTTTACTTGGTTTCTAATCGACCCACCAAAAATAGATTAGTGGCGACTCCTAATTGAAAATCAATCGCATGTTAATAACTTGAACCTAAGTCGCGAATTGGTATGGGCTTGGGAGAGACCGAGTTAAGTCTAGGGTCAACCATCCATTAGCCAAACCCTAGGTGGTTCACCCCGAAAATTTGGTCGCGACACCCACAAAATGTTATTGTGCATTTGTACATCCACAAATCATTAGCCATTTACTTTATTCTTCTTAATTTTTTTTTTAATTTTGTTTTTGAGAAAATTCCAAATAATAGCCTCAAGTGCCTTTATTTTCTCAAATAAGAGTTTAAAGTGAATATTATTTTAAATAAGGGGCCGAAGTGCATTCATTGTCTCAAATAAGTGCTTGAAATGCCCATATCAGTCTCAAAGAAGAGTCTGAACTCATCGGCTATAAATGACAATTTTGTTTTTCTAAATTTTTTTAAATTTTTTTCCTTTTTTCTTTAGAAAAAAAAACTTTTAGAAAAAGGAAAACAGGAGAGAGGAGAGGGTGTTTATTCTCCCCTGTGGCTACCACCCCCTATTGCCAATGGGACGGCAGCAAAGGCCGACTAGGTCACCGAAGCTTAGGCTAGGGCCTACCTGAGGTGAGGGTTGCCCACCCTCGCCTCGACCTTCAAAATATTATTAAAATATTATTTAAAAAATGTCACGTCAACCCGGCCGTCTATGTTAGTAATTTTTGGCCAAAATTGGCCGAATAGAATCAACTGCTGAGAAGTGAAAAAAAAATTAGAAGTCAATTCGTAAAATTAAAAGATTTATGACTGAATTACTTAAAATGCAGTGGGTTTAGAGTTTTTTTCAATTACCTTCACAATTTGGTGGTGCTTCTTCTCCTCCAGAGCACAAAATCTTGCCCAAAAAATTTTTCTTCCCATTTTTGTAGTTAGTGCTTTATCTTCCACTATTGATCTTAATAATTGCAATCAAGCTGGAATATTCGACTACGTGGAAAGCTAGTCAGGTACATCGCGTGTTTTTGATTATACCAAAATGTGGTCTCTTGCATCTTTTCTTCATAATAAGATGGGTGTGCCAAATTAAGAAATAATAAGATTATCAGATGGTGTAAAGTGAAGTAAGGCACATGTGTCATGGTCCAAGGAAGTGATACGATCTAAAAGGTTTCTGTCCATGAATGAGCAATCCTTGATTATCTCCGGAGACAAGGGCTTTCTCGATTATTCTATAGAACTTTTGGAAATGGGCATATAGTAATTGCATACTCTTGTGATAAATGTAAGTAGTTGGAATAAGGGGAAGATACACAGCATATAGTAATTGCATACTTTTGGATCGTAATAACAAATCTAATGAACGTAAGAATGGATTAGATACACGGCACATTTTCGCACTAGTCATTAGCTTATAGATATTTTGTTAGGTTTTTTCATCATAATAAATAAGTATTATTTTGAGAAGTTTAAATTGACAAAGAAAGCATATCTTCTAGGATGTCATTTCTTGCAAAAACAAACATGGCAACATGTGCGGCAGAAACAACCGCATACAATAGAACACGGCTCTCTGGTTTGGCGGCGAACTATTTAATTAGTAAATAGATAGTTTTCATACTTCATACTGCAATCTTCACACCATATCGACGCCAAGACTGTTTGGACAGTCTGCCAATATTCGAGCCTTAGCAGCGCTAACACATATACCGCAATCGCTGAAAGAAAGTGCCGGGTTATAGGGGGCATGACCATAGGCAGCTGCTGTGGGATAAGGAGACGCGGTGTAGTAGTCGTAATTTGCATGATTTGGTGTGACAGTCGCCATGTCAGCGAGGACATAAGCCACGCTGTCTGCATAAGGGTCGTTGCTCGAATAGGTACCACCATTAAAGCCCCTATAAGTTATGTTAGTGTTCGGAGCACCTTGAACAATATAGAACATTAAAAGGGACCCAACTAGCATAACTGCAACTCTTGAAGGAGCATCCTTAACTTGATATCCTTTACTTAATTTTTGTGCTCACTCCTATTTTGCATCTTGAGAGAGGCTCAAGTCTTCACTATTTATAGTGGTTGTCCCCAGTAGGGTTTTCTCCTAGGATTAGCATATAAATCTTCGTTTAATGGTAGCAGTGCATGAGCATTCTCAAAAGCTTCTGTTTGTTTCGGACATAAGAAGGAAACAATGCGATTTGATCGTTTGCTTTGGACCAAGTATGCAGTTTGATCTGTTCATGAAATTCAAATTATTTCTTTAAGTGTACATTTGCCATTTTCCCTTTGGCTAATTTGTCAATTTGCTAATGGCAAGAGTTAAATATTATTCAAGTTTCTAGATTGGAAAAAATTTCGATGCCATAATGGTGACTGTAGTTTGTTAGCTAGCTGGTGGGTGGCGGCATCGGCGGTCATTAGTGGTGGGTGGTGATAGATGGGTGGTGATAGATGGCGGTGGCGGCAACGGCAATCAGCCGACGACAAGCAGCAAAGGACGTGGTCGACAACGAATAAGAAGAAAAGAAGAAAAAAAAAAGAAAAGAGAAAAAACTTATTTCTAGAAATTGTTCCCGAGAATAAGAAGTTAATTTTTTTTTACTTTTTTATTTTTATTCAAAATCTATTTCCCAACTACTTTTCTAATATTAACAAATGGATTTCTGATTCCGCATCGAAATCGAACCAAATCAGGAACTAATCACCCCTTAAAAAGAGTCCCTAGACATGTTTGAAGGAGATATTAATAAAGTTTCTGCCCTCTTTTGTATTCATTCGAGAAACGAGTTGATGACGTGGATATTCAAACATAACTTGAATCGTTCTCAACTACATTAAGTGTCCCGATAATTTATGTATAACAATAAAATTACGATATTGTGTCATATACTATTCTATTATAAGGCATGTGTAACTCCGGGAAGCTTGACAATGCTATGGGGCTGTTTAATTGTTTGCATGCTTGAGGCTGGAACCTGACGTGTGGATGTATAGCTTTGTCATGTGTAGATTGTGTGAAGGAGGATGTGCGGAGGAGGCGTATCGGCTGCTGAAGGAGATGGAAAATATTGGATGCTTTCCAGATGGTGTCTCCCTTAACATCATAATCCAAGGACTACTAAGAAATAAGGAAGACATGAAAGCAGCATAAGCTGTCGGTGAAATGGTTGAAAGGGGTTTTTCAGCAAGTATGGCAACAATGGAGTTGTTGGTTAAATATCTGGTGACAAACGGAACTTCTTCCTTTTCTGGTTGAGCTATCCATTTTTTTCTGAGGTCTGTCCACTCTTTCCATCTGAAAAGTGATGAAGAGTAAACTAGATTGAGGGCAAGTTTTATTCCACAAATCATCTCATTGAGTCCCATGTCCCATTAACGGAGTTGTTTTAAGTCTGGGTGACCTTCTCTTGCTTTATTATGAGGATTTTTGGAGGGTTTTGTTTCTCGTGTATCTAAGGCTGCGTTTGGTTCAGCATTTGCAATGGGCTTTGAGTCCAATGCAAATGCTAAAAGCCCAAAGCTACTTGGGAAAAATGCAAGTGTGTTTGGTAAAAAGAACTTTCCAAGGGGCTAATATATATATATATATATATATATTTTTAATTGAAAATTCAGCTGACCCTTCGCCGGCCAGCGAAGGGCTGCGGCTGCCGGCGAGCCAGATCTGGCGCCTAAGGTAGTTTAGGAAAAAAATGTTTTCAGCATTCTACCGAATGCTGAAAGCCCAAGACTGGTCCATACTAGCCTTGAGCTAAGTTATGCAAGAAATCTCTATTCATACATGGTACATGTATCCGTCGGTTTATGCTTCATATAAACAATCAAGCGGCATGAGGATGCTCTTAAATTAAAAAGATGTTAATACTTTAGTTTGCTAAGCACAAAAATCCTTTTTTTTAAAAATTAATGTTGAGGTCATAAATCCCGATTAATCTATTGTGTATGTGCTTTGAGGGAGAGATATTGGTTTTCCTTTTTGCTCTCTTCCTAACACATCCTGATCCCTGATCCCTCCAATGTCCTACCTACCCATATTTACTTCAGAGAGGATGCATATGTGAACATGAATATCTGTTTGAAGTGATTGAAGGTACAAAAGTTATTTCCCATTCAACTTTAGTATTTTTAGACTATCGTTCATGGTAGTAAATTTCACTAGCAGATGATAGCATTTAATATTTTGAAGGATTAATATCACGATAAATTCCAAAGTGAGTGTAAGTTTTTTGGTGCCAAGAACCCCCAGCTGTATAGTTTTTGGTTAAAAGTCAATATATTACTAACCTTACCAAAAAAAAAAAAAATCTCAAATTAGTAAATGCATGGCATGTTGGTCGCAAATTAATTTCGTCTCACAAAAAATAAAACCAGAATCTACTTGTAATGCATATTTGTCAACACATGATGAATGAGAGGTAAAAAATGATTGATTCGATGTGGAAAATTCATGTATGTTGACATGTATGCATTTTAACGGAGGATAGATTAGTGTGAGAGGTATCAATTAGGATATTCTATGAGATGAAATTAGTTTGAATAAATATATCATGAGGTATTAATTTGGTTTTTTTTTTCAAAAGACTTTTGGGAAAAATGTTTGAGGCAGTACTAATTGGAGTTTCATAATGAAAGTAAACTCATTTTTCGTTTTCATTTGGGTAAAGCCCATTGCCATTAATTCACTCACGCTTGATGCCCCTCTCGACCTCTAGTTCTTGTTTGCCTCTCTCGCCAATCGTAGTCACCAATGACTAGCCCGAGTGTCGTCATCTACCACCGAAGTATTGGTTGCCACCCACCATTGCTTCTCTCTCACTCTGTGACCCACTCAAATCCATCCCTATTTTTTGCCACTTTGCCTCTCTAACAACAATTTCCGTACTATATGATATGTAGGGGATGTGATTCATACTCCCAATTAATAGGAAGGCATAGAGGAGTTTTGAGGTTTTTATAGTTTGAGCTCATATTTTATTAATAATTTTGGTTCAAGTCCATGAATAGTTACTAGGCATATATGATTTCTTTCTCTTGTAATTGAGAGTTGTAACATAGAGATGCAATGTGCTAATTATAGTGGAGTTATTTGTTGAACGTACTCCTAGGATAAATTTCGTGTTTCAATTTCTCTCTCTCTTTTAATTTATTTTCTTGTGATTGTATGTCAAATTTTAACGTCATAGCCTGTCACTACTCATGCTCTCTCTCTCTCTCTCTCTCTCTCTCTCTCATCTTCTCCGGTGTTTTTGTTTAAATCCTTGAACAACTATATTTCTAAGAAGGATTGCGGTTTATGAAGCAGAATGCTGAAGGCCTTGTAGTGGAATTAGGAATAACTGAGTCAAAAATATTTGTCAAATCAAACTTCAATTGTTGGATCGGGACATAAAATGAGTTAAATTCCGTGTTAGATGCTATAATCTATTCATCCGTACAAACATACACAATCGTAGTTACAAGTTAAGTCGATTGAAATATATTGTTAGATACTTATCATTAAGTTATCACACTATTTATGAGTCTGTCTAATGATCCAGCAAGTCTTAACTATTTGCAAGAGAAGTAAAGCTTTGCACACGAGCCACTAGGAACGGAAAATGCAAATATGATTTTGTGGTGAAAATGATTAATTGTATTACTTATTTAAAAAATGGATAAAAAAAAAATTTGTATCGTCAGTAAATAATGATGCGAGATCATTTGAAATCATGGCCTATCCAGATCTTACATCTTTCCGTTCGATATTATAACCAACAAACGGTAGAGCCGAGCCTGAGTATAAAAGCTTGATAGTGAGAGACGGGGAGAGAGATCGAGAGAGCGCCATGAGCTGAAGCTTTTCAGTTTTCAGATTCGTCATCAACCGATGAAGCCAACGAATTTCTGCCCTACTTCTTCCATCTTCCTCCTCCTTCGTGCTCCAGCTGCCATCTCCAGCGAGTCCACATCCCATTCCATCCTCCATCTCCCTTTCTCGTCTCCCCGTCGTCGGAGGTTTTCCTCGACCCCTAACCCTAATTTAGACGACCCCAACCATGTCTTGTGTTGCGTGAGGACATATCGCAGAGCTGGTGGTGGTGGTGGTGTGTTTACGAGTGTCGGCGATGCCCTTTGTTGCTTCGGTAAATTGATAAAGGCGAGCCCTTTGCCTTCCCCCTGGGATTTCAGTCTACTGTTGGGCGCTATAGTGAGGATGAAGCGCTACTCGACTGCCATCCGATTGATTGAGCAGCTGCCTTCTTTGGGGATCGAGGGTGATGTTGCCTTGCTCAATATTTGGATAAATTGCTTCTGCCGGTTAAAGCGGGTCGATATGGGCTTGTCTATTCTGGGCAGAATCTTCAAGCTTGGGTTTCACATCGATGTGGTGACGTGGAACACCCTGATTGATGGTCTCTTTATTCAGGGCAAAACTGATCAAGCCTTGAGGTTCCTCGATGATATGGGACGAAATGGCCCCGAACCTAGTGAGACCACGTATGCAATAATAGCCAAGGGGTTATGCAGGGCGGGTAACACCAGATTGGCCATCGAATTGCTGAGGAACTGGGAAGAGAGAAGCTGCGGCATCAATTCCTTCACGTACAACATAGTAATAAATGGTCTTTGCAAGGAGGGATTGATCACAGAGGCCTTGAGACTCCACAAAAGCATGAGCAAGAAAGGTATCAAACCAGATGTTGTTACTTATAACTCCTTGATCCACGGTCTGTGCAATGTAGGCCAGATGGAAGATGCTCTCATATTGTTGAAAGAGATGACAAGCGGAGGCTTCCAACCCAACATATTCACTTATACCCCCTTGGTTCATTACTTGTGCAAGCTAGGCCAATGGAAAGATGCTACGGTCTTGTTGGAGAAGATGATGGAGGCAGGAATTGAACCAGACGTCGTTACTTATAACTCTGTCATTCAAGGAGTGTGCAATTCCGGCCAATTGAAAGAGGCCCAAAGACTGCTGAGTCATATGGTGCAAAGCAGAGTCATGCCGGATGTTCAAACCTTCAATATTCTGGTGGATGCACATTGTAAAGAGGGAATGCTTGTAGAAGCAGAGGCCATATTCAACCAGATGATTCAATTAGGTAAAATGCCTGATAGTTTCACTTATAGTACATTGATGAATGGTTATTGTTTGCAAAATAGGATGGATGATGCTATGGCGGTTCTTAATTTGATGGTTGAAAGAGGCTGCTTACCTAATGTCGTTTCTTATAACACATTGATTAACGGATACTGCAAAGCGAAAAGAATTGACAAATCAAAAATACTGTTCCAAGAAATGCTTGAGAGGGGCTTGAATCCTGATGTCATCACATACAACACTCTCATAAATGGATATTGCCAGGTTGGGAACCTTGAAGCCGCGGGGGAGCTAATTAACGAGATGCAATCTCGTGATCTGTATCTAAATCATTATACCTTGAATTCTTTCCTGGATGGCTTGTGTAAAACGCGACAGATTGACAAGGCCATGACCTTGCTTCGGAAGATAATAAATGGCACGTGTAATGCTGGAAAACTCGATGGTGCAAAGGGGCTGTTTGATTGTTTGCATGCTCAAGGCTTGCAACCTAACGTGTGGACATATAACATTCTCATGCATGAGTTGTGCAAAGGAGGACGTACGGAGGAAGCATATCTGCTTCTAAAGGAGATGGAAGAAAATGGATGCTTTCCAGATGGTGTCACTTACAACACAATGATCCAAGGACTACTAAGAAATAACGAAAATACTAGAGCAGCACAACTTGTCAATGAAATGGTTGAAAGGGGTTATTCTGCAGATGTAGCGACAATGGAGTTGTGGATCAAATATCTCATGATAAATGGAACTTCTTCCTATACTAGGAGAACTATCCATTGTCTCTGAGTTCTGTCCTAGTTTTCATCTGAAATGTGATGAAGAGTAAATCAGATTAATGCCAAGTTTTCTTCCAATCATCTTCTCATTGTGTCCCATGTCCCATTGATGAAGTTTTTTCAAATCTGAGAGACAATTCACTGAATCAAACCGCCCAAGATGGCAAATATTTGGAGGGGTATAAGGTGGATTTTTATCCTCATATATCTAGGTTCGGTACAAAATCTCTGTACTGAACTATTATGTGTACTCATCTGTTAGTGCTTTTGGTGCCTAATGTTTTTCAAACAGGGGAAATTCATACAAATGATCAAGCAGTCTGAGGATGATATTGTATTAAATAGATGTTAATAGCGATAACTTTACTATGTAATGAAGTATATTATGCCATAAATCCTGAATAGCCTATGTTGTATGTGCTTTGAGAGAGAGATCCTAGTTTTCTGTTATACACTTTCTTTTTCCACAATCTGATCCTTTCAATGTCCTATTTACCATAGATATTTCAAAGAAGAGGCATACCTTGAAGTGGATGGTGTTTGAATCGGCGGTGGAGTATATTTGGGTCAAGCTGTGTATCAGATTATCACCACAGGTCGATTATATATTTGGTTTATTTGCTCTTCTTCTTACATGCAAATAACAGCGAAGTTTGAGGGATGACTTGCTCACTAAGGAACGTGGTTACGAGTGTATGAAAGCTACTTGAAGCATCTTCCCCCTTGCACTGCGAGGGATTTTCCGAAAAGCATCTGATGATGGGTGAACATGAACACCGTTGACAAACAATGCTAGCCGCCTTGAGCGAGCAACAATTAACTTCATCGCAGTCAGGCCCAGATGATGTAAATTCCATTGTCTTTTCCACTGCATCAATTGAATTACTTTCCCGATCAATAGAGGTACATTCCTTGCCAAATTTGTCTTGTCTTAATTACTGACTCGGGAGCACATTTTTCTGTTTGTTTTTAAGTGTCTCACTTACAACAGTAGGATTTCCCTGGACAATCTGCCTCTCGGCATGCCCTTTACTCTTTGTTTGCTGACCCAGTCATAGTAGCATGCAAGCGTTTCAGAGATGAGTCTTTGAGCTAAGTTCACGCGTGGATACCACGGCAGACATGATCAATTGAACTCAGAAAAAATTACTTGTCAAGCAAAAGGTTCAAATTGAAGTTGTGTATATATCTCAAGAGGATCAACTCCTTGGCTGTCTCTTTTGCCTGTTTCCTGATTTGACAACGCAGGTTCATTGGCTTATCAACTGAAGCAAGGCCACTTTTACGATGAAAGTAAAATCTTCAGAGAAAATTGGTTTCTTAAGTACCTCCTGCAGCATTAGTAGATGCTGGTTGGTTCAATTTTATCTGATAAGTCCATTTTCTTTTTCATGCATTAGCTCATCCTCTGTACTTATTTTGGTTTATGCCGATGACCCTTATGTGGTATGACCAGTAATTGATTTGACATAGTTTCTGTTTTGCTGATTTGGCTTCTTGGAAATATTTTCTTGGCAACGAAAAGACTGAATCCTCACGTGGCATCTGTCTTATATGCTGTAAATATGTTCTCGACCTCCTTAATGATTTTCAAGTAGTGATCCGTATGCAAATACTAGGGACAAAGTCATTGTGATTTCTTTTGGAATTTCAACAGGGAGTTGTACTTCGAGTTCAACGTATATGTCAAGTTCACAAGCGGCTTTAGCAAAATCGTTACTATTTCTTTTAGCCTTTATGCAGCGTTTCCTTCTATTGATTCCGGCTTTTGGTTTTGCACTATCCTGCACGTCCTCTTATTTGCATACTGCCGTCTCTTGAAGACTCGCTTAAGTATCATAGGATCAAACCCAATGACGTGCAACTTAGACAATGCAAATTTGATTTTTCATACGAGTCATTAGCTTTTAGCTGCTTTCTTAGGTTTTCTCGGTCATAAAAAGGCAATTTGAGAACTTTAAACTAACAAAAAATGTATAGGAGACACATCATATTTTTTCCCACAATAAACATGACAACATGAACGGCAGAAACAACCACGCAAACTATAAATTAGGATACATGGCTAGAGCATTTATTCTTCAACACACTTAAGCAACGCACATCCCAGTGCCGTTACCATTCAAACAAGGTTCTCTATGTTTGGAGCCAAATTACTTAACCAGTAGTTTTCGTACCTCATTCTACAATCTTCAAGCTCGACTTGAGCACCCTAACTATTTGGACAATGGCCAGTATTTAGGATTTAACAGCCACAGTGGCCATAAGAAAGTGCTTGGCTAAAGCGTGACCATAGGCAGTTGCTGCGGGATAAGGAGATGCAGTGGAGTAGTTGTAGTCCATGTGATTTGACATCCGGTCGTCGTGTCCTCGCCACACTGTTTGCATAAGGATCACCACTTCAATGGGAACCAGTATTGGAAGCCCATTGAACTATGCCATTGTTCGGGGCACCTTTGACAACATTGAACATCAAGAGGGACAATAGTAGCATTATTAGTATCCATAATGTGATATACCTTAATTTTTCTCTCAACCCAACTTTGTACCTTGATAGGCTCAATACCTGACTATTTATAGCAGTTGTACCCAATAGGTTTTCTTCTATGATTAGTATCTCAAGCTTTCTTCCATGGTACCAATGCATAAACAATCTTAAAAGCTTCTAACTATTTGTTTATAGAATGGAAACAATGCAATTTTATATTTTGCTGAGGGCTAGATATGCAATTTGATCTGTTTAAGTAATTCAAAGTATTTCTTTAGTTTGCATTTGTCCTTTTTTCTTTGGCTAACGTGTCCTGTTTACTATTTGAGCAACAGTTGCACATAACTGTACAATTTGAGCATACACAAATTCATCACTCTCTCCCACAAATCATTGATAATCTTGAGGATGCTCTGTTAATATTTTAGTTAGCTATGCACAAAAATATTTTCTTTTCTTTTTTTTTTCAATTTATGTTGAGGTCATAAATCCTATTAGCCTATTGTGTATGTGCTTTGAGGGAGAGATACTGGTTTTCTTTTTTGCTCTCTTCCTAACACAACCTGATCCCTGATCCCTCCAGTAGGGGTGAGCAGCGGATCCCAGGATTGACCGAGCCCGACCCGGGCCAACCCTGTCGGTCCTAATTTGGTTCCTAAGGGGACTGGGTCGATCTTTGGTCCTAAAATTTCAAGACCAATATTATGCGGATTGGTTCTTAGTCCTAAGAGTTTTTTTGGTAATCCTGACTAACCTCGTATATTATATTATATTATTTATAATTCTTTTTACATATTTAAACCTAAGTAAAATGTTTGTTATATTATATTATATTGAGATGTTCTATCAATAGCACTAATAGTAATTTCAATTTAAAACTTTTGTTGAGTATTAATTAAGTATCGCTTATTTTGTTTTCAGGTGTTTAGAAGTTCAAGTGAATTAACAAGATGTGAAGTTATATATTCATGGTTTATATTAAATATTTTGAACTTTTTATGGTTTAATTGTATTTTATTAATTAATTTTAGTTGTACTTTGCTTTTCAATTTGTGTCAAATGGTAGAAGTTTTTGAAGAGTAGAGTAATATTGCAGTTGCTATGGTAATTTACTAGTCAAGTGGTGTGAAGCTTAGTTTTTGGTTAAGTGGACTCTGCATGATCAAATGCAGAAAAACGCTTTTGCATACGGTATTATGAATATTAAAGATAAATGATTACAAGAATTTTTTCATCTTGTCCCACATCTCGATGGCGGTTAGCGATACGAAATTTCTATTATTGTGTCATCTTAAATTTGCTAAATATGTATTGATATTTATAATTTAGTTACACAATACCGCATTATCGATGGATGTGTAATTTAAATTTGTATGTTTGCTTTTTTTAGAGAGTATAAAAAATAAGACGAAAAAATTATCGATTGGTCCTGGGTTGACCCTGAAACCAGACCGAACCCATTGGGTTAGTCAACTTGGCCCCACGCTGATAAGTGGTCCCCCTCATCACAAAAATTGAGGATCAACGTTATGCGAGTTGGTCACTAGGTTAAGGGTGGCGAACCAACCCAGACTATACTCACCCTTACCCTCTAGTGTCCTACCTACCCATATTTACGCATATGTGAACGTGAATATCCATTTGAAGTGATTCAAGGTACAAAAGTTATTTCCCATTCAACTTTAGTATTTTTAGATTGTCGTTCATGGTAGTAAATTTCACTAGAGAGGATAGCATTTAATATTTTGAAGGATTAATATCACGATAAATTCCAAAGTGATACATATATAATAAATTTACTAATAAATTTAAAATTAGTACACATGTGAATTTAATCCCTATTTAATTGGATTAATATTATAAAAAATTTAAGCCAGTATATTTGTGATAAACGAAGGGCAAAATCTCAAACTAATATATCTATCAATTGTTAAGCGTTATCTAACTCAGTAATTTAACTGTAAAATCTAAAATAAATGATAAATTTGTTATATATGTATTAATTTTGATCGTAAATATATTAATTTTGGGTTCTTTATAGTAATAACTCTATTTTAAAATAATTTGGATGGCCTAATTGGACATCAAAATATGGTATTACTTATGATGTAAATGTCGAATGACTCAATCACATCAAAAGAAGTAACTTCAGCGTGGTTACCCCCTTTCTTTTCAAATGAACTGAATATTACTTATCTCCCTCCATTATATTTTGGGAAATGGAGAATGACTTCCAAATTCGACTCTGACTAAAAACTCGAAGACCTGTCGATCTCTGCAGTTTTCACAATTCATCAGCATCAAACTGATGGAGCACGCGACTCTTTGCCCTGCTCATTCCTTCTTCCTTCTGCTTCGGGGTCCAGCTGCCATCTCCTGCGAGTCCTCGTCCCTTTCCATTCTCTTTCTCTCTCATCCTTTCTCTGTTTGCCGTCGTCGTCGGAGGTTTTCTTCCACCCCTAACCCTAATTTACACGACCCGAACCGGCTCTTGAGTTACGTGAGGAGAAATTGCAGAGCTGGTGGTGGTGGTGGTGGGTTTACGAGTGTGGGTGATGCCCTGTGTTGCTTCGGTAAAATGATGAAGGCGAGCCCTTTGCCTTCCTCCGGGGATTTCAGTCTACTGCTGGGTGCTATAGTGAGGATGAAGCACTACTCGACTGCCATCCGCTTGATTGAGCGGCTGCCTTCTTTGGGGATCGAGGATGATGTTGCCTTGCTGACCATTTGGACGAATTGCTTCTGCCGGTTAAGGCGGGTTGATTTGGGTTTGTCTATCCTCGGCAGAATCTTCAAGCTTGGGTTTCCCATCACTGTGGTGACGCGGAACACCCTAATTGATGGTCTCTTTATTCAGCGCAAAACTGATCAAGCCTTGAGGTTCCTCGATGATATGGGACGATATGGCCCCGAACCTAGTGAGACCACGTATGCAATAATCGCCAAGGGGCTATGCAGGGCAGGTAACACCAGATTGGCCATCGAATTGCTAAGGGACTGGGAAGAGAGAAGCTGCAGGATCAATTCCTTCACGTACAACATAGTAATTGATAGTGTTTGCAAGGAGGGATTGATCGCAGAGGCCTTGAGACTCCACGAAAGCATGAGTAAGAAAGGTATCAAACCAGATGTTGTTACTTATACCTCCTTGATCCACGGTCTGTGCAATGTAGGCCAGATGGAAGATGCTCTCGTATTGTTGAAAGAGATGACAAGCGGAGGCTTACAACCCGACATATTCACTTATAACTCCTTGGTTCATTACTTATGCAACCTAGGCCAATGGAAAGATGCTACGGTCTTGTTGGAGAAGATGATGAAGGCAGGAGTTGAACCAGACGTCATTACTTATACCTCTGTCATTCAAGGAGTGTGCAATTCCGGCCAATTGAAAGAGGCCCAAAGACTGCTGAGTCATATGGTGCAAAGCAGAGTCATGCCGAATGTTCAAACCTTCACTATCTTGGTGGATGCACATTGTAAAGAGGGAATGCTTGTAGAGGCAGAGGCCATAATCAACCGGATGATTCAATTAGGTAAAATGCCTAATAGCGTCACTCATAATGCATTGTTGAATGGTTATTGTTTGCAAAATAGGATGGATGATGCTCTGGCGGTTCTAAATTTGATGGTTGAAAGAGGCTGCTCACCTAATGTTGTTACTTATAACACGTTGATTAACGGATACTGCAAAGCGAAAAGAATTGACAAATCAAAAATACTGTTCCAAGAAATGCTTGAAAGGGGCTTGAATCCTGATGTCATCACGTACAACACTCTCATAAATGGATATTGCCAGGTTGGGAACCTTGAAGCTGCGGGGGAGCTAATTAACGAGATGCAATCTCATGATCTGTATCTAAGTCATTATACCTTGAATTCTTTCCTGGATGGCTTGTGTAAAACGCGACAGATTGACAAGGCCATGACATTGCTTCGAAAGATAATAAATGGCACGCGTAATGCTGGAAAACTCGACGGTGCAAAGGGGCTGTTTGATTGTTTGCATGCTCAAGGCTTGCAACCTAACGTGTGGACATATAACATTCTCATGCATGAGTTGTGCAAAGGAGGACATACGGAGGAAGCATATCTGCTTCTAAAGGAGATGGAAGAAAATGGATGCTTTCCAGATGGTGTCACTTACAACACAATGATCCAAGGACTACTAAGAAATAACGAAAATACTAGAGCAGCACAACTTGTCAATGAAATGGTTGAAAGGGGTTTTTCTGCAGATGTAGCGACAATGGAGTTGTGGATCAAATATCTCATGATAAATGGAACTTCTTCCTTTACTAGGAGAACTATCCATTGTCTCTGAGTTCTGTCCAAGTTTTCATCTGAAATGTGATGAAGAGTAAATCTGATTAATGCCAAGTTTTCTTCCAAACATCTTCTCATTGTGTCCCATGTCCCATTGATGAAGTTGTTTCAAATCTGAGAGACAATTCACTGAATCAAACCGCCCAAGATGGCAAATATTTGGAGGGGTATAAGGTGGATTTTTATCCTCATATATCTAGGTTTGGTACGAAATCTCTGTATTGAACTATTATGTGTACTCATCTGTTAGTGCTTTTGGTGCCTAATGTTTTTCAAACAGGGGAAATTCATACAAATGATCAAGCAGTCTGAGGATGATATTGTATTAAATAGATGTTAATAGCGATAACTTTACTATTTAATGAAGTATATTATGCCATAAATCCTGATTAGCCTATGTTGTATGTGCTTTGAGAGAGAGATCCTAGTTTTCTGTTATACACTTTCTTTTTTCACAATCTGATCCTTTCAATGTCATATTTACCATAGATATTTCAAAGAAGAGGCATACCTTGAAGTGGATGGTGTTTGAATTGGCAGTGGAGTATATTTGGGTCAAGCTGTGTATCAGATTATCACCACAGGTCGATTATATAGTTGGTTTATTTGCTCTTCTTCTTACATGCAAATAACAGCGAAGTTTGAGGAACGTGGTTACAAGTGTATGAAAGCTACTTGAAGTATCTTCCCCTTTGCACTGCGAGGGATTTTCTGAAAAGCATCTGATGATGGGTGAACATGAATGCCGTTGACAAACAATGCTAGCTGCCTTGAGCAAGCAACAATCAACTTCATTGCAGTCAGGCCCAGATGATGTAAATTCCATCATCTTTTCCACTGCATCAATTGAATTACTTTCCTGACCAATAGAGGTACATTCCTTGCCAAATTTGTCTGTCTTAATTACTGACTTGGGAGCACATTTTTCTGTTTGTTTTTAAGTGTCTCACTTACAACAGTAGGATTTCCCTGGACAATCTGCCTCTCGGCATGCCCTCTACTCTTTGTTTGCTGACCCAATCATAGTAGCATGCAAGCATTTCAGAGATGAGTCTTTGAGCTAAGTTCACGCGTGGATACCACGACAGACATGATCAATTGAACTCAGAAAAAATAACTTGTCAAGCAAAAGGTTCAAATTGAAGTTGTGTATATATCTCAAGAGGATCAACTCCTTGGCTGTCTCTTTTGCCCGTTTCCTGATTTGACAACGCAGGTTCATTGGCTTATCAACTGAAGCAAGGCCACTTTTACGATGAAAAGTAAAATCTTCAGAGAAAATTGGTTTCTTAAGTATCTCCTGCTGCATTAGTAGATGCTGGTTTGGTTCAATCTTATGCTGATAAGTCCATTTTCTTTTTCATGCATTAGCTCATCCTCTGTACTTATTTTGGTTTATGCCGATGACCCTTATGTGGTATGACCAGTAATTGATTTGACATAGTTTCTGTTTTGCTGATTTGGCTTCTTGGAAATATTTTCTTGGCAACAAAAAGACTGAATCCTCACGTGGTATCTGTCTTGTATGCTGTAAATATGTTCTAGACCTCCTTAATGATTTTCAAGTAGTGATCCGTATGCAAATACTTGGGACAAAGTCATTGTGATTTCTTTTGGAATTTCAACAGGGAGTTGTACTTCGAGTTCAACGTATATGTCAAATTCACAAGCGGCTTTAGCAAAATCGTTACCATTTCTTTTAGCCTTTATGCAAATACTAGGGACAAAGTCATTGTGATTTCTTTTAGCAAAATCCGTATGCAAATACTGGAAACGCACATCCCAGTGCCGTTACCATTCAAACAAGGTTCTCTATGTTTGGAGCCAAATTACTTAACCAGTAGTTTTCGTACCTCATTCTACAATCTTCAAGCTCGACTTGAGCGCCCTGACTATTTGGACATATTGCCAGTATTTAGGATTTAACAGCCACAGTGGCTATAAGAAAGTGCTTGGCTAAAGCGTGACCATAGGCAGTTGCTGCGGGATAAGGAGATGCAGTGGAGTAGTTGTAGTCCATGTGATTTGACATCACGGTCGTCGTGTCCTCGAGGGCATAAGCCACACTGTTTGCATAAGGATCACCACAAATTTACATAAATCATTGCATTCACATGCATCACATGAGATCCCTTGTTGGAGCTCACGAAATAGATGATACATCTAAAGAAATAGCCCAAAGATTTATTTGTAGGATTACGTTATTAACTATGTCGATGGATACTAGGCAAATATTTTCACAAGAAATTTTCTTATCCTCAATGCACAATTGGTATTCCTTGAAAATTATTAAAAAAAAAAAAAAACATATCTGGTTACTTGATACATAGCCAAAAGGCAGCATGCGTTGATAAAAATCGGTATGTATCTAGTTATGGATGGAGCTTGAATATATGGTTATTTAATTGGGGCTCTAAAAGTGTGCACTCGCAATTTCAATTTGTGTTTTGTTCTAACCACCATCCATCACTTGCTTGTGTGGTCAATCGTACGACACATGCTCATGGAGTATGTAGGAGGAAAGTCGGCGGAAGAAATGACTAACATTTTCAATGCGCAATAAGCAATTTACCATGGAACAAACGTTAAATCACGAGCAAACGACATATAATAAGACTTCACGATACTCAGAATGCAATTACGAGGAAAACATTTAATTTTCACAGCATTAATGTCGATTATCTTCTTAAAGTAGTAATGAAATGCCTTTCATTATTCGATGGAGAGAGAAAAAGAAGAGAGAAAACTTTCTTTCAAAACGTTCTTTCTGCCAACCACACTAACAATTATCTCCATAAGTTATTTATATGACTTCCTTTGTATCCTTTCAAAAGAGTATCTCTTCATCATAGTATATTAAGACGAACCAATGCGTCTTAATCGCACCCTATCGTGGATGTACTAATAAATTATAACATCTCCCACTCGGGCATATCAAGAATATAAGACATTCGATGTTCATTTACTTTAAAAACAATTCATATTGGTAAGAAAGTCGTGCGATCAGTGAGTATTATGCACTTGTTAGGGATGACATAATGGTTACAATCCTAAAAAGAAATGAACAATTGATGTCTCATAGTGCCCCAGACATATTTTGCTATATCAGTCCAAACATATCTATCCCTTAAAGGTTATACTTGACTATTCTCATAACATCATATATTTATAATTATATCTAAAACCACAAAAACGATATAATTGATCGACCAATAAATACATGTGGTAGATGTAAAACAACGATAATCTTCCTTCGCACTCATGTTTCTCTCCATTTCAGAACAAATGTTTTCCTAGATATGTCTCATAAATCCATATCTATTCATGACCGTCGGTAACATGCTAAAGTAGTAACATTGATATTTCACTTCAAGAATATAGTCATAAGTAACATATGACACAAAATAAAGTAAATTATAAATTACCTCAAGGGCTCATATGATGAGTAAATAGGGGTAATTTCACTCACCTTCCCTTGTTGGTCATACAATGCACATGTAGCATGAATAATATACTATAGTGGATTTCTCTTTCTATAAAAGCATATGTCATTTATTAAATACATTCATTATATGAATCTTAGCCTAAATATAGTCACACGCTTCTCACATACTCATGTTTAGCTCAAGTGTTATATTAGCTCCCTTTCTACAGCGTCCAATTAAATACTTGCATTCGGCATCCTACATGCATACATGATTGTGGGATTATCATGTTTGGCCTTATTACATACAAATTGCAGACCTCATATTGACTCCAATTAAGGCGATGTGTTATTTTATGTACTAAATTTAGTCTTTCAGTATTTATATGTACATAACGTCTCATCTTAATGTGCTAACTATAGCACTGGATGTGATTTCTTGTGTGAGTGAGTTAATCATTACTTGCTGATATATTTTTCAACAATATATGAGTGTTCGTGCTAATCTTATTAAGGATTTGTACTTATTGATAAAACATCAAGTCACTAAAGACAAATGAGTATAATGCATATATACATAAACTAATTATCATTTACAATAATACATATCACATTCTACGTAACCCTAGAGATATCATGTGAGTTAAGAGGACGTCTCTAGGAATAGCCTTTATAAATGGATCAATAACCATTCTATTAGTTGAAATGTATTGAAGCATCACTTCCTTATGCACTATTATATCTCTAATGAAATTGTTTTTTATATCAATGTGCTTATTGTCCTATCATGATACTTGGGATTTTTCACATAGGCAATAGCTGCTTGACTATTATAATAAACTGTAATTAGTCTTAGAACCTCAATGACAATGACTAAATTTTCTAAGAAATATTTTAGCTATACTACTTCTTACATTGTAGTGGAGCACGCAATAAATTCTACCTCTATTGTAGATAAAGCCATGTATGTTCGTTTCTTACTATTCCAATAAATTGCACATTCATTAAGCAATAATGCATATCTATAAAATGATTTACGCTCATCTAGGTCTCCTCCTCAATTAGCATCTGAGTAGCCTAACAAGCATAAATAATTCCTTGATAACAAAGTCGATAGTCTATAGTGTTTTTCAAGTATCTTAAGATCTTCTTCACTACTTTCTAGTGTACTTGATCAAAATTTGATTGATATGCGCTAGTGTAAAAAACAATTTCCATTTCTTTCTTTTTTTCTAGAGTCTTAGGACAAATCTTAGTACTCAAGCATTCACCTTGCATAACAAGGATATCAATGAGATTACGATTTACATATTGAAACGCTCAAGAATCTTCATTATATAATACTCATATAATAGAGTGATGAGTTTTCTTAATCAATCTTTTTCGATCTTAACTCCCAATATATAAGTAGCCCATCCCATGTCCTTCATTTCAAAATTAGAGGACAACCATCATTTTATGATGATAACTAAACCCTTATTATTTCCAGCCAACAGAATATCGTTCATATAAAGCAATAAAATCACAAATTTATTTTTGAACCATTTGATATATACACAATGATCTTCTTCAATCATCTTGAATTCAAAAGATGTTATGGCTCGATGAAAAAAAAGATGTCACTGTCTAAATGATTGCTTAAGGCCATATATTGAATGATGAAGCTTGCAAACTTTATGCTCCTAACCTTCAGCTATGAAACCTATTAGTTATTTCATATGGATTTTTTTCATCTAGTTCTCCATTAAGAAATGTTGTATTTACATCAATTTGATGTAATTATAGGTCCAAATGTACAATGATGGATAAAATAAAGCATATAGAAGCAAACCTTACAACTGGTGAAAATGTTTCCTCATAATCTATACCTTCTTGTTGAGTATAGCATTTTGCCACAAGATGAGTCTTATACTTTTCAATGGATTTATCCGCCCTTCACTTATCTTAAAAACCCATTTATTTCCAATAGCCTTGCTATTGGGTGATAGATCAACTAAATTCCAGACGTGATTTACCCTCATTGACTCCATCTCATCTTCCAAAGTTTTTCTCTATTCTTCTTTATCAAAGAATGAGAGAGCCTCTTGACTAGTCTTAGGCTCGGCATTGTCTTGTGGAACAATCATAAAGTTTCACCTTCAATCTCAAAATGACAACAGGGATTGCTTTTATGATTACTTTTACATAACTGAACTTCTCTTGAATTCAGTTTGCTAGAAAACGCGGCACTCCCACTAGGTCTTGTATGTTGAAGTAAATCTTCATTTCCCTCGACAACATTAGTGGTTGTGTTATTAGGGTCTTCCATTTCATATAATTGGAAATTCTTATCAATCTCACATCAACTAGGAAAATCGTTTTTCAATAACATGACATATCGTAACTCTATTTCGGTTATACTTCCATCAGTATGTTCACCTATGAACATATATCCTTTGGAGTGTTCAGAATATCTTATAAAGATACATTTCTTCCATTTATGGCCTAATTTGCCATATTTATGAGAAGAATCATGAACATAAGCTGTACACCCCCAATGACGTAGATTACTTAGGTCTGGTTTCCTACCAGTTCATAATTCATAAGGGGTAGAAGTGACTGACTTTGAGGACACACGGTTAAGTATATAAGCAGTGGTCAATAATGCATCATAGGTAAATTTGTTTGCACTGTCATAGATCTAATCATTTTCAATAGGAATCTATTCATTCTCTCGGCAACCCAATTTTGTTGCAGAGTACTGGGAATAATCAATTGTCATATAATTCTCTTTTCATCATAAAGAGTCTTGAATTGCTCAGATAAATACTCAAGTCCGAGATTAGTTCTCAATGTCCTTTATTATTTTGTTTAATCGATTCTCTACTGACGTTATATATCGTCTAAAGTAATATAATATTTCTGATTTATGCGAGATTAGAAAAATATAATCGAAATGCGTGAAGTTATCTATAAAAGTGATGAAATATAAGGCATCATGCCTCGCTATTACATTCAACGAACCACAAATGTCAAAATATATAAATTGCAAAGAAAGTTCGGCTCTAGCTCTTTTACCAAATGATTTTTTTAGTTACTTTTCCCGCTAGACAATAGTCACATATGAATATATCAACATTAACGAGTGACACCACTCATGGTGGCGGCGTAGTGGTTGGGTGCCGGTTCCTTTCGCGAGAGGTCCAGTGTTCGAATCCCTGCGTCGTCTGCCTTGTTGGAAAGGAACCCACGACTTACCTGGGGAGCAAGGGTGGTGGTGACTCTACTCCCTCCAGGATTTACTCCAATCGCAAAGCGGCGCACGGAGGTTCCCTGGATTACCAAAAAAAAAAAAAAAACATTAACAAGTGACCCTAAAAGATCTTATTTAGCTAACTTTTGCATTCTTTATAATCCAATATGACATAATCTAGCATGCCAAGTATTTGTATCAATCTCAACGTTACTAAAAGATGTAATTAAAGAAAAACAACCATTAACATTAATATTGTACACATCATAGTCAATGTCTAACACCATAAAATCATTCAATATATGACCAAAATCATAATAAACTGCTCCAAATAAAATATCAACACAATCACCATAAAAATTCAATAGATAACTTAGGTTAAGAATAACAATTACGGAGACTAAGTTTCGTCAAATCTCTAGAGCATAGATGACATCTTGTAAAAATAAACTTCAACCGCCACATAAAATTAATTTACATGTACCGATACCTTTTACTTCAACTCTTGAGTTATTCTCAATATATGTCCATCTTCTTTTAGGCTGACGATATTCCACAAATAATTCTCGGTCTCTAGTTACGTGGTCTGTTACTCCTAAGTTTACAGTCCATATTGGATGTGATTCAGCAAGCATTACAGTATTAAAAATAAAAGTATTACTTAAAGTAATAGAATATTAAGGTACCTTTTTTGACTCGATGAATTTACTAGCAAAGTGACCCATCTTGCCACAATGATAGCACTTCATCTTGGCTTTATCCTTTTTCCCACCATGCTTCTTACGTCGGAAGGTCTTAGCCCTCTTAGGTGCCTAATTAGTCTCATTCCCTTTATTGTTTGCGCTTGAAGCTCGAAGTTTTGAACGAACTCAATTCAGCAATATAAGCATGGGTAGAGGATCTCGCAATCTCTAGACGTTCATCCTCTAATTCCAAATAATACGCTATATCGTCAAAAGTGACGATATTCTCATATGCTTCTAACTATCAGGAAGAGACATTATAACAATGAACTTATTGTTCATCAGTAAGGGAGATACCTATCGACTTTAACTTACGAATCATGTTTGACATCTTTCGAAAATACTGTATTATCGTTATATTTGGGCGCTTTCAATATTTGTCAAACTTGATGGTGAGTCTCCTTAATTTACAAGCAGATGTAGCCCAAAACTTATCTTTCAAGGCAACCCACATTATTTGAGTTTTATTATAACTTTCAAACTTACACATGAAATTATCTTGTATACAACTCAGTAATGTGATGCGAGAAATATTATTTTTCTTTTTCCAAAATTGATAAGCTTCTTGATCTCTCCCGTGCTAAGCTAAAGTTTCATGTTTAGGCCCATCCATGTTATGGCTAAGGGTTTCTAAAACCTCTTACTACATAAAGATGTACTAAATCTTTCTGTACGAAATATCATAATTGTCACCATTCAGTTTTTCATCCTTATTGAGGTCAATCACAATGATCTTAGATGCCAAAGTCATAATTAATTGTCACAACACATTGACATAATAAACGCAAAATCAATACTAGCATATTTTCAGAATAACACAAATATTTAATTTGTAACAAAGACAAAACTAAATTAATGATAATTCAACAAAAGACACAGAAATGAAAGTTCACTGTATTCCTAATCCACTTCTATGTACAATTGTTCTATTATCATTAACTAGTTTAATTTGCCTAATCTAGGTGAGAACTCTTTCGAATTCTACTAACCTATGAATTCCCACTAGTAAAAAAATAATCACATGATCCCATGTAATTTTCACATTTTTCTATTAAATATCAAAAGGCATAGCATGATGTAAACCAATCGAAGGTAGAATTCAACACGTAATGAAAAAAATCAAGGATCTTCAACCATTGTTCGAGTTTGCTTTGAATCAGGAAATGGTAAGCACATTAAACCATATACGTGCTATTATCGAACTAAGCTCTTCATAACATATATATGGTTATTTTCATGTAGGCTAGCTTTTATATTTCTAAAACCATAAGAAAATACAGGTTAAAAGAAAAACAATGCACTTATACCCCAAAAATACACATACTTAGGATTCCGTACAAATTTTTATTTCTTTAAAAGCCTCAAACATGTAAAATAACTATACCAAAATGTAGAGCATATCTATACGAACCAAACGCCACCCACCACGCGCCAATCGGATCTCCCATGTGTTGACGTGCGCCTCTTGAGTGCACGGCACGTGTGGTGCACGCACCAACGAGCTAACAAGGCTCTTGGCCAGTTCGATTGATTTGACCAATTGACTAGTCAATCGGTTTAGGTCTCTAGTCAGGTTGGGTCATCGGTCAGTCGCCGATCGGCCAACTGCTGCCAGTTGGGTAACATCATTGATGACGTCAGCATGTCGATTACCGACCATTGGCTAATGTCATTGATGATGTCAGCGTGTACCGATTCGTCGACACACGTATGGGCGCATCCAGCATCTTCCGGTGGCGCTAGACCCACCCTTCAACTCATCTCGACAAGTGTTTTTACCTTGTATATTCAAAAATTGAATTTAATCGAGAAAATATTCCGAAAAATGGCCAAAATTGTGCAAGTGTACGCGACCTCCAAACCCGTTCTTCACTTTGGTTTGTTTTTGACGATTCATGTTACAATTTCCGAGCAATAAACATCCAAACGATGTGAAGTTCATCTTCTTGATCCCCGTATCAAATAGCAAACAAGAAAATTCGATGGGAAAACAAGGCATGAATCATACCATAGACTCTAATACTAATATACGAGGAAAGTTGGTGGAAGAAACAACCGACCTTTTCGATGCGCAATGAACAATTTACCCTGAAACGAACGTGAATCATAAGCCAACGACGGATGATAAGACTTCACGATACTCTGAATACAATCACGAGGAAAACATTCAATTTTCATAGCGTTAATACCGATTGTCTTCTCAAAGCAATAATGGAATGCCTTTTGTTATTTGATGGAGAGAGGAGAAGAAGAGAGAAAACTTTTTTTCTAAACATTCTTTCTAACAACCACACCAATGGTTATCTGCAAAAGTTATGTATATGACTTCCTTCATACCATTTCAAAATGGTGTCTCTCCATTATAACATATCAAGACGAACCAGTGCGTCTTAATCGCATCCTATCATGGACGAACTAATCAAGTATAACAAAGTATTTGAACTTAGATTTATGGCATCATGTACTTTTGATTTGTTACCATTGATTATTGCCAATAGTTGTTCCACCATTGATTCTGCCTTGCTCTATTTTGGTTAGACAAGCTGGAAAGTTCAAATTTCGGCCAAAGCCTTTGGGTGCGTTTGGTTCAACATTTGGAAAGCTCATTGGGAAAATGCAAAGCTGTTTAGCCTAAAAGGCTTTGGAGGAAATGCAAAGACTGTTTGGTAAATTCTGCTTTGAAATGCAACTTTGAAAGAAATGCTGTTTGGTAGAAAACACATTTGCAAAGCCCTTTGGTGATTAATCTAAATATTTTAATTTTTATTTGTTTAAAATTAAAAAAATAATGTTTGCAACTTTTTAAATTTATATTTGATAATCATGTTAAAGATGTTGTGTAAACAATTTTATTAAAATTACAATTTCTTTTCTTTTGCTAAAAAATATCAAATGGAAAAAATTTATGTACTCTCTTTCTAAATTGCAAGAAGAATACTTTCATTAGAAGAATACTTTCATTACAATAAAAACAAGATAACATATGTTTTGAGGAAAGAAGCTCATTATCCTTAAAAATTACAAACATCTTTAGTTACTTCCTAAATTCATAGCAATGAGAAAGACCCTCATACGTTAACACCATCCCCATATTCATAGAGCTGGAGAGATTACTCGAGAGCAAGAAGAGCCCCTCACAGTTCCCTCATGGATCGCCTCCGTCTCCTCCTCAAGGACTACAAGAATGAGATAGATGAAATATCGGTTGCTCATAAGCAGCTCCAAAGAGAGCTCTTATATGACATGCAGAAACATGAATTTGCAAAGGCCGATCGTGCCGCAGAGACCGTTGCTTTGTAATGGGAAAATCAAGGAATAATCATATGCCTCTGTTGACACCTCAATTTTAATTAGGTCTATTTTATTAATTAAGTTTTTATTTTATTTTATTTTGTCTTTTTCGGAATAATGAACAAAAACCAAATAAATAGCAAAAACAACAAAAAATAGTAAAAATAAAGGAAAAGAAAAACAAAAGCAGTCAGCCCCCTTTTCTTTCTTTCCCTTCGCACGACCTGGCCCCCCTTCTCCTCTTCTTCTTCCTTCTTCTCCCTTCCTCCCCCTACGCCTCGCAACTCACGCGCTCGAAGACAACCTATGGCCGAGGAGGGTAGACCGACGTCGGCCGGAGATGACAGATCTCGGCGCCATTAATGGCTGCCTTCAATGCCGAGCACACTTTGTTGGAGGAGCGAGGATGGGACGCCGGTTCGGCCGCGGGCGTTCGTTCGGCGTGCGAAGACCGGCGGCCGAATCCCCGTCGACCGCCGCCCTCGCCTATAAATAGCCGGCCACAAGCTCCGTCGAAGGGGTGGTGAGCTTGGAGATCTTTCACCGAGAGACATCGTGGAAGATCGAAGGGCGAGCGCAAGAGAGAACTCGAGCCGCGAGCTCAGCCCGCCCTCCACCGAGAGACTTCGGGAAGGCCGGCGGCAAGTAGCTTCGAGAAGGCCGATCCGGCCGGTGGAGGCTCGGATCCGGCCCGAGTGAGAGCAAATCGAGGCCGAGGAAGGTCCGGCCGAGATCTCGCGCCGCATCTGGAATTTTTTAGCCGCTGTTGTTGCCGCCGGACGCCATGACATCACCGTTCGCCCCGACCAAGTCCCGACGCCGCCTCGAAGGCCGGTTGTTGTGCCACCCCGCGGCCGTAGCCATCCCCGACGTCGCAAAGACCCGATCTCCCGCTAAAACCGAGAGACCGCCGTCGCCGCCCGTCACCTCCACCGCTTGTCACCTCGTCGAGCCGTTGCCGCGAACAGCGGTTGGAGCCTTCCCCCCGCGTATTCATCGCCGTGCCGTAGGTCCCATCGTCGATCCAACAAGCGGCCGGCCGTTTGCCGCTGTGTCACCGTCGCCGGACGCCGGCTACCGCTCGACTCGCCCCCAAACCCTCCGATCGCCGCCGCGGCAGACGGAAGGAGAGAGGGTCGCGAAACCGGGTTGAGCCCGGGTCGGGTGCGTGACCCTGCTCTAGGGTTTCGGCGGTGGGAGCCGGGTCGTGAGGCCGGTTGATCCGGTAGGGTTTCTAGGACCGGGTCGCGGCTTGTAATCCGGGTCGGCACTCGAAGGACGGGTCGGGCGTGGGTTTGAACCGGGTAGGGTTTCGCTTGGGCCGAGTTGTGCGCGTGGGCCGGTAGTCTTTGGGCCGAGTTTCTTTTAAAGGGTCAAAATGGGTTTGGGCTTTTAGGTTTTACACTTAAAGACAAAAAAATTGAGTCGGGCCCGCGTTGCGGGGCTGTCCGCGTGCGGGTCGCCGACCCGGCCTGACCCAACTCGGGCCGATCCGACCCGGGTCGGTTTTATTTTATTTTAATATAAAATAATAAATATTTTATTTCAAAAAAATCAAAAATAATTTATTTTCCAAAAATATAAAAAAATATTTAAAAAATATTTTATTTTCCGAAAAATCAAAAATATCAAAAATATTTCATATTTTCCAAAAAAATGCCAAAAATCCAAAAAAAAGCCAAAAATTCATGAAAAAGCCAAAAAATTCAGAAAAAGCCAAAAAGACTTGTATTTTTCCAAAAAAAAAAACCAAAAACCCCCAAAAAATCCCTTTTATGTCCAAAAATTAGAAAATGACTCAAAAAAATGTTTTTCCTCCCAAAAACGCATGGAAAATCCTCGAACATCCAAAAAACTTTAGGGTTTAAACAAGATTAGGTGAAGGGCATTAGTGATTAACTAGTGTAATCAAGTCCCCGATCCTAATTTCTCTGCGGTTGCACAGAGTAAGTATTTCTCCCGATACTTCACTTGGGTTTCTAATCAACCCACCCCAAATCGATTAGTGGGCGACTCCAATTTAAAATTTAATTTACAAGTTAAAAACTTGAACCATTAAGTCGTGAATTGGCGGACTTGGGAGAGTCCGGGCTTAATAATTTCAAATGAGCCATTAGCCTCCTTAGGCGCTCGTACCCGATAGCGGCGCCGGAAAAAAGAGGTCGCGATGACCTCGGGCTTCCAATGCTCCCGGTGGAGTGCCGCGCGTAACAAGTCCTCTAATGAATTGCGAGCAATTCTAGAGTGGCTTCGGCTCGCGACGCCGCAGTTGAGGCCACAAGACGGTCCTGTGCTCAAGGACGTAAATAGAGGGACTTCCACGCCAGCTCTTAGTTCTCTCAAAGTGCCCAAGGTCAAGTCTTGCAATGGACTGACAGGTAGTGGGGCGCTCCAAGCAATCGTCCCAGAGAAGTAATGGAATCTTTAAGAAGGCAGCCCTTTAGTTCTGATGATGAAGGTTAGAGCCAGCTAATGGATCATGTGCTGTTCTGCTTCACCTGAAAATGAAAGCCATTGTGAATTATCTAGAAATGTTGTGCAAGTTTGTACCATGAATAGCCACCAAACAGAGCAAGAGACCATGAGCTAGAATAAAAGGAATAGGATTCTAATCGATGGACATTTAAGCGAGACAATCCTAAATTCTTTTACTGCATTTGGAAATATCCTTTTCAAAGTTTAAAACTGACAATGTGTGAGGAATGAGAGGAGCAAAGCAATAGCAACCAGAAGGCCCAAACATAAAAAAACTCACCGATAATAAATGGAGTCAAATAGTTAACAGTTGTTGAATATGACTGATATTGTAGGTGAACTCAATTTCGTTGGTCGATCAGCTCTACAGCAGCAAATAATACGAGAATTCGGTGGAGGAACACCCAACAAAAGCAGTAAATAAAACAAAGAGAAATCTGCCAATCGCAGATAACTTAATTAAGTGGCCAAAAGAATACCGAAACGCCATGAATCTATGCTCTCATTCTAATTGAAAGCACACTCACCATTCTGATTCAAGATGATGAAGAGAGAGGGATCCGGTATGACAAGATTCAAATGGATGGTTGCTTTTTTATTTATTTATTTGGCTATTCTTTTCCCTAGAGCGTGAGTTCTCTCCTTTCTGTGGCCCTGTCTAATGCAATAGAAAGCAGGATTCAAATAAATGCCTGTCTCTGTACCGTCAAAACCTCTTTATTCTTTCGTCCAAGTCAACTGAAAATGGGAGTGAAGTAGATTGTTATTTTTCTTTTCGTTTCTCTTTTACCAGTTATTTTCAGGCACACAACTTTGTAACGAACCTGAAAAAACCAGGCTACTCCTTCTAGATTTCTAGTGGTTCTTGGGATCTATGAAGTTGTTAACCAAGAGTATCCTCTTCTAGGTAAGTTTGCAATAATAATTAATCACGGGCTAGTGCTAGATATTTCTACATTTCCCACGTAATACTGGTAAGATGAGAAATCAAGGGCCTTGCAACATCACTCGATCAGAAACTTCACGTGAAGCATTCTCTCTCCATAGGCTTAGAGACACCCAGATGAGGAGAAGAATCAATAGTTACTACGCAATCTACACAAATCTGCAGACACTCCTGTAAACTTGGAAACGGCAATATGGCTAATCTATCGCGGGCGTAGAATCAAATGAAATGGAAAAGGAACAGATCGATCTAACGAACGAGGAGCAAACAATCAGATCTGAGAGATTTACAGATCTAACTTGAAAACGGAAACGAGAAAGAAAAAAAGCAAACGGATCTCAGACGGAGAGCGACGGAGATGCCAGAAAGAGAGAGAGAGAGAGAGTTTAAAAGTATTCGTTACCTCGGGGAAGCGATCGAGAGGCTGGGATTTGTGCCGAGGAGACCGCCACTACCCAAACCTTACTACCCACAAGCAGGGGAAAAACGTGCGAGGATGCAGGGAATCGAGCGGAGGCGATGGTCGGAGTGGTCGTGTCGGAGGGAGGGAGGAGTCGAATTGCGAGCTGCTGCATCCTCCGTTTCAGAAGATCGAAGTAAGAACAAACCCAGATGAAAAGAAGAATTGAGCTGAGGAAACAAACCCAGATGAAGAGAAGAATCGAGCGGAGGAAACAAACCCAGATTTTTCGTCGGCAATTCTGAAGGTGCTGGAGATTGTCGTTAACGGATCTGAAGTCGGCGTCGTCATGGGGGCTCTTGGGAGAGTGAGCGTGAGGACTCGAGCGTGTTTCTGGAGGTGCAAGGAGAAGCTCTCGGTTTTGTCCTTTTATAAAGGGGTAAATTTGGGTTTCTAATGATTTTTTTAGGGTAAAAAAGGGACTTCACGAAATTTCATTAATGAAGGCCTTCAGCATTCCCGAGGCCAACTTTCAACTCAAACCTAATTGGAAAATGGTTGCCAAACACTCTTTTTTTTTCCCTAAGGAGCCTTTCGTATGAAGGGGCTTTCTAAATGCCCAACCAAACGCACCTTTATGCCAGTGGCAGTTTCTTTATTTTTCTTCCTTGATTTAGTCAAATATTGTAGCTTCATATTGTTTCATGAGCACGTAATTTCATTGCTCTGGTTAAATGATTCACAAAATTTAGATGTATTCATGTTGTTCAAATATAAATCATCAAGAATTGAATTAATTTGAGACTTCTTTTAATGATTTGTGATGGCATTGTTGTTCTAATGCTGATTATGGACAAGAAACCATTTCAATGCCATGATTAGACTTAGTAATTTCGTTGCATGCAAGTGGTTTGTTGAAATGTGTCTATGAAGCTGTGAAATGTATTCGAGAAAGAGTTAATTATATCTATTGACGAAAAGGTTCATCATCTCTTAAATCTCAATATGAATTTTAGATTCACATATGTCATTGTTGTTTCGCGAAACATGAACATGAAATCAAGAATAACATCACTATTTGTTGTGTTGCTCTATTTTGTGCATTGAACTCCTAATGGTGGCTAACATAAGTTCCTGGAGAAATGACTAGTAGTTCATGGCTTAAGCGTGGATCTACAGAAGCATTCATCTCAGTTTGTATTTTTCTATCCACGCTCTAAATTTCTACAACTCTTTGATTGGGGCTGATAGTGGTGATCTGGTGACCAATAGAGGTGGTCGCCGGTTAAGACTGTTGGTGGAGCAGTATAAATTTAGTTAACCTCCATTGAAGACCTTCAACTTTCTGGAACTTCTGTATTTGGTTATGCGATCCAAAGCCCCTTGAGGATGCTAGACCGTTTGGTAATTATTTTGAATGAAGTTTCTCTTTAAAGCCAGCATTGGGAAGGCTAAAAGCCTAATGCTAGTAGGGACTAGCTTTGGGTTTTCAACATTTGATTATTTGATTAAATGTTGAACTCATTTTTTCTTTCGAAACTACCCTCACCAACTCTTCAAATTTCAAATTTTATCCCTCATTATTTTTTTTAATTAAAAAAGGACCAAACCCTTCGCTGGTTCGATGAAGGGTTACGATTGTCGGGGGGATAGATTTGACGCCGACAACTTTTGATTAAGGTCACCTGAGGTTGGCCGATCTCCAACAAGGGTTGCATGAACCCAGCAAGGGTCGCTAGAGGTTGCCTCGTCTGGGTTGCACGACCAACTAGCAACCCTCGCCATTGGGCAACCTTGATCGATGGCCACCAGCGCCAAATCTAGCTCGCTGGCAGCTCTAGCCCTTCGCCGAACTAGTGAAGGGTTTGGTCTATTATTATTATTATTATTATTATTATTATTATTATTATTATTATTATTATTATTATTATTATTATTATTATTATTATTATTTTGATACTTTTTCAATTTTAAACAAATAAAAATATAGAAAACTAATTATTTTTTTTGGTGACCCAAGAATCCCGCATAATGTACGCGGTCGGTGAGTAATCCTGGGGGGACACGTAAGCGGGACGACCTACCACCCCCGGTGTCCCACTTAAGACTCCAAGCGACCGTAAGGGGATTCGAACTCCTCCCCTTCGTGAGGAGAAGAGAGCCCAAACCATTGCAACCACTAAGACGGTGGTATAGAAAACTAATATTAATCACTAAAGCGCTTCTCAAATGTGTTGTCTACCAATCGGTATTTCTCTCAAAGTTGCTTATCAAAGTGTAATTTACCAAACAACCTTTGCATCTATCCAAGGCCCTTTAGGCTAAATTACTTTGCATTTGCCTAATGGGCTTTCAAAATACCAAACCAAATGCACTGAGATTAACTTATTGGTCCTTCTATGTTGTTTTTTCCAAGTTTCGATTTGCTTGTTTTAGTTGAATGTTGAGGTTACATTTTGGGATCATAATAAATGCAAAAATATTGTATTGACACTTAAAAATTGAGAACCTTAAGATTCATAATTTGGTAAAAGGCCGCATTGACACTTTAACTGACAAATAATCAAGTTAAGGTACCAAAATGGTACTAGTTAGATCTCTAATATAATCAAGTCCTTGACTCTAGATCTCTAGTTTCATAAACCGGTTCCTAGTTGGCTCCTTATATAGAACTTTCACAGGGTTTATCGAATTAAAATGAAACTATCCCAAAACGTGCCTTCCCCTGACACTTGTTTGAGAGGGTCGCCACAACTTGGCGACTAGGACTTGGTTGTAGACCTTAGAGGATTGAGGCCTAGAAATGACTTGATTGTTTGTCAACTAAAGTGGTTTTCATGGCAGCATGTGTCAAATTCTCATGGAAAATGAAGATAGTTTGCTAATGTGTTAAACGTTGATGCAGATTGGGAGTTGTTAGGGATGATGTATTTGCTAATCCTTTTGTCTTGTAGAGAGAAGTAGTAATGTATGATTAAGTGGATGTATATTGAATCAGTATTTTGATATATACTATCTTGAATGCTTTTATTTACTTTAACATTTTGTACACACAACCTATAGCCTAAACTCATGCTACATCCTTAGAAAACTACCTAAGAAGGTGTTAAGAATAGGTTGGAGCACCCACAGCTAGCGACGATGGGACAATCATTCTTGTCATCTCGCAAAAAAAAAAAAAAAAAGTCAGACCCATCCACAATTAGCGACATGGTAAAAGACTTATTATTCCATTGGATAAGATCCCGAGCCAATAGTATATGCCACCTTTATGTGTCAAACTTCATTAGTATATCTATGTGTATATGTGATTTAAAACCCTTCTTAGTGGTTATTGAAAGTATATTCCATACTTTCTTAATTTCTCCTACTTCATTCACTAATGTTTTCCATGTTCATATTTAGAATCCATGATGACAAATTAAAACGTCTTTGTGATTTGGATATAATGGGAATATTAGATATTTAAATCATTCCTGCTTTGGCAATACGGATAAATTAGATCGAAGAGGCCAAAGCAATGTGGAAAAAAAGATTGATTACCTTATATCTCTTCTTCGTGTCAAGTATCAAGTGAGTCTCATGCAAGTGATGGCGTACTTTTGGAATCCAATCATCTCAATATTCATTTTTGGCAAACACTCATTAGTTGCGACAATTGAGGAATTTGGTCTGGCTGTCAGAGTTGTCTCTTTCTCTAAGTTGGTCGAACAACCCATTGGCCTAGAGCCAGCAAGCGTTCTTAGCTCAACTTTTAGAGGGGAAAAGGATAGAAACTCAAAAATTTTAAAAAGTTATTGCAATGGTTGTCTCGCCCTCTTTCTTAATTGAAGTGTTCTTGAGTCTACCTATAGAATCTAGTCATAACTTGTTAGGATTTTTCCCTTGAACTCCATTTATTTAACAGAAAATGTTACATATCAAAAAATATTCAAGAAGTCATTTTCTAAGAAAATAGTTATATTTTTTGAAGTTTAGCTAAAATATGAAAAAAGAACTGAAAGCGTAGTTCTTCGTTTGAAAAGTAAAATTTGATTTGATTTTCCTAATTATACAAACACTTTTTAGGTGTTAATGACTTGCACACGAGCAATTGGGAACCAATGGGCATTTCTTGATTTCAATTTTTTGGAATAGGCCCTTAGTGGATGGTTTCAATCCCTTCCACGATGGGAACCATCCACTTCAGAACCAATCCTCTATACCGGTGATGTGAATATAGTATATCGACTCTCTTCAAAACTTAAGAATAAAGAAAATATTGAATTTAGAAATATGAATGAATCATATATCATCCTTAATTTTTAATATTTTAATAAGTGAAAAATATTTCGGGTGCTTTTTGTAGATAAGAAGCAAATTAGGTCCTTGGGTCCCGTATCTTTAGAAATTAGGTCCCCATGTGTAAATTCCTAAACTTTAATATTTTAAGAAAATGGATACCAATGCAATTTCCCTCAATTCCTAACCCTTAATATTTTAAGCTAATGTATCATTATTATGTTTGGGATTGGGATCTAATTGGCCACCGTCAAGATGACTATAGAAGCTTGAGAAAGGGAGCGAGAGAGAGAGCGCCATAAGCTTAAAGCTTTTCACTTCTACTGATGAAGCCAACGAATCTCTGCCCTGCTTCTTCCATCTTCCTCCTCCTTCCTGCTCCAGCTGCGATCTTTGGCGAGTCATCATCCCTTTCCGTTCTCTGTCGCCCTTATCTCCCTTATCCTTCTCATCTCCCCTTCTCGTCTCGCCGTCGTCGGAGGTTTTCTTCGATCCCTAACCCTCGTTTAGCCGACCCGAACCGGTTCTTGAGTTACGTGAGGAATATTTGCAGAGCTGGTGGTGGGTTTACGAGTGTGGATGATGCCCTGTGTTGCTTCGGTAAAATGATAAAGGCGAGCCCTTTGCCTTCCTCCGGGGATTTCAGTCTACTGTTGGGTGCTATAGTGAGGATGAAGCACTACTCGACTGTGATCCGGTTGATTGAGCGGCTGCCTTCTTTGGGGATCGAGGGTGATGTTGCCTTGCTGACCATTTGGATGAATTGCTTCTGCCGGTTAAAGCGGGTTGATTTGGGTTTGTCTATCCTGGGCAGAATCTTCAAGCTTGGGTTTCACATTGATGTGGTGGCATCGAACACCCTAATTGATGGTCTCTTTATTCAGGGCAAAACTGATCAAGCCTTGAGGTTCCTCGATGATATGCAACGAAACGGCCCCGAACCTAATGAGACCACGTATGCGATAGTCGTGAAGGGGTTATGCAGGGCGGGTAACACCAAATTTGCGATCGAATTGCTAAGGGACTGGGAAGAGAGAAGCTGCAGGCTTGGTTCCTTCACATACAACATAGTGATCGATAGTCTTTGCAAGGAGGGATTGATTGCAGAAGCGTTGAGACTCCATGAAAGTATGAGTAGGAAAGTGATCAAACCAGATGTTGTTACTTACAACTCCTTGATTCATGGTCTGTGCAATGTAGGCCAGCTGGAAGATGCTCTCACATTGTTGAAAGAGATGACAAGCAGAGCAATCCAACCCGATTTAGCCACTTATAACTCCTTGGTTCATTGCTTATGCAACCTAGGCCAATGGAAAGATGCTACGGTCTTGTTGGAGAAGATGACGAAGGCAGGAATTGAACCAGATGTCGTTACTTATACCTCGGTCATTCAAGGAGTGTGCAATTCTGGCCAATTGACAGAGGCTCGAAGACTGCAGAGTCATATGGTGCAAAGCAGAGTAATGCCGAATGTTCGAACCTTCACTGTCCTGGTGGATGCATATTGCAAAGAGGGAATGCTTGTAGAGGCCGAGGCCATAGTCGACCAGATGATTCAATTAGGTAAAATGCCGGATAGTGTCACTTATAATGCCTTGTTGAATGGTTATTGTTTCCAAAATAGGATGGATGATGCTATGGCGGTTCTTAATTTGATGGTTGAAAGAGGCTGCTCACCTAATGTCATTTCTTATAACACATTGATTAATGGATACTGCAAAGGGAAAAGAGTTGACAAATCAAAAATACTGTTCCAAGAAATGCTTGAAAGGGGCCTGAATCCTAACGTCATCACATACAGCACTCTAGTATATGGATTTTGCCAGGTTGGGAACCTTGAAGCTGCGGCGGAGCTAATTAACGAGATGCAATCTCACAATCTCTTTCTAGATCATTATACCTTGAATGCTTTCCTGGATGGCTTGTGTAAAATGCAGCAGATTGACAAGGCCATGATATTGCTTCGAAAGATGGAAGATTCCAAATTCATCCCAAACATCGTGACTTACAATATCCTAATAAATGGCATGTGTAATGCCGGAAAGCTCGACGATGCAAAGTGGCTGGTTAATTGTTTGCATGCTCGAGGCTTGCAACCTGATGTGTGGACATGTAACATTCTCATGCATGGGTTGTGCAAAGGAGGACGTACGGAGGAAGCATATCAGCTTCTAAAGGAGATGGAAGGAAATGGATGCTTTCCAGATGGGGTCACTTATAACACAATAATCCAAGGATTGCTAAGAAATAATGAAAATACTAGAGCCACGCAACTTGTCGGTGAAATGGTTGAAAGGGGTTTTTCTGCAGATGTAGCGACAATGGAATTGTGGGTCAAATATCTCGTGACAAATGGAACTTCTTCCTTTACTAGGAGAACTCTCCATTGTCTCTGAGATCTGTCCACATTTTCATCTGAAATGTGATGAAGAGTAAATCAGATTAATGTCAAGTTTTCTTCCAAACGTCTTCTCTTTGCGTCCCATGTCCCATTGATGAAGTTTTTTTAAATCGGAGAGATTATTCACTGAATCGAACCACCCAAGACGGCAAATATTTGGAGGGGTATAAGGTGGATTTTGATCCTCGTATATCTAGGTTCAGTACGAAATCTCTGTATTGAACTGTTATGTGTGCTCATTTGTTAGTGCTTTTGGTGCCTAATGTTGTTCAAACAGGTGAAATTCATACGAATGATCAAGCAGTCTGAGGATGATATCGTATTAAATAGATGTTAATAGCAATAACTTTACTATGTAATGAAGTATATTATGTCATAAATCCTGATTAGCCTATTGTGTATGTGCCTTTGAGAGAGAGATCCTAGTTTTCTGTTATACACTTCCTTTTTTGACAATCTGATCCTTTTAATGTCCTATTTACCATAGACACTTCAAAGAAGAGGCATACATTGAAGTGGATGGTATTTGAATCGGTAGTGGAGTATATTTGGATCGATCTGTGTACTCAGATTATTACCACAGGTCGATTACATATTTGGTTTATTTGCTCTGCTTCTTACATGCAAATAACAGCGAAGTTTTGAGGGATGGCTTGCTGACTAAGGAACGAGGCTGCAAATGTATGAAACTACTTGAAGTATCTTCCCCTTTGCACTGCCAGGGATTTTCCGAAAAGCATCTGATGATGGGTGAACATGAACGCCGTTGACAAACATTCCCAATGTTAGCCGTCTTGGGCGAACAACAATCAACTCCATTGCAGTCAGGCCCAGATGATGTAAATTCCATCGTCTTTTCCACTGCATCAATTGAATTACTTTCCCGATCAATAGGGTTGGCTCTCAATGGAAGTACATTCCTTGCCATTTTTATCTGTCTTAATTACTGACTCGGGGTTTTTAAGTGTCTCACTCACAACAGGAAGATTTGCCTGGACAGTCTGCCTCTTGTCGTGGCCTCTACTCTTTGTTTGCTGACCCAATCATAGTAGCGTGCGAGCGTTTCGGAGACCAGTCTTTGAGTTAAGTTCACGCATGGATACCATGGTCAGATATGATCAATTGAACTCAGAAAAGAGAATTTGTCAAGCAAAAGGTTCAAATTGAAGTTGTGCATATATCACAAGAGGATCAACTCCTTGGCTGTCTCTTTTGTCCGTTTCCTGATTTAACAATGCAGGTTCATGGGCTTATCAACTGAAGCGAGGCCACTGTTACGATGAAAGGTAAAATCTTCAGAAAAAATTGGTTTCTTAAGTATCCCTACTGCGATAGTAGATGCTGGTTTGGTTCAATCTTATGCTGATAAGTCCATTTAATTGTTTCATGCATTAGCTCTTCCTCTGTATTACTTTTGGTTTATGTTATATGGTATGACCAGTATAACTGATTTGACATAGTTTCTGTTTTGCTGATTTGGCTTCTTCGAAATATTTTCTTGAAAACAAAATGAATGAACCCTCTCGTGGTATTTATCTCGCATGCTGTAAATATGTTCTCAACCTCGTGAATGATTTTCAAGTAGTGATCCTTATGCAAATACTAGGGACAAAGTCATTGTTATTTCTTTCCGAATTTAAACAGAGAGTTGTGCTTCAAGTTCAACGTATAAGTTAAATTCACAAGCGGCTCTAGCAAGGTCGTAACAATTTCTTTTAGCCTTTAGGCAGCGTTTCCTTGGTTTCGAACTCTCTTGCACGACCTCTTATTTGCGTGTCCCCAACTGCCATCTCTTGAAGACCCGCTTAAGTACCATAGGAACAAACCCAATGACGTGCGTGTAGCTTACAAGTTTGATTTTTCGTACGAATCATTGCTTTGAGCTGCTTTCTTAGGTTTTCATGGACATAAAAAGGCAATTTGAGAACTTTAAAATAACAAAAAAGTATAGTAGCCACATATCATATCATTTCCCACAATAAAAATGACAACAAGAACGGCAGAAACAACCACGCACAACCTAAATTAGGATATATGACTAGAGCATTTATTCTTCAACACATTTAAGCAATGCACATCCCAGTGCCGTTACCATTCGAACAAGGTTCTCTATGTTTGGCACCAAACCACTTAACCACTAAATGAGTAGTTTTTGTACCTCATTCTACAATCTTCAAGCTTGACTTGGGCGCACAGACTGTCCGGACAGATGGCTAATATTTGGGATTTAACAAAGCTCATACATATGCCACAATCACTGTAAGAATGTGCTTGGCTACAATAATGTGACCATAGGCAATTGCTGTCGGATAAGGAGATGCGGTGGAGTAGTCGTAGTCCGCGTGATTTGATGTCACAGTCACCATGTCCTCAAGGACATAAGCCAAGCTGTTTGCATAAGGATCGCCGCTCGAATAGGAGCCGGTATTGCAAGCCCAATAAACTATGCCAGTGTGCGCGGCACCTTTGGCAACATTGAACATCAAGGGGGACAACATTAGCATAATTGCAGCTCTTGAAGGACTTTCCATAATGTGATATGCCTTAATTTTTTTACTCAACCCAACTTTATATCTTGATAGGCTCAGGTCCTGACTATTTATAGCAGTTGTACCCAATAGATTTTCTCCTATGATTAGCATATCAACCTTTCTTCCATGGTACCAATGCATAAAAAATCTTAAGAGCTTCTAACTATTTGTTTATAGAATGGAAACGATGTGATTTTATACTTGCTGTGGGCTAGATATGCAATTTGATCTGTTTAAGTAATTCAAAATATTTCTTTAGTTTGCATTTGTCCTTTTTTTTTTTTTTTTTGTCTAACGTGCCGTTTTTAGTACTTGGGCAACAGTTGCTCACAATTGTATGATTTAAGCATACACAAATTTGTCACTCTCTTTCACGAATCATTGGTAATCCTGATTTTTCTTTTTTTGGAATTATTAAGGGTTTTGCCACGTTTTAATTGTCTCCCAATATTCAATGTATGTCGTTGATGTTGCTCGTCTTTTTTCATCTTATACTCTCATTTAAGGTTCGTCTATTTCTCTAGAGTTATCATTCATTGACTACAACAATTCTAGACAATTTAATCAGGAAGATTCTTGATTCATCTAAAGAAATAGTCAAAAGATTTATTCGTAGGATCATGTTATTGACTATCTCGATGAATACTTGGCAAACATGCTCACAAGAAATTTTCTTATCTTCAATGCATCAATAGGTATTCCTTGAAAATTGAAAAAAAAAAAAAATAACCATATCTGGTTACTTAATATATAGCCAAAAGGTGGCATACGAAGATAAAAACCAGTATATATCTAGTTATGGACGGAGCTTGAATATCTGGTTATTTAATCAGGGCTCTGGAAGTGTGCACTCGTGATTTTGATTTGTGTTTTGTTCTAGCCACAACCCGTCACTTGCTTGTGCGGTCAATCGCAGGACACATGCTCATGGAGGATCTGAAGTCGTATGTGTGGTGACTTATCTAAGAGAGCTGAATTTAGACCTTTGGTATCATTTACTTTCGATTCGTTGCCATTGATCAATGCCAATAGTTGATCCGCCATTGATCAATGCCAATAGTTGATCCACCATTGATCCTGCTTTGCTCTGCTCCGGTTAGAGAAGCTGGAAAGTTTGGATTTTGCCTAAAGCCTTTATGTGGTGCTACTTTCTCTAGTTTTCTTCCCTGATTCAGTCAGAAATCGTAGCTTCATATCGTTTCGTGAACAGGTAATTTCATTGCTCTGTTTCAGTGATTCACAAAATTGAGATGTATTCATGTTGTTTGAATATAAATCATCAAGAATTTGAATTAATCTGAGACTTCTTTTAACGATCTGTGAAGGCATTGTTGTTCTAATGCTGATTTTAGACGAGGAACCATTTTAATGCCATGATTAGACTTAGTAATTTCGTTGCATGAAAGTTTTTTGTTGAAATGTGTCCATGAAGCCGCAAAATGTATTCGAGAGAGAGTTGATTATATCTGTTGACTGAAAGGTTCACTAATGCTTATATATCAATAGAAATTATAGATTCATATATATTATTGTTGTTTCGCGAAACTTGAACATGAAATTGAGAATAACATCGCTGTTTGTTGTGTTGCTCTGTTTTGTGAAATTGAACTCCTGATGGTGGCTGACATAAGTTGCTAGAGAAATGATTGGGAGTTGATGGCTTTATCGTGGATCTCCAGAAGCATTCATCTCAATTTGTTTTTTCCTATCCACGCTCTAAATTTCTGCAACTCTTTGATTGTGGCTGATAGTGGTGGTCTGGCGGCCAATGGAGGTGGTCACCAGTGAAGACTGCCGGGGAAGCAGTATAAATTTAGTTAACCTCCATTGAAGACTTTCAATTTGCTGGAACTTCTATATTTGGTTATGTGATCTTGGTTTGCAGATCGAAGGAGATACTGAGAGGGATGAATAGAAATGAAAAGCAAAAATAATGAATAAAGAAAAGACGAAAAAATATTGGGAAAAAAAGAAAATAATAAAATGAGTTTAAAATTGGCTTGATTTAGTTTTAATATATTAGGGTGTTTTGGGTTTTAGAAAGTTTGGGCTAGGCTTAGTTAAGGTGACTTTGAGCCGATTCCAAATTTTTGTTAGAAGGGCTCATTGATGTTGTCAACCTAGGTCCACGAGGCCATAGTAAGACCCACATCTGGATTGAACTCCTTGGTGTTTCCGGCCTAGATTGGCGAGGCCACGTATGGGCCATGTCCGGATTGAGCAGCTCGGTGCCCCTTTTATTAGAATAAAAAAATAATAATACAAAAAAAAAATATAAAAAGGGTAGTAAAATAAAAATTGTAATAAATAATTTGGTCAAAGTTACAAGGCCATGTTATATTGTTTGCCTAACTTGTATTGGATTACTTTATTGCAGTTTACTTTTTACTCGTTCTTTCATTTTTTTTTTTTAAATCAATTGATTGTGTCCCTTCTATGCTGCTTTTTCTAAGTTTTCATCTGTTTGTTTTCGTTGAATGTTTAGGTTACACTTCGAGTTCATAAATAAATACAACAACATTACATTGACACTTAGACGCACGTGATAAACATTTTATTTCTACTCCCAGGAATAGGTTTATAATAGAAATTCGTTGGTAATGTAATTTTATTTTTTGTATTTTTAGAAAAAAAAAATTAGTCTAGAAATGGGCTTGGAATATTAATGAGAAGTTAAACTTGTTTACTTTTCTATTTTGGAATAATAAATAAAAAAACTCTTCTTCTCACTCACCCTCGCTACTAGTCAGCCACCCACTTGCTGTTGCCCGCTATCCACCATTATTGTTTGCCGATCAACCACGCCGTCGGTCATCCATTGGTTGCTGCCACCACCACCAGTCGTCCATTGGTTGTTGCCACCATCGCAGCTTGAGAGAGAGAAATTTTGTATCATTATTAAACGAATTTCTATTCCAAGAATATCAAAGGCTATTTTTACTCAGACACTTGTCCCGAAAATAAAATTAGAGAAATCTATTTTTGGAACAAAAATTGATCATTCGTGCTTTTAACGTTTGAGAACCTGAGATTCATATTTTGGTGAAAGGTCATGTTGACACTTCAGTTGATAAATAATCAAGTGTAGGTAATTATTATGTTCCCGACAATAAATTTTTTTAAGAATTTATTTTTTATGATTATATTCCTTTGACAAGTTTCTAAGTATTCCAAGGCGTTTGATAATTATACAAAAATTTTATTTCCAACATAAAAATATGTATTGTACGACCCTCAAATTTTTTTATGACTTAGAATTTCTTTTAATTTTTAAATAATTTTATTATTTTATTATTTTTTTTTCTTTTCTTCTTCTTCTTTCTCTAGTCAGTCGTTGCCTCAAGGGAGCCTCACCCTCGTTTGGCCACTGCGAGGTCGACATCACATCGCCCAACCAAGGCAAGGCCTAGCCTCACTCAGCCACCATGAGGCTCAAGCAAAGTCATTGCCCATCACCAAGGCCTGCAATCGGCTATAGGAAGAAGAAGAAAAGGAAAAGAAGGGAGGAAAAACAGAAGAAAATACTTGATTTTAGAATTGTTCCTAAGAATAAATAAGTGTGCGTTTATTTATGTTTATGTTCAAAAATTGTTCTGGGGAACAGAAATAGAAAAAATTAATTATATTCCAAGGAACAATTTTTTACCAGAAAAACGTGTTTGGTAAACTTGTTCCGGAAATAAAAAAATAAATAGAAACACATTTGGTAAATTATATTCTTTTTTTGTTTATTTTAATTTATAAATAATTTTATTTTATTTTTCCTTTTTTTCTTTCTTTTTTTTCTTTTTTTCTTCTTTTGGCTGGTCGCCGGCCTCGGCCATGGCCGACAATCGGCCGACGAGGGCCAGCGGCCTCGCCCAGCCACGGCGAGGCTCGGCCTCCCAAGCAAGGCTCGACCTCGCCTTGGCTGGGCGAGCCCAAGCTCGCCAAGCCTCGCCCCCGCCGGCTTGGCCTTGCCTTGGCTTGGGTGAGATTGGGCTCACCCGGTCCGGCCGCCAAGCCTCGGCGGTGGCCGGGCGAGCTCGGCCTCGTCGGATCTGGGCAAGCTCGAGCTCGCCTAGCCAAGGGAGGCCGAGCCTCGCCCGAGGGCCGGCGCGCTCGGCCTCGTCGGGGCCGACGACCCTCCGACGAGGTCGCCGGCGATCGGCCAAAGAAAAAAGAAGAAGAAAAAAAAGAGAAGAAAAGAAATGAAAGAGAAAATTTATTCTTCAAAAGTGTTTTTGGAACAAAAAAACAGAACGAAAACGCAAACAAACACATTTCTACATAAAATCTATTCATGAATAAAAAAAAGAAACACAAACATGCAGGCCCTAAGTAATTTTTTTTTTTTTTTGACTTTTTGATTTTCTTTCAAATTTATTTTCAGAATTAAAATGCTATCAAACGAATTTCTATTTTTTTTTCCTCTATAAGAACAAAAGAATACCAAACAATCCCTTCACCTTTTGTAGGCTTTTCCTTCTGTGAATTTCACCGGGCAAGTGACATCATGCGATCGATGTTACTTATAATGGGAAGCTGTCGATTAAATGGTCAATCTGTCGTCATATAATTCTATATCCTTACGCAAAGGATATGTACATGCTTCGATATCGATTAAGCCATGGAATGAGTTCTAAGGTACTATTAAATGAATCTATTGAGAGCTCATGTTCCTTCAGTTTATCAAGATTCATCGTCGTCAGCCGATGAAGCGCGCAAGCCTCTGCCGCGCTGGAGCTGCGATCTCCAGCGAGTCGTCGTCCCATCCCATCCTCCATCTCTCTCCTCCTCCTCGTTTCCCTTTCTCGTCCGGTCGTCGTCGAAGGTTTTCCTCGACCCTTGACCCTGGTTTAGACTGCCCGAGCCAGGTCTCGAGTTATGTGAGGAGAACTTGCAGAAATGGCGGTGTGCTCGTAAGCGTCGGTGATGCCTTGTGTTGCTTCGGTAAGATGTTGAAGACGACGAACCCTTTGCCTCCCCAAGGGACTTCAGTCTGCTGTTGGGTGCTGTAGTGAGGATGAAGCACTACTCGACTGCCTTCCGCTTGAGTAAGCAGCTGCGTTCGTCAGGGATTAAAGATGATCATTTTTGGCTGCATATATCGTTGAATTGCTTTTTCCGGTTAAGGCGGGTTGAAGTGGTTATGCAGGGCGGATAACACCAGGTTGGCGATTGAATTACTAAGGGACTGGGAAGATAGAAGCTGCAGCATCGATTCCTTCACATATGGCATAATAATAGATAGTCTTTGCGAGGAGGGATTGATCATCGAGGCGTTGACACTCCACGGCAGTTTGAGTAAGAAAGGTATCAAACCAAATGTTGTCACTTATACCTCCTTGATCCACGGTCTGCTCAATGTAGGCCAGATGAAAGATGCTCTTGTATTGTTGAAAGAGATGACTAGCGGAGGCATCCAACCCAACATATTCACTTATAGCTCGTTGGTTCACTGCCTATGCAACATAGGCCAGTGGAAAGACACTACTGTCTTGTTGGAGAAGATTATGAAGGCAGGAATCGAACCGAACGTCGTTACCTATACCTCCGTCATTCAAGGAGTGTGCAATGCCGGCCAATTGAAAGAGGCTCGAAGACTACTGAGTCATATGGTGCAAAGCAGAGTAATGCCAAATGTTGGAACTTTCACTGTCCTGGTGGATGCTCATCGTAAAGAGAGAATGCTTGAAGAGGCGGAGGCCATAGTCGACCAGATGATTCAATTAGGTATTGTGCCTGATATTTTCATTTATAATACATTGATGAACGGTTATTGTTTGCAAAATAGAATGGATGATGCTATGGAATCACTTAATTGGATGGTTGAAAGAGGCTGCTCACCTAACGTCATTTGTTATAACACCTTGATTAACGGATACTGCAAAGGGAAAAGAGTTGACAAATCAAAGATGCTGTTCCAAGAAATGCTTCAAAGGGGCTTGAATCCTGATGTCATCACTTACAACACTCTCATAAATGGATATTGCTAGGTTGGGAACCTTCAGGCAGCAGAGGAGCTACTTAATGAGATGCAATCTTGTGATCTCTCTCTAAATCATTATACTTTGAGTGCTTTCCTGGATGGCTTGTGTAAAAAGCGACAGATTGACAAGGCCATGATATTGTATCAAAAGATGGAAGGTTCCAAATTCATCCCTAACATCGTGGCTTACAATATCCTAATAAATGGCATGTTTAATGAAAGAAAGCTTGACGATGCAGAGCGGATTTTTAATTGTTTGCATGCTCGAGGCTTGCAACCTAATGCGTGGACATATAATATTGTCATGCATGGGTTGTGCAAAGAAGGATGCATGGGGGAAGCATATCAGCTTCTGAAGGAGATGGAAGCTAATGGATGCTTTACAAAAGGGGTCATTTATAACACAATAATCCATGGACTACTAAGAAATAAGGAATATAGTAGAGCAGCGCAACTTGCTGGTGAAATGGTTCAAAGGGGTTCTTCTGCAGATATAGCGACGATGGAGTTGTGGGTTAAATATCTCGTGACAAATGGAACTTCTTTCTTTTCTGGTTGAACTCTCCATTGTCTCTGAGATCTGTCCACTTTTTCATTTGAAATGGGATGAAGAGTAAATCATATTGACTGCAAGTTTTCTTCCAAACATCATCTCATTGAGTCTGATGTCCCATTAATAAAGTTCTTTTAAGTCTGGGAGACAGTTAACTGAATCGAACCGCCCAAAATGGCAAATATTTGGAGGGGTTGAAGGTGGATTTTGATCCTCTTATACCTAGGTTCAGTACAAAAACTCTGTATGTGACTGATGTGTACTCATCAGTTAGTGCTTCAGGTGCCTAACGTTTTTCAAGCAGATGAAATTAATACCAGTGATCAAGCAGTCTGAGGGTGATATTGAATTAAATAGATGTTGATAGCAATAGCTTTACAATGTAATAAAGTAAATTATGTCATAAATTCTGATTAGCCTTTTGTGTATGTGCTTTGAGAGAGAGATCCTAGTTTTCTGTTATACACCTTTTTTAGCACAATCTGATCCTTTCAATGTCCTATTTACCATAGATACTTCAACGAAGATGCATACCTTGAAGTGGATGATATTTGAATCGGTAGTGGGGAATATTTGGATCGAGCTGGGTGCTCAGATTATCACGACCGGTTGATTACATATTTGGGTTATTTACTCTGCTTATTACAAGCAAATAACAACAAAGTTTGAGGGATGGCTTGCTAACTAAGGAACATGGCTGCAAGTGTATGAAAACTACTTGAAGTATCTTCCCCTTTGCACCGCGAGGGATTTTCTGAAAAACATCTGATGATGGGTGAACATGAATGCCGTTGACAGACATTCCCAATGCTAGAAGTCTTGAGCGGACACCAATCAACTTCATTGCAGTCAGGCCCAGATGATGTAAATTCCATTTTCTTTTCCACTGCGTCAATTGAATTACTTTTCCAACCAATAGGGTTGGCTCTCAATGGAGAGAAATTCCTTGCCATTTTTATCTGTTTTAATTACTCAGGAACACATTTTTCTGTTTGTTCTTAAGTGGATCATTTAGGGCATGAGGATTTGCCTGGACAGTCTCCCTCTCGTCATGCCCTCTACTTTTTGTTTGCCGACACAATCATGGTAGCGTGCAAGCATTTTGGAGTCTAGTCTTTGAGCTAAGTTCACGCGTGAATACCATGGCAGACATGATCAATTGAACTAAGAAAAAAAAAACCTGTCAGGCAAGAGGATCAAATTGCAGTTCTGCATATATAACAAGAAAATCAAGTCCTCAGCTGTCTCTTTTGTCCATTTCCTGATTTCAAAAAGCAGGTTCATGGCTTAGCAACTGAAGCAAAGCCACTTTTGCAATGAAACGTAAAATGTTTGCAGAAAGTTGGTTTCTGAAGCATCCCCTATTGCGTTATCAAATGTTGGTTTGATTCAATCTTATGCTGATAATTCCATTTTTTGTTCATGCATTAGCTCATCCTCTGCATTTGTTTTGGCTTATGTTGATGACACTTATATGATTGGAAATGCCTGGTAATTGGTTTGACATGTGAAAGGGTTTTGATATCCAAGGTTTTGTCTTTGCAAAATTTGGCTTCTTCGAAATATTTTCTTGGCATTGAAATGACTGAATCCTCACTTGGCATCTAACCTTTTATGGTGTAAATATGTTTTCAACCTCCTTAAATGATTTTCGAGTAGCTGGGGACGAAGTCATGGTTATTTCTTTCCAAATTTCAACATGGAGTCACGCTTTGAGTTCATCTCACAAAGTGGCTTTAGCAGATTTATAACCATTTCTTTTAGCCTTTGGCAGCGTTTCTTTTGACAGCGTTTCTTTAAGCAGCGTTTCCGTCTATAGATTGAGACTTTTGATTTTGCACTATGTTTAGTAAAGATGTTCAATGCTCGAGTATTTCCGAAGTTGAAGGCATGGTGTCGATTTCATTTTAGGCAGATGTTAATCAGGCTTTACTCTTTTTGCTTTGTCATGAACTGATTTTTTGTTTAGATTCTTTTGTAAACTCATTCAAGCATCGTAATAACAAACCCAATTAACCCAATTTAGGTTTTCTTGTTATGAAAAATCAAATTCTTTTTTAGAACTTTAAAATAACCATCGTCATAAAAAAGTGCTTGTCATGACCATGGGCAGCCGCTGTAGGATGAGGATAGACAATGGTGTAGTTATGGTTCGCGTGATTCGTTGTCATGATCACCACATCCTCAATGACATATGTCATGATGTCTGCATAAGAATCACCATTTGGACTGTAAGATGAGGAGAGACAGTGGAGTAGTTTTGGTTTGCATGATTCGTTGTCATGATCACCACATCCTCAATGACATGTCATGATGTCTGCATAAGAATCACCATTTGGATAGGAATCGGTGTTGCAAGCCTGATTAACTATGCCAGTGTGCGATCATTTGGAAAATAGGAATAACATCATCTTTAGAGACCAGCCTCTTACGATCTCGGCCATGAAGAACCATCTCTACAAAGTGGTCCAAGACAAGGCTATCACCTTTAGGAATGTTGAAGATAATTTTAGAAACAGAAGGTTGCAAAGAAATTGGGATCTAGACCCAATTATTTTCATAGGGGAACCGTAGGTAGCTGGTTCCGGCGGTGCCCTTCCTCCTCGCCTGTGGCTGGTTTGGTAGCCGGTTGTCCACGCCATGCTTCTCTTTTTGTGCTGGTGTTGTAGTGTGTGTCGCGATGTGCGGCTTTTACATCTCGGCATCCTTCCACTCTTTATGATCTTTCATTTGGATTCATTTGGAGTGTAAGTTTATGGTGACGGGATCTTTTGTACATTTGACATTTCCTCAATATATTTATTACCTTCTACCAAAAAAAAAAAAAAGAAAAAAACTATGCCAGTGTGCGGGGCACCTTTGACAACATTGAACATCAAGGGGGATTACATTTACCATAATTGCAACTCTTTAAGGAGCATCCATAATGCAATATATAGTGTATTTTTTCTTTCCTCAACCCTCCTTTTCACTTCCTACTTTGATAGGCCCAAATCCTGACCAATTGTAGTGGCTGTGACCTATAGGTTTTCTCCTACTATTAGCATATGAACCTTTCTTCCATGGTACCGATGCACGAACTATCTTTAAAGCTTCTCACTGTTGGTTTATAGGATGGAAACGATGCAATTTGATATTTTGCTATGGACCAAAAATGCAATTTAATCTGTTTAAGTAATTCAAAACATTTCTTTAGTTGCATTTTTCCTTTTTCCTTCGGCTAACGTGTCGTTGTACAACCTGGGCAACGGTTGGATGCGGGGAAAAAACATTAGATGAGGTATACAATTGTATAATTTGAGCATAAATAAATTTGTCGCTCTCGTTCATGAATCATTAGTGATCCTGGTTTTTCTTTTTTGGAGTTGCTGGGGTTTTTATTCATTCTTTAGCTTGGCCAGTACTCATAAATTCATATAAACTATAGTATTCACATGCATCATATGAGATCGTTCGCAAGAACCCACGGAATTGATGATATATCTAGAGAAATAGCCAAAAAAAAAATTATTCCTAGGATCATATTAATGATTATCTCGATGAGTACGTGGCAAACATGCTCTCAAAAAACCTTTTCTTATCTTCAATGCATCAATAAGTATTTCTTTAAAATTGGAAAAAAAAAAAAAAAACCCATATCTTGTTAATAAATAGCCAAAAGGCAACATGCGTCGATAAAAACCAGTATGTACCTAACTAAGGACGGAGCTTGAATATCTTTTTCAGTGGAATTAAAGAGTAAAGAAAATGTCCCTTGAAGTAGGTATCCTGACATTATTAATATAGTTGCAAATAATAATAATTGATTATTGTCAGTACCCATTTTTACCACATGCTTATAACTGGCACTGAGGTATTGGTGTCCACTTTTACCATGTGACCTTATCACGGGGTCGAAATCACAGCCCGTTTATTCAACGATGCTAAGAAATTTAATGAGCTCGACTTAGTGAAACTCGAACTAGCTAGGGAAGTTCGACTTACTTTCTCGACCCACTTCCCGGCCTATTGTTGCTGTGTTGAGTTTCGTGGAAAATTGAGTGAAACATGGTTGCTACGCGGCTTGTGAAATTAGTTCCAAGATGGAAATATTTTCAAGCGTTTGTAAGTGGGTAAACTTGTAATCATGTAGGTCGAAACGGTTAAAAGAGCGAAGTATATATGTGCATGCATGGGATTAGATTATTCAAAGGGCAATCAAATGGAAAACTCGGAAGATTTAGTGGCTGTTGGAGTCAAAGACGTGGGGGAAAATGTAGAGAAAAGCAAATTATTTTTATTTTTTTTTCGCTTTTCCTTCTTTTCTTATTTTCAATTTCTTTTCTTTTTCTTTCCTTTTTTCCTCAGCCAACCACTTTCGAACCTCATTGATGGCCAATAAAAGTCAACAGCCTTAGGTGAGGGCAACTTGTGCCCTCGTTGGCCTAGCGAGGGCAACCCTTGCTCAATTTGATGAAGGCGCAACCCTCCATGGGGAGGATCGCCTTCACCAGGTGAGATGAGGGATGCTTGAGGCCAACGACCTCCACTGGCCAAGGTCCAGCAGTGGCCGGTAAAGGGAAAAATGGAAGAAGAAATGAAGGAAAAGAATAAAAAAGAAAATATTAAAAATAAATAAATAAATAAAAATTCAAAAAATATTAATATTATTAAAAACTGTCAACATATGGCCAACTGGTATCTATATTAACGATTTTTTTTTAGTAAAATTAGTTGGATGGACTCGATTAGCAAAAAAGTGAAAATGTTTATAATTCAATTGGGAAAAATGAAAAGTTGAACTTAATTGATAAAAATGCAATAAGTTTAAAACTTTTTGAACAATTTCTTCACTAATTTGAAGAACACCTGGAGAATTGCCTTGTATGTTCCCCGATTTTCGTCAACATCTCTTTGTCACGCCCACTGATTGATCTTCACCAACAATTGCATTGTTGGGGTCCATTTTGATTTGTTCTTTTATGAGTTCTTTAATGGTAAGTAATGCTTTCTATGGCACGATTTGAAGGTAGGTCTTCGTCGAGTACCACGAACTTATTCGGAAGTGTGAAGAAGGAGATCAGATTCGACACGTGGGTTTCGCATTGACTACAATCCTTCTCTAGTTGCTTCGTCAATCAGACCACGTCAAATAGAGACTAATCATCCATTATTTTATACTCACATGCTCTTAATTTGAAGGTGCATTTATTTAGCAAATAATTAATAATATGAAAAATACTCTCTTGAAAATAATCACTTACATCATTTACAAAAATTAACGAAAAAATATTTTTATGTTCAGAAAAAAAATGGTTTTGAAATCATTTGAAGCTATTTCTTAACCATATCTACGTCATTTCCTTTGATACCTTAACTGGGAAAAGGTAGAGCTGAGCCGGCGGTTACGAGGAAGGTCTCGAAAAGGAGGCTGATGATGTGGATATACCATTGTTCAGAATAAAAAAACATTTTAAACTTAAATATATGAATAAATCATATATCATACTAAATTTTTAATATTTTTATATGTTAAAAATATTTCAGATATTTTTGGTAGATAAAAAGCAATTAGGTCCTCCCTATCTTTAGGAATTAGGTCCCCAGATGTAACTTCTCAATCTTTAATATTTTAAGTTGATGAATACAAATAAAATTTGAAATTGCATTTTTATGTTCGGGTTAGGCCTTATGCCCAGCCTACCAAAACTCCAAAAGGTCCAGGCCCAATAAGAATTGAAGGGTGATGGAACTGAGGTCCTCCTTCTGTTTTTCTAAATCCCATTTTCTAATACAAAATTTTACATATAAAAAAAAATCATTTTTGAAAAAAAATCACCAAATAATAGATTTATAAAGTTTCACGGTAAAGTTTTAATGTAATCGCGTCTTTTCATTCTTAATTGTTTGGTCAAGCAAGACCTAAAACCAAACCTCTTGCTCTTCAATAATCAAGCAAAACTAGATTGAGGTATCTCTTTTACTTTCATTAGGCTCTCTTCAATTTTATAATCTTCATCCTTGTAGAAATACTATCTTCAATTTTCAGTCCTCCAAAATTATTCAATATTACATTGCATCCACACGATTACGAAAAATCCAATTCCTCTATACAATTTACCCAAAAAAAAAAAAACATTAAAGAAAGATCTCCATGCACATCATTGATTCCTCAATGACTTGTCCAAGAAGATGCCTTCGAAGTTCATGCAATATAATATGTCAAACTAGTCATACTCATGGACAGAGCAGCCTTAATTTAAGGCCCTTGAAAAGGGGGATTTATAGATAATCTGTATTTCTGCGTTGATTAAGATATTAGGGTCGACAAAGATAGTGGAGCCCATGGACATCGAGGTGGTTCAAAGGCTCTTTTCAGTTCTCAGCATCACAAGCACATACAAAAGATAACATCACGAGATTCTGATCTTGTACATGTCCATGATCTTGTTCATGGGGTTGATCTAGTCCTAGTATGAAATTTTTTTCCTGGTTTGTCATATCAAAAGCATGAATCAAGAATTCATGGAGAAAAAGGACTTGATGAGAAGAATAATTAAGGCTAACAACAACGTCTATACTCTAGACGCTGACAATAACAATAAAATAAAATAAAAAGACTAATCTTTGTTACACAGACCGTGTCAATCTTATTTAAACGTAGAAGAAGTTTGATTACACGGTCTGCGTAGCCAGTCGATAGTCAATTACTAGAAAGGTCTGTTTTAAATTTTCGGCTTACAAATATCTACTTATCAAAATAGGTTTAGGAGTTAATAAACAGTAAAATGACAAAAAACTCACAAATTGAGGGACTGTTTCTAAGGGGCCCATCGAATTATTAAATTAAATTTGATTATTTTATGATATTTTTATGTTTCCCAACATTTAATGGGTCTATTTAGAAACAATTAGATGATGACAAATTTATCGAAGATATGCATTCGTTATTGCTATCTAACAATTTATATACAAATATCTATTTATTTATGATTTCAAACAACGCACTCAATATAAGGCGGAATATTAATACACAAATCAAGGAAGTGGAAGAAAGATAAACTAATGATCACGAGTGGCTACCACCCAAATTACTGCTTTTTTTAAGGGCAAAAAACAGAAAAAAGAAAAAGAGAAAGGGCAGAAATATATGAGCAGACTAATTAAGACTTAATATCAGCGGTTAGATCAATCAGACATTAATCAATATAAATTAGGTGTGGGATCAAATGTCATATTCAATAGCATTGAAAATTCACGGAGAAGATAGAGGCAACAAATTTGCGTACGTGAAGGAGCCCAATATTGAATCACGGAAGATTCGTGGATGGTGGTCAAGAGTCAACCATGTGGACGGCCCAAAAAATTTAAATTAGCAATTAGTCAAGGTTTTATGATTAATTAGAGACGATTCAATGATTTTGGACTTCAAAACCATAATTTTTATTTTTTAATTAATTTCTTGTTTGCACGTCCATTTCAATCCGATGTTGATATGCTAAAAGGCATATTTGTGCATGCCTATCATCTCTTATGTGGTGATCTTCTCTTTAGCTTTGCCCTAAAGCATGAGTCTGAAAGAGCAGGACCAGCTAGAAGATCGCCAGGAGAGCTTCTCCTTCAGCACCTGTGACTTCTCGTCGTCCTCCTTCGGCGTCGTCCTGTCCGACGGCGAGGATAGCGATGAGTCGTACATCGAGATCCAGCTCGAGCGATCCAAATCTTACGGGACCGGCGGCATCCACTCCGACGACGAGGATGGCGAGATAGAGCTGCGCATATCGATTTCGTCCCACCTCCCCTTTCCCCAGCTCGCGATTCCGAGCTTCAGCCAAGCGGCGGATGCCGCGGAGAGCGGAAGCAGCCGGTCATCTCCGTCCACCACATACACTTCGACTTCTTCAGTTTCATCAAAAGCACCCGATGACAACAAGAAGGCGACGGAATCAAAGGAAGTTTCCGGCGGCCGGAGAGGCGCGGTGCAGTTTCCAGCCGTCAGCCGACTACTGAGTATGCTCATATCGAGCTTGAAGGTTCCGCCGGAGATTTGCCAAGAAAAAGATGTTGCTTGCAGCAACGAAAAGCAAGACAAGAAGGCTGAGACGCTGCGATCGAGGTACTTTAATAACCTAGATTCAGATGCGTCCTCTTATGCATGGAAAGTAGCTTTACCATACCATTTTTTTGTTGAATTTCAAAGGAAGCCATCATCGAAGACAAGAACGACTACGAACGGAGGCATCATGAAGTTCTTCATCAAGCTCCGAGCCATGCAAGCGAAACCCCTCTTGGCCCGGATCATGAAGACCCGCGACGCGATCTTAGCCGATCCCAAAGGCAAGAAGAGGACTTCGGGCAGAGAAAGGAAGCAAAAACTGGAGGAGACGCGCGAGTTTTACCAGAGGACGTCAGCCAGCAAATCCCCAAGAATTCGTCACCATCGCCGTCGTCATCAGCTGGGACAAACCAGCGTTACAACAAGAGCTCGTCCGTGAGGATGAATAACAACGGTGATGATGGGTTGTTCATTCCGAAGATGAGTGGCAAAAGGAGTGTCGTGGAGGCTTTGAACAGAGGTCGGATCAAGAGAACGCCGTCCTCGTCGTCGTCGGTGAGTTGTCCAAGTTCCATTAGGTGCTCTCCTCTTCATGCCGGAGAGAACTCTATTCAGGCGGCGATTGTTCATTGCAAGAACTCGTTTGCTCCGTTCCCTGGATTTTACTTTTGATCTTCACTGTAAGTTAGATTCGCGAGATGTATTGGAATTGTGTGGCAATAGTAATAGCGAGAGTGATGGACTTTATTTTTTTATCTTCACTTCACTGTACACTGGATTTTACTTTTGATCTTCCCTTGGAGGAATATCTCCCTGAGCTAGAAGTTATGGATGCCATTCATATGCAAACCTACTAGCATATATATATTTTTATGTTTGCAGCCAGCCAATTAGAAAACTTTAATTTTACGATTTGGTACGATAGAATGGAATGAAATAATGATTCAAAACATTTCTATTTAGTAACCTGCGGAATGGACTAAGAGGAGCATTCTTGTGTTTAGTTATCACCAAGCGCTATGAGAAAGGAATGGGAGAATTATCAAAAAAGCCATGAACTCATTGTTTGTTTGTCAATTTAGTCATAAACTTTCAAATTTGCTTATCTTAAACTTTTTGACAATTTTCCAATGTAGTGGTTTAGATAGTGCCAATGTGGCATGAGAGATGCTGACATTAATGATCTTTACAATTTTTTTAATTTCTTGGAAACTTTTTCCTTTTTTTCTTTTATTTTCCTATTCTATTGTTCATTTTTCCCCTGTTCGTTGTCAACCACAAGTAAGACCATGACACCCTCGCCAAATCTAGACAATGGAATCATAACTAATGAGGGCTGACTTGCCCTTGCCAAAATTTAGGCGAGGGGCGGTTGGCAAGGGGGTGACCTTCACCAGCCATCGCTAAGACCTAGCAACCAATGGAGGAAGAAGATAAATAGTAGATTACAAAGAAAGAAATAAAGGGAAAAATTATTAAAATCATCTAAGTTAATGTTAGTTTTGTCATGTAAAACGGTTAGCACTAATCATGACTGACGCTGGCTACACCATGTCTATATTGAAAAATCATCAAAAGATTTAAGACTACATTGACATAATTTGAAAAATTAGAATTGAATTGGTGGCTATACAATAGGTTTAGTACTTTTTAACAATTTTCCTGAAATTAACTGATAAATAGACTCAAATTTTATAAATTTGCATTAATATTATGATAATTGGTAGTTGTTAAGTATAATTTAAAATTATAATCAATAAACTATAAAAAAAATATTTTCCCAAATATTATTTGGAATTATTGATCACTTAATATTAATATTATTACCAATTAGTTATAGGTTATTCCTATTAATTATTAGGTTAATACCACCAAAATCCCTGAACTAGTACACTTGTGTTATATTTATTCTAAATTAATTTCTATGTCACAAAAACTCCGTAATTGGTACACCAATGCCACATTTATTCCAAATTAATACACTCATGCAATGTTTATCTTAATCTAATTTTTATGCAATAAAAAATCCCAAATTGGTACATCCTTGTCATATTTACCCTAAACTGGTGTAGCCATACTACATCTACCCCAAAATACCCTAGATTTATCACAACTTGGTTTAACTATTGCATGTGTCTATCAATTTAGGATAAATATGACATGTGGATATTAATTTGAAATTTTTTGTGACACAAAAATTAATTTTTGGTAAATGTGGCATGGGAGCATCAATTTGAGATTCCTAGTGGTATTAGTAATAATTATTATGTCTAATCAGATAGAATGATAATTGAAATATGAAATCTAATTTAGCAATGTTAATTACTTTAATTTGATCACATTATTCAGTCATTATAATTTGTTAAATTATGAAATGGTTTTAAAATATTATTTATTTTACTAAAATTTCTAATTATATTTTATAGTACAATTGCAAATATAGGTAATTGATTACATTTCATACTTTGGTTATACAGATATAATTAATAAATTTTAATAATTTTTTTAGTCCATTCCTTTCGATTAGCCGCTAATCAAACACAACATTAGTACTGATAACTATACTATCAAATTCAAAGTAAATGCCAACCCTTCAAACGACTCGATGTAAGAAGTCTCTGAATTATTGCAAATTGTTCAATAAAGTCCCCTAACTTCTTTTTTTTGGTAATTAAACTTCTCAAATGGATGCTTTTTTGTTCTAGTTAGTGCTTCTGTTTAAAAAAGGACTTTAAAATGCTGACATGTTGGTTAAGTAGCCGTGAAATGAAAACATGGGATCTTACTTGGCTTTAGAAAAATTAAAAGCAAAATAATAAAATGTACATAATTGAAAATGAAAAACGAGATAATTACTAAAATTTCAAAAATAAGCAAATTTGACAATGTAAAGATAAAAAGAAAGAGAAGAAATGTGTTCACCAATGGTGAATTGAGGTCAGGGAGGCACCCAACCTGGCGAGCAATGATTGAAATTTCATGCGATGTCTGGGTTTGCGCAACCTTTGTTGACGATTGACAACCCCAACCAATTCTGGATTGCAAGCTTGCTACTCAAATGGCACCATATCAAGAAAACAAGGTAACATCAGAAAATGACAACTCAACGAGTAAAGTTCCATTAAAATGGCCATCAATCTTGAATTGACACCCTTCAATTATATTGAAAAAGATAAAATTTGCCAACTCCATTGCAAGCTCAAACCCTAAAGCTCACATCTAGTGATGGGTTACATCAGGAAATAACCAAATGGAGAAATTATTAAGAGCAAAGTGAGATTGAATGCCAAATTTAGCTCGCCTCAAGTTGCGTGATGGCCTTGGCGTGTGGGCCTTGCCACCTCCACTAATATGTCGGTTCACATCAGTATTTGCATTTCTTTTTTATTAGAAAAATTGACTTTACCGAAAGAAGAATATAGTTTAGTGACCCAATTGTACAAAAATAAAAAATGAGAGACTTGAACGAACAATTTACAATAATTTAGAGAACTGTTATATCCTTCCTATCAAGTAGGGGAATGGGCATTTCATTGGATATGCTGCCACATTTGAAAATTCATATAAAACTTTTAAACAATTTTACAAACATTCTTAATATGAAAAAAATAAAAAGGTTAAATATTATTAGGATGCATTTATTTCGTTGAAAATGATTAATTTGAAATATATATATTTTTAGAAATGATCGCTTGTATTACTTATAAAAACGAATAAATGAAAATATTTTCATCATTCATGAAAATATTTAGATATGAATTATTATTGATAATAATAAAAATTTTCATCGACTAATTATTTAGCGATATGAGCGATCATTTTTTTTAAATATAGTTATCAAATCATGTAATTTTTGCTAAACAAATAGAGTCTTAATGAGTATTCGATATTTTTGAATAGCTACTCATATAATGCATTCCCAATTTTTAAAAATCCCTATCCTCATTTTCTTTCTAAATATCCCCCACATTCATCTCAAATTGGGGGAAAACTAGTATAATTTTGGTTGCATCCAACTTATTTTTAGATTTTTTTGATAATTTGTAATAGAGTAATTGCAAAATACTGCTAGCGACGAGAGTGAAGAGGGTGATGAGGAGACAATTTGGCAATGAGAAATCTAGAAATTTTAAAATAGTTATGAGATAAATTATTTTGGGAATGGCTCTTTTAGGAGATTTATTTTGGGAAAAAAAAATCGATTTTCCAGCAATAATGAAAATAGGCATGTCTGAGGACGGTACGAAACCCTAGCAAACCGAGCTCAAACGTGCGCCCTGTTCAGGCTGGCCTCCTCTCTTGCAAGCGGAGCGAGCGCAGTAACATCCCGTTCGCCTTAATCCTCGGTCACGAGACTAACATCCACTCTCTCTCTCTATCTTTCTCTCTCTCTCTGCGCGTTCCAAGCCCACCAAACGATCAAGGCCATTGAGGTACGCTTTACTGTTGAAGCTAAGCTTCTTGGAATCGCTTCTTCAGAGCCACGAGGCTTGGTTTTACGAAGCAAAAGTAATCTTTTTGCCGGACCCAGATTTTGTTTGCGAATAACGTTGTTGGGTCGGCATTGGTTTGTGGTGGGGATGTTCTTTTCTCATGTGGGTGGCCGATAGTGCTGTCGTATTGCGTTTCTTTGCTTTGCTGTTATCTGGCTAATCTTTCGGCGATAGAGTAAACTGACGTTTTAAGTGGTTGTTTAGTGCTGCTGTTTGAATGGCTAAATAGTTGTTTGATTGTTTTTTTTTTTTTTTTTGGTTATTCTGGGTGCATTTCGTATGGCCTAGGACACTGCCTTCATTGGTCTTTTGGCAAATTCAAGTTTTAAGCTTTGAGCCCTTGGGATTTCTCTAGAAGAATGTACAATAGGCCGCAGTTAATGACAAAGCTTGTGGATTACTCGTGCTGTTCTTCTGTTTTGTGGGACTGATCAGGGAGTCATGTCACTCACTTGACTGGTCGTTATGTTTTCAAAACTTGGCTGAAAAGAATCTTGTGTTGGAATGTGATCAGCCGTGCGGGTTGGTTCGTGTTGGGTATAAGAGCGTGATAATGGAATACATGTGGTTGTTCATACAGATTATTAAAGTGGAAGTCCTCTGCTTAGAGTTTGGTCCAAAACTCCCTGACATGGCTTATTCTTACCCAAGAACTGTGCTATCATTATTGGATTGATTACTTTTTGCTTCTGGTCACGTGAGTTTTTCTTCTTCTTTTTTCCCAACAGGTTCTTGCATTAGCTTGACAGTCTTCTGCCATGACTCTTCTGGAGCTTATAACCAAGGCTGCTAGTGGTGACAACATGACAGATTCTGAGTCAGAATATCCAGTCACCCTGAACCCAGACCATATTCTTCAGAATTTGAAGCCTAAACAAGAAGATGGAGATCCTCTATCTCTTGTTTGCCCTGTTACAGGATGGCAAGTCTCACAAACTGATTCCCAGCTCATTGATTTAGTCGGCAAATTCTCCAACAACCTAAAACAAAAGCTCAAGGACACTAACAAATTTGACAGGAATGCGTTTTTTGAAATTCTGGACCCTTTTCTTGAGAAAGTTCTTCAGATTATCGGAATTTCAGTTGGAATTTCTCGAAAGCATAGAAAGTATACAGAGGTTTTGATTGAGAACGCGGGTACATTCTTGGGTAAAGATGTCACGTCCTTGATTTTGGAAGCATGTGTGGCTCTGAATTTATGGGAACTCGTGAAATGTATGATTATTTGTGGGATTGTCGATCATTCGTGCTATTCGAAATTAGTATTCAATCTATTGCTGAAGAGGAGGTCGGATTTGGTTTGTCTTTGCATTAAGCATGCCCCAGTTCTTCATGTAGATGAGCTGGTTTGCATCTTGAAGTACTTCCTTTGTCCACCTAAAGATGCCTTGGATAGCATGATCACTGTGAGTAAAGAATTGGAAAGCCAGGGCATGTCAGCTATCACAAAGGCAAGTGATAAGAATCTTACAGAGAAGGAAGTTGGAGTTGCGAGGGATGCTGCGATTCTGCTTATGGTTGCTTATGATGGTTTTACTATTTCCGAGCTTTGTTTGCATCATCTGTTAGCAGTGGCGAACATTGATGAAGTGATGTTGTCATCTGCCATAAGCAAATTGAATGGAGAAGAGATGGCAAGTTTTCTCAGTTACCTGGAGAAGTGGCTGAAGAAGTATGAAAAGTTTCCTCAAGCATGCCCGTGTCCACAAGGGTCATCCATGCTGGGATTGTGGGCTTGTGATTTGGTTCCTAAACTTGAAGATGTTGTTAGATGCCTCAGCTTGGTGCTGGACACAAACTTCTCCTCTTTGGTGTTGCATCCGGAGTTCCACAGACAATTGACATCTATGCATGGCCTCGTGTCTTCTTTGGCTGCCGAAGCGAGACTATGCTGTTCGTTGGACAATACCATCGAGAGTTTGATGAATGCGAGTCAAAGTTGCGTGCTCTAGAATCTGTTATTATTTTTGCATTGTCAATCATTCGGTCACAGGGGCAACATTGAGGGATCTCCTATAGAGGAGTATTGCGACGCGAGTGTACTTTAGATGTAGAAAAATGGAAATTGTATGTTGAGATTTTGTAGTCATTATAAGGTACATTCTGGGGTTCAATCTTTCCAGACATTTGCTGCTGTCTCTCTCTTCTTCCTCCCTCCCAAATGATGTTCCTGCCACCTGATCATTTGTTAAAAAATTAGGCAGGTTTCAATTTCCTACTGGGCCATCTAGTTTCCATATGGTTAAGAGGCTAGCCAGAGATGATGCTTTTGCAAATTCGTTCTCTTTCGTTCAGTATTCGGCATGAGCTCTCTTCAACTGAAGGATTTTCACCAGATATAGGGAAGAAAATCCGGATCTAAAATTGTGAACTCGGTGTGCAAGAATGCCAAGGCCAAAAGGCACGACTCGCCAGTTTTCTTTTTATTCCCCCCTTTCTAGTCCCCTTCCCGCCTCTTCAATGTTGAGCTGAAGCAGGAAAATCACCATGTAGCCAATGACTGAGGATAGAGCTCGTTGAGTTTCTGAAAATAAGGCAGTTGAAAATCATGCCCTGTCCGAACTCATCAGGTCCCAGATATCTTAGGACGATGTAATAACTTAACAAACCAAGGAATTTGGCCTTGGCCACATCAACCCGGTCCGGCTCGAGGAAACCTGGAACTTATAAACAAAAAATCCTTCTCGCAGCATATTGTTAACTTAAATTATCATATTAAATCCCATCACGTGAAATTTCCAGATTATTAAATTGGCAATTCTTAATACACTCTTAAAGAACCTTTGTTCATTCATTTGTTTATTTATGGCTTACCTTTAACTCGCTTTGGAGAATCACCTATTGATGTATATCTTTCTTGCATGCTCACTTCCACTGTCAGTCCTTGCAGGTTACCGAGCATTGTTGTTTCCAGATAGAATGCTAGAATCAATGATGTAATCCAGTTGTTAATGAATCGAATCAAAAATGACTAACTGGGGTGATTTGATGTCCGCTTCATTCCATGACTTTATTGTCCAAATCTTCCCAGAAACAGAAACATAGCAAAGCCAAATCTGGTATTGTATCGCCAAAAATGTAACAGACACAAACATTTCTCTCTCTGGCCTTCTTTCTTCACTTCTGCTTCACACCACGTCTGCCTATATAATCTATTTCAGAGCTGAAGAGTGAGTCCTCAGAAACCCAGTCACTCTTCTGTCTTCCGTTTCAGAAGGTTGGCAATTTTTTTCTTCACAAATTTACAACAATGTCCAGGTTTGATTCAGAATTCATCATGTAACTTCATTAGGAAAGTAAAGTTCCCATTTCGTTCCTCTTTTCTTATTCTCTTCAGTTCCTTCAGATATCTGTGTTGACAGGTAAATGCGGTTGGTGTGAAAAATAAAGTCCTAGTTTCTTTATGTTAACTTAATTTCTGGTGCAGTAGAAAATTGCAAGTGTTGAAGTGGAGAGAAGGACAGAGGCGGAAAAGTCCGCGAGTCTATGCCTTGGGCACATGCAAGTCACAGGGAGCGACTCAAACGGATGACTCTGTTCGCATTTCGCCACAAAATGATATGACTGAGAAGACAGATGACTCCCAGGACCAGGAGGAGGGGCCAGCTTCTAGGACCAGAGCCAGGAACAAGGGAAAATTGCCCATCCCTCATGACGATGACACGGCAGTAACCTCTTACTCTGTTAAACATAATCGACGACATATGCAATCTGCGTGTCTGCATATTGATTCATTGTTCTCCATCATTTGTGAGAAATTTGTCCAATTATGTTTTGATGAAGCATGTGTTTTGAGCCCTGGAGAGTTTTAGGTCCTCTTGTAGTTGAGGTGATTATACTACCTTCCTAATGAAAGCTAGTGGAGTATTTTCCTTCCGGTGTATTGTCATGTGAAACTCCCAAAGGACCCATTAGTAACTTTGTTTTTGTGAACCGAGAGGGTGCTGCTTCTTTTGACTGCTTATGTGACACTACAGAATTTTCTTTCTTGCTTTTGTTGGAAATGGTAATACAGGTTAGAAGCCGAAGAAGACATGAAGATCATGAAGTTGATGGAGGTAAGTATTTTAGCAATAGCAAAACAAGTGAACAATAGTTTAACTTCCTAACTGTGATTGTCCTGAAATTCACTTTGTTCAATGTTTTCAGATGATCAACAGGTGATGCAGGACCAAGCAAAGTCTAAACTTGGAGATCGTGATGGGAACAGAAACAATGGTTGGTTGCCTCAGTTCAGTCATCCAAATCTGCAATGTTTATAATCCTGCTAGCAGAACGAGTCATTTAACTCAGATACTCCATCCTGTTTTCTTCAGGCCAGCAATCGGCTCAATGTCTCAAGTCATCCCCGACACTGGAGATGCCAGAAAAGCACATGCTAGAACTCGTTATTGACACTTTACAAAGGTGGGATTCTTAATTGATCTAGACAAAATCTAACAATTAGACCCGGTAAATTGTCAATCTGGTTATTGACTGAACATATATTGCCAATGTCTTTCTGTTTCTGACCCGATGTTCTTTAATCAGGAGAGACACTTACGAGATATTCGGTGAACCAGTTGATCCGACCGAGGTATTTGTCTGGTCTTTTACTTATGACATCGTTTGCTTCTACACATTCATTTCTCCTTGTGCAACTGATCCCTTGTTTTCTCTGTTTTTTTATATAAGGTTGAGGATTATTACAAAATCATCAAGGAGCCTATGGATTTCGGAACCATGAGAGCTAAACTTCATGAAGGAATGTATAGCAGTCTTGAACAGTTTGAGGTTTGGTCATTTCCTCTTCTAATAAATTCGCCTTTTTCCCCCAAATGAATGTAACGGTAGCTGCTGTCTGTCCATTCATTAGATTTATCGGCCAAAGGGTAGCATCCACTGTTTTATGGCATTGCAATATTGTAATAGCATCTGTTTGGAATGTAAGAATAGACTCGCTGTAATTTTGTTTCTGGTTTCAGACAGAAATTTGTTATCGATTATCAATAGACAATCTAACATCTCATGCAGTACGAAGATATACCACGATAAACAGGGGCATATACTCCCATAAACTTGAAAGAAAATAGCTCTCTTTGATTTTTCTCCGTAGTTTTGGTTAAGATGGGTCCATCATCATTACCAAAGAAAATCGGCTATTGTACACGATGCTAGCGTCATAGATCTTCTTTTCCATGCTTTACATTAAGACCTTTTTATCATCCCAACGACGCATACAAGTTACTGTCAAATCTAGGACAAAACAGCAGTTGAATGCAATTGAGCTGTAAGAGAAGATGCACTGTCATGCAAAAGTCTAGACATCATCTGACTGATTTGTTTCTTCTCACCTTGCTATGTCCCGTGCAGCATGATGCCTTCTTAATTACCAGAAACGCGATGCGTTTTAATCCATCGGGAACCACTTACTTTAGAGAGGTACGTTTAGCTTACTCTAGCAGCTGCCCTGGATAGATACTAAATCTGAGAATGCTCAGCAAGTTGATCATCGCATGGTCACGCAGGCTCGAGCCATCCACGAACTAGCAAAGCAGGTCTTTCATCTCCTCAGAACCAATCCGAATAATTTCGAATTGCAGTTCTCGGAGACAAGAAGAGTGACTAGGAGATCTCAGGCAGAAGTTAGGGGTCAAACTAATAGTTCTTCCAGGAGAACTCATAAGAACGCGAGGTCGAGTCGGGACATATCATTGAAGGCCTCCCAATCCTCAAGAGGTTCATCGAATCTCAGGAATGTCTCGACGAACTCTAAGAGCTTTCGTACCATCAGTCTTGTGCAAGCATCAGATGGACCGAATTTCAGTAAGAAACGAAGTATCTTTCCCCATCATGGTTTCTATGTCTCTCAAGTTCCTTGGCCTGCAGGAAACCAAGTTTACACAGTATCTCAGCTAATCGGAGGGAACTGAGTGGGAAAACAGAACAATGCCTGATTATGTAATGATCCTTTCCTTTTGTTCTAGGATACAGCAGAGACTGGGGACGACAATCCAGCCTTCCTGATGCGGATCGGCGCTCTTCATACCGGCCTTGGACATCCCTCCTCAATGGAAGCGATCCTAGAAGCAAGACGATCGGGCATGTACAGCCGCTGATGCACGTAAACCCTTAGCTCCTATTCATGTCCTTATGTAGATTTAAGTGCGATGTGGTTTCAGGGTGCTTATGTGCTTACTGAGGAATATGCGATCACGGCATAAAATTCCTAGTCTCTAACTGAGGAAAAGAAGAATACATCCTGTGATCTTGAGTATACCAGTCTAGCTTCATTTGAACATGACGATCAGGCTAAGTAGCCAACAGTTGCGCCTCGAGCTTACGATAGCGATGTCGCTAGCAGTAAGGTGAAGTAAGTGAAAGATCAAATTGGAACTGTGGCGTTGACATGAGAATTCTCGCCTTTCCAGGTGAAGCAACAGGATATCGGCTACAGAGAGAGTCTGGTGTTGTTCTCCAATGGCTTAGGACCGGCCGCACAGAATGTCGTCGAAAGGAAGTTGCGAGCATTGGACTCGGCATTAGACGTGCTGCAGACGGATGTTCCAGAATCCCTGCAGGAGAACCGCGTCTCGCAATCCTCGCCATCCTCACTCCAGAAGAACAAGACCAGTGTCTGCGCAACTGACGGCGCAACCGAAATTTCAAGAACACACAACCAGAGAGGCTCGTGTCCGGGGACCAGTAAACCGTGCGACGTCGGAACAGCATCGAAAACTGACCAACCAGAGCACGCGACTCCTCAATACTTATTCGACTTGCCGTACCTACAAGCGAAGCTTGAGCAGATGATCTCTTCTGGTCCGGAAAGATCAGCTCAGCCAAGTCTCCAAGCCGGGAACACCTCTCCCGACGAAAACGTCTACCGGCAACCTTCGATCCGCGACAAGGAGCCGAACATCCATCATTATAGCCGCAAGCGATCATCACAGCGGTTCGACCCTTCAGCTGTAAGAAACCATTCATAACGAAATGCGGCCTCGCCTCGCCTGGTGCGAAAGGATACACGGCAACGATACAAGACTTGCTCGTGAAGCGTTCAGCGTTCACCAAACGAACATTGAACGGTTCTTTTCCTCACCTACCAGCACGTAGATCTTCCGCTCTGTAGTACCAAAAGCGCACTGGCAAAAATACACAGCGAAAAAGGAGACATTCCATGCAGAATCTCCCGTGACGAGACAAGAACATGGCTAGGGGCGCCGATGGACCGGACTTTATAGAGTAGTCTTGAGAACAAGAAATCGACATGGAATTTTATTCGATAAAAGTTTATGATTGAATTGACCGTCGTAGGAAAGGGAAGTACAGATGAAGGATTTGCATTTTAGAGGTGATATGTCATGATTTGATTTAAAAAAAGTAAAATGATTCAAAGGAAAAGAAAAAATTAAAGGAGATGTTATTTTTCCTCAAGAAACGGAAACTGCGTGGTCAAAGCTGTATTCGCGGGGCCTCCAACGATTGTGAGTTGGGTGGCCCCCCACCACCCCCAACATGCATGCGTAGATGGTTCATCATTCGTTCCAACTAGAAATTGCAAATACCACTTTTTATAATACATGATATAATAACACAGGTAGCTCTGAACTTTAATATAATATGTAATGTGATCCTTAAACTTTAACTTAATCTTCAATGTGATCTTTGGACTTTCAATGCATGATTAATGTAATCCCCAAAGAAAATATGTCATTTCATTAATTTAATATTAATGAGAACATTGAATATTTTTATATAATTTATGAATTAAATTAAATATATACCTTATAGTGTACAAATTAGAAAGTTCATGAGCCACATTATAAATTAAATTAAAATTTTGGGATCACATTAGATAAATTAAAAGTTTATGGACCACATTATATATTTGGCCAAAATTCAAAAACTATTTATGTCCTATATTCATGACTAAGAAGCCCATTTTAGATAGGTAAACTTTCCAATCATAAAAAATAACATTTGAATGAAGTAAGAAGTGAATGGAAACCCCGAATGGGTGACCCAAATATGGAATCATTTGGATATAGTAGCATGGGCATACACATTACACACAAATCATCTTCTCCAGGTGCATCCAACAAGATTCCCCCATTGATGACCAGCTCCAATTTCAATGACGTTATGATTCGGATGGAGAATCGATTGCTTCCCGTCTTAAATGTCTGATCACCCAAATAATCATTTTTAGAAATTTTGAGGCTACGACTGCCGCTTGAAACCCTGTATGTGTATCCACGAATTCATACCATCGGGTCTAATGAAACTCATGTGGGGCCCACATGAATTTCACCGTCACTGGATTGGATACAATCCTCTGTAGTAATTTTATTTTGTCGATCTTAATCTACTCCTACTTAATCCTACTTAAATTCTCAATGTCAGGCTTTTGTCTTACTTTTTTGCAAGGTGGGAAAATCGAAACTCACATTCAAAACTATATCATTTCCTGTGGGAAGGTATATCTGGTAGGAAACCGACTTCGTCATTCCTGGTTCTATATCTAGGTCCATTTGAATGGTATCAGAGTCATGGTTTCATTTGTAATGATATACATTCCATACGCTTAGTAGTAAATCCAGTTTTGAGAAGAACTCTTCACATCTAGAAATATTAGAAGTACCTGTTTCCATTGTTGCAACTCCATCTTCTTCATCCCTTCAAATTTTCGTATTTCAAATGCTTCTAAGATAGACTATTTCTATAATGTTTTTCTTAGCGACGAAACTAAGATTGAATCCCCTCCACATTCCCCTTTACACATGAGAAGGATAGTCATGGGGGGTAAAGAAGTAGCACTATTCTCATGCTCACGGTCGCAGGGTAGAGCCTTCACCGTGCACCGTCGATTTCGTCGACCATCCAAAAGGATCAGACGGTGATCAGATGGACTGCTGCGCGCCATTTTCCTCTTCTCCCTCCTCTGCTGATAATTTTTCGTTTTGTTATTCTTCCTTTTTTTTTTTTTTTTTGCCATTTATTTTTTTATTTTATTTTTAAAAAATATTTTTAAAAAAGGAGGGGGACAAAAGAGTTCGTTAAGACGTGAACGTGGTGGTTTCTCCATTTCTTTTTCCCTCTGGTTCCCCAGCTCTTCCGCCTTCCCCACCGATCCGTTCGACCGGGCGACCACCTCCCATCCACCACCCGCCGGCGGCTCCTCGGCCCTCTCCGGCGGCTCTCCCGGCGGCCCCGCCCCCCGCCGCGCGGCGGCCGATTCGGCTCGATTCGATCCTCCTCCTCCCTCTCTCCCTGCGTGACGGTCGCTTCCCGCGTCGGACGACAGAGCGTCGGACGGTGGGGGAAGAACCGGAAATGGCGTACCGGCGAAGGCAGGGGATCACGAAATCGGCGACCTTCAAGGAGGAGATTTACTACGCTCCGCCGGCGACCGGCGACGACGGCGGCGGCGGCGGTGGCGGCGGCGACCGCTCCTCGTCGTCGTCGTCCTCCTCCTCCCTGGCCGCGCAGGCGATCAGGGCGTCCGCCGTTCACCGCGAATCGTCGCTCTCGTCTGCGTATGGCGACTCCGCTTTTGCGTACAGAGACAGAGAGAACGATCCTCTCAGATCTAAGGTTCCGGTTCTGGTTCTGCTTTTTCTTTCTTTTTCAGGAGCTTTCGTCGGCATTTCATTTCTCTGTCTTGTGTCTCGCTTTGATTTAATTTCATCCGCTGTTGACGAACGAAGAGCTGGCTTTGTACGGGCGTTTCGCGTTGCTTGCTTTTTGTCTTCAATGTAGGACTTCACGTGATCTGAGATCATTTATCTGAATCAGAATTTCTGCTAAAGCGGGCAAGTTTTTAGTGGGCAAGCTTTTAGCTAGTCAATTTGGAAATTTTACCTTAGTTATGCCTGTTCAAAAATTAATTTTGGGAGTTCTCGATCACTGATGCATAACGTCTTTGCAAACTTCGGAGTGGATAACATGTGATATGTTAATTCAATCTGATCCATTCACGTGTGGCGTGCAGATCCGAGGATATTGTAAATTCTCATATGTGTTTTTGTTTTGCAAAATACTGGGAAGTTATAGAAAATTCACTGTGAAGCAGTTCAATCATCCGCTCTGCAGTGATTGAAACAGAATACCCTGAGTATACTCTCTGCAGAACTTAAAGGACATCTTTTTTTAGTCATGCATTTCTTTTGACCCGTCGGCTATAATTTCCATGGGAAATTGTCTGATTAATGTGATTTTGTATGAAGAATTAGAATTTCCTCACTGGCATCGTAATCTCAATCTGGAAAATGTATGGAGGAGTAAAAAAGAGAGAGTGCAATCACATGTGATAATTTAGCTTCATCTACACCTGGTCTTGGGAGCCTTCATTCTTTCAGGAATTATACTGTAGGAATTCATCTCCTAGAAGGAAAATGGATTGAAGGTGACTGCTAAGTAGAATCTGTTTGCCTGAAGGAATTGTTTGTGATCAAGCTGCAGATATATTTCATTGCATTTGATTTTTCCTTTGGTTGTTGTCACAGATAGATCTGGAATTTATCATCCCTTGCTGGACCCTTCAAATTTTATTTATTCCAAGAAGTTCCGCTAAACGAATTAGTCTCCTTTTCCGTAGAGTTTTTTCATTTGCCGTGACAATTTGACAATTTGACAATTTGGCCGTATATTAGTGTCAAGTTGGAGGTAACACATTCCAAAATTTGTCAAGTTTCTCCATAATCTTGACTTTTTATGATTTGTCTTTCTTTCAACCTAAAGTTGCATGTAGGGAACAATCGTCTTTCTTTCAAGTTTCTCCTTAATGTGACAGAACACAATATGTAGGGGTTCATTCAGGAAAAGAAATTAGGCGTTGTACTCTCTCTCTCTCTCTCTCTCTCTCTCTCTCTCTCTTTTCCAGCTCAATGAATATAGTGGTTGAATTGTAGAGCTTTTCTGCCTATGGGAATTCATCAGAGCAAATGGAGTCGAAATCTGGATTTTGGGGTGTTTTGGCTCGCAAAGCTAAGTCAATACTGGAAGATGAAGATGTAGCTCAACAGTTCGAAAACCCCAGTAGAACAATGCCTCAGGTGATTGATGGCCCTGTGGATGGCCAGGTAAATCTCATGTAAGATTTAAGGAGAGATATTGATAGATGTCGACACGATACTTATGATATTTATGTTCTTAATTCAACATGCGTTGATGACTTGATGGTGCTTGCTTCTGCTGGTTCTAGCATACTCATCAGATCTCTGAGAGCTTCAAAAGAATGGACAACCCTAGATTTCGAAAGGGCTTGGACAGGATCACAACTTCGCTTAATCAAATCGGTGATACTTTTGAAAAGGCTTTTGAGGTAACATCACTAGTCATCATTCTTTTTTTTTATCAGAAATTAGCCGCTTTTTGATATTACCCACGAATCTGTAATTTGAGTTTTTTTCATTATAAATACCGTAGTTGGCCCAGTTGCAAATATTTCCCTCTTGATGGCTTGGATTTAAGAGTCATTCATCCACCTTTAAACTTATTCAAGGAAAAAGAAGTTCCTGAGTTCTATCCATCTCTCATGTTACTGCTATATATTTTTACGGCCATGATCCTTCTTCCCTTTAGATAAGTATATTTATGGCAAAATTATCAAAGCAGGATATAGGAGCTGTTACAGAGCATTTTATATTACTCAAAGACTAAAATCAGACCAACTTAATAAGGAACGAACTTATAAACCACCTATTAGACAAATCATTGGGCTCAGTTGTATGTACAAGATTGCTTGCTGTTCTGAACTTCACAGCAGAAACAATGCCAAACTAAATTATTTCTTTTGAGATCAGAATCTTCGTTGATCAGTGACAAGATTCTTTGGTTGATACACATGGTAGAGATAGGCTAAATGTATATGATCCCTTTTAACTTAGCCGTTCGCCCAAAAGGAAAGCAGAAAAAAGAACGACAGAAATACTTAATGTCAATCTAGTCTAGCTTTTAATCCCTCTGATTGTCAGATTAGCAAAACTGGAGAATTTTATGTTTGACAAAGAAATGGTACTGCAATTAGAGAAATGATATCTCTAGATTCAAAACATGTTGGACAGAAGACTAATTACTTTGTTGAGCTTGATTCCACTTTTTTGGCTTCATCTCTTGTGAAGAGTTTGTTATTAATGGACGACCAGAAATTTAGACCAAAATTTGCTGTAGAGCGTCTGAGTCACTTTGCCACAGAGTATAAATGGATATATATTCCTCAAATATCCATGGATAGTATAAACAATGATCAATGCCTTCATTGATAATACAATCTCCACATGAATCCTTGCCAAGTATTGGACATCTAATAATGCTTTTGGAGCATAAAATCAAGCATAACATATAACTAAAATGATCAAATGCTGTCATCAAGCTTGCCTTCAAAGTGCATCTGTTAGAGTTATTTCCTTGCCTATTGGTATCCCTATAAGGTCAAGTGCAAGCAATATTGTGTCCTCCTTTTCCATCACCTTAAGTATGCATGCTCACCATGACAAGGCTTTAGCCAAGATTTAGGAATCTATTGTACATCAATTTACAGAAAATGTGGACAAAAAATATCCTTTCTTTTGAAACAATCATTCAAAACACTGTTGAATACCAGAGAGATTGCAATAGCATTGCCAGATCTACGGGCTCAGAATGTTTGAGATAACCTCCTTAGGTTTTCTCAGAATTATTTAGTATTCTGTCTGGAACTTGTGTTCCGCAGCTAACAGAGCATAATAATCTCTGTTCTTCTGCTACGGTGGTGACATCAGGGGAGCTTTTTAATGTCATCCTTTCAAACTGAATTGTGTTTTCTATTTCAGCATGTTATGCCAATGCATATGCTGTCATGTTTTATGAAGACTTTGGGTATATTTTAATATATCACTCTTGCATCATTGTTTTGTAAGCCAAGCAATACTGCTCATTTTGTAAAATGTTTCTTCTGCTGCCCTTGCCACTGCATACATGTTGTTTGGCACCATCTTGACATGCGCATACCCTCATGTTCTCTCATTAATTGGCTGAGTTGAATAATGATATCAGGTATGATACAGCAGCTTGTCATATTGATGTGCCTCCAATATTGATAGAAGCAGTAGTCAAAAAGTGTTTTAACAGGGACCTTGGCCAACACATGAGTGCTGACTAAGAACATATTCATATTTCATTGTATCGACGATCAGTTTTCACTCAGATTAAATGGATGTTAATGACTATGTCAATTTCTTTTTAGATTAATGCTGTTTTCTGCTATGTATTGATTAATGCAAGATTAGAACTCGAGTCATAAAGCTATTGGAGTGAAATGTTGCCCTGTGCTTAATCTCCTCTCCACATTTAACTGTGCTCTTTAATGGGCTAGTGTTGCTTAAGCCTTGAAATGATTTTGGCATTCCCTTGCCATACAAGAAATCAAATGTTCATAAACTCCTCAAATATGTGCAGGAAGGCCGGACTATTGTGGAAAATAAGACTGCAGATATCATTCAAGAAACCCGCAAACTACAAATTAGACGGAAAGGGAGTAACCTGGAGGTGCAGAATCAAACCCCTGGCATGAATAGTTCCTGGCAGCAGCCAATCCAACAGCAGAACCCAACCAACCATGAAACTCAACTCAAGGCATCTCGCGACGTAAGGTGGCACCCTTGTAGTGTATGAATGGCTAAGTATCAAATGCCTTCAAATTGCGAAATTCGAATTGTGCAATTCAATGGCAAAACATTAATCGTGCATGCATGTTGCTCTATAACAAGGACTATCCTCTCATGCCAGGCATCTTTGATTAGGAAGAAATTGTTCTCATACACTGCCTGACTCGATCTTGCGGTCATGATAGGTAGCATCTATGGTACAACCTTTGTACAGTATAACTTTTTTATTTCACAACAACTTTTGCACTTGATTACAAGCACACACTGCAACGTTGTAAAACAAGAAAAAAAATGAATTTTAGGATGTCTTACGACGTTTTTGTTTGGTCATGACAGCATGTCATACTGTTGTATTGTTCAACGGTTATACAATAGAAGTTCCTGCTCACGATACATGGACCGAATAGTAATCAAAATGAGTTTATTGTGTTTTACATAATTTGGCAGGCCAGCACACGAATGTCCATCTAGTTTTTTCCTGATTATGCATTCGAAATGTTGACATGGTTACTAGATTACTTTCAGCATCAATTCTATACTGTACGAGGTGCTGTTCTTTCCGTCAATTTTTTTACAGATCCAGTTTCGTACATCTAATAGCTGCTAATCATTGTTCCGTCACAGGTTGCAATGGCAACAGCTGCAAAAGCAAAACTTCTTTTACGTGAGCTAAAAACTGTTAAAGCAGATTTGGCTTTTTCAAAGTTGCGATGTTCTCAGCTTGAAGAAGAAAATAAGAGCCTTCGAGAAAGCCGGGAGAAGGGGGCCAATCCTGCAGACGACGACATGGTTCTCTCTCTCTCTCTCTCTCTCTCAAGCGTGCACTCAAGTACACAGATTCACCATGCATGAGTCTGTGCTCTCATGCACTGTAACTCTTTGCATATTGTTAGGCATTTTAGGCCCACCTCCTACGCAGCTTCATTTAAAATGCATCATTAACTTCATGTAACTATTTTCCAATTTGCTAGTAGTTGCAAGTTATTTATCTGACCCAAGAACCAAAATGGTTAAGCTTCTCACAAATAAAAGCAAAATGTTTCTCAGATACGCCTTCAACTTGAGACCCTTCTTGCGGAGAAAGCTCGTTTGGCCAATGAGAATGAAACATATTCACGTGAGAACCGCTTCCTAAGGGAAATTGTTGAGTATCACCAGCTCACCATGCAAGATGTGGTTTATATAGATGAGGGGATTGAAGAAGTCGCAGAAGTTTATCCCATCAGTTACCCTTCAGTTGCTAGCATGCTCTCACTTACCCCAACTACACCAAAATCACCAACCTCACCAACCTCACCAACGGAGACACCTGCGCCCACAAAAGGCGAGATTTTTAATCTCCCGCCCGTGGAAGAAGAGGACCACGATGGCTTGGAGGAAGAAGTCATCGAGAAATTAGATGACTCGGTTACAAAGGAAGAAGGTGATAGAAGACCAACAACAGCTTCTGCCTAAGTTTTTGAGTCCCTATTTTATTACAAGATTTGTTGAATGTCGATTTGTCTTAATTCTTTTTCTTCTTTTTCTTCCATTGTGGTTTTTCATCTGGAAGGTAAAAGGGGGCCGGGAGTAGACCATATGCTTGCTTGCATTAAGCTATTCATTGGGTTTGTGACTGTGTAATGCGGGCTGTTTGGTTTTGCTCTTACAATAATGTCTTGATGTTTGTTTGTATTCCTTCGTTGATGGCCTAGAGCGTGAAGCTAATTTTGTAAATGATGTTCTTTCAAAGATTGCACTCTGAATTCTTGCAAAGGTTGAAGGTTTCAAGGCCTTTAGTTGATATTGATACTGACTAGGAGAAGGATTGATCCGAGGTGAGTCGATCCAATTAACAAACTTGGAGCGAAGAACGCTTCTACATATCTTCCATCTCTGAATTGATAAGTTGTCTCTTAAGCTCGACCTTTAGCTGACCTGACTTGACTCAAACGTCAAAAGGAAACATTAGTCTGATCTAGAGTTAAGTAAGTCACGAACTGAATAACCATGTTATTATGCATAGTTGATATAAATGGAAAACATCCCGAGGTTGATATGATACTTTCAATTTTTGACTTTTCATTGCATAATTTAGAGGATGACATCAATATTGATACCTAACAGGGCTTAAACAAAGTGATCTGAGTCCCATTCAGTGGAAAAATTTTGCTACATGAAGATTCAGTGGCTCAGCCCATGAACCTACTTTTATTAAATAACAGAAAAGAGCTGAGGAGCTGATACTATCGTTGCATATGCAGAACTCCACTTTGACCCTCTTGCTTGACAGGTTCCTTGTTCCGACTTCAATTGAACATGTCAGCCATGACATCCACACGTGAACTAAGCTCTAGGAGTGGTCTCTGAAATGCTTGCACGCTACTATGATTGTGTCAGGAAACAAAGAGTGGAGGGCACGACGAGAGGCAGACTGTCCAGGCATATGCTGCTGTGCTTTTGTAAGTGAAACACACAAAAACAAACACCAAAATGTGTTCCTTAGTAATTCAAACAAATAAATGTAGCTCCATGGAGAGCCAACCCAATTGATCAGGAAAGTAACTCAATTGATGCAGCAGAAGAGATGATGAAAGTAAAATCATCTGGGCCTGACTTTTTGATGAAGTTGAATGGGCGCCGCTCCAGACGTCTATGCAGTTTGGCATTCGGAATGTGCGTCCATGGCGTTCATGTTCCCCCATCAGCAGATGCTTTTCTGTAAATCCCTTGCAGTGCAAAGTAAAAGGTACTGCAAGTAGTTTTCCTGCACTTGCACCCATGTTCTAATGTCAGCCAGCCGTTCCTCAAGCTTGGCCATTTTGCATGTAAGAAGCAGAGCAAATAACCTAAATACATGACCTGCGACAACAATCTGAGTACCAGCTCGCCACAATAATTCTCTGCACCTGATTCAAGGAGCCCATCACCATGATCAAATGCCATCCATTTCCACATATGCATCTTCCTTGAAGTAACTGCTGTTAAATAGGACATCAAAGGGAACAGATTGTTTTAGGAAAGGAGTATACAAGAAAACTAGAATCTCTCTCTCGAAGTGCATACATAACAGCCTAATCAGCATTTGTGACACAATTTGTTGACTGTCCCCTGCAAAAGAAAAAAAAAAAAAAAAAGTTTTCTTAGTTCCATACTGAGGAAGAGTTCCATGCCTAAATTGTGTAACTTTAGTACATAGTAAAGTTATTGCTATTAACATCTATATGAATCAAGAGCATACTCACACTGCTTGACCATTTGTATAAATTTCATCTGTTTGATAGAAATTAGGCACCAAAAGTACTAACTATAGAGTACACATTCCAGCTAAAATACAGAGATTTCTTACATAACCTAGGCATACGAGAAACAAAACCCACCTTCCACCCATCCAAAATCCTTATAATGAAGCAAGAGAAAACATCTCCCAGGCTTAAAACAACTGCATTAATGGGACAAGGGACTCAAGGAAGTGCTGTGTGGAATAAAACTTCCCATTGATCTAGTTTACTCTTCATCACATATCAGCTGAAAAAGTGGACCCATCTCAGAGGCAATGGAGAGTTCACCTTGAAAGGAATGAAGTTCCATTTGTCATGAGATGTTTAACCCATAACTCTGCTGTCGCTATGCTTGCAGAAAAACCCCTTTCAACCATTTCATTGATAAGTTGCGCTGCCCTTGTACATTCGTTATTTCTTAGTAGTCCTTGGATTATTGTGTTATGAGTGACACCATCCGGAAAGCATCCATTTGCTTCCATCTCCTTTAGCAGCTGATATGCTTCCTCCACGCGTCCTCCTTTGCACAATCCATTCATGAAAGTATTATATGTCCACACATCAGGTTGCAACCCTCGAGCATGCAAACAATTAAACAGCCCCTTAGCATCCTCAAGCTTTCCGGCATTGCACATGCCATTTATTAGAATAGTGTAAGTCACAATGTCTGGGATGAATTTGCAATCTTCCATCTTTCGAAGCAACATCATGGCCTTGTCAATCTGTTGTGTTTTACACAAGCCATCCAGGATAGCACTCAATGTATAATGATTTAGAGATAGATTGCAAGACCGCATCTCGTTAATTAGCTCCTCCGCAGCTCGAAGGTTCCCAACCTGACAAAATCCATTTACGAGAGTGCCATATGTGACGACATCAGGAATCAAGCCCCTTTGAATCATTTCTCGGAAAAGCATTGTTGACTTCACAACTCTTTTCGCTTTGCAGTATCCGTTAATCAACGTGTTATAACAAACAACATCAGGCGAGCAGCCTCTTTCAATCATCAAATTAAGAACTTCCATAGCATCGTTCATTCTATTTTGCAAACAATAACCATTCATCAATGTATTATAGATGAAATTATCGGGCACTGCACCTAATTGAATCATCTGTTCAACTATGGCCTCAGACTCTTCAAGCATTCCCTCTTTACAATGTGCATCCACCAGAATAGTAAAGGTTTGAACGTTTGGCATTACTCTGCTTTCCACCATATGACTCAGCAGTCTCTGAGCCTCTTTCAATTGGCCGGAATTGCACACTCCTTGAATGACAGAGGTATAAGTAACTACATCCGGTTCAATTCCTGCCTTTCTCATCTTCTCCAACAAGATTGTAGCTTCTTTCCATTGGCCTAGGTTGCATAAGCAATGAACTAATGAGCTATAAGTGAATAAGTCAGGTTGGATACCTCCGCTCATCATCTCTTCCAACAATGCCAGAGCGTCTTCCATCTGGCCTACATTGCACAGACCATGGATCAAGGAGTTATAAGTAACAACATCTCGTTTGATGCCTTTTCTACTCATACCTTCATTAAGTCTCAAGGCCTCAGTCATCAATCCCTCCTTGCAAAGACCATCAATTACTATGTTGTATGTGAAGGAATTGAGCCTGCAGCTTCTCTCTTCCCAGTCCCTTAGCAATTCAACAGCAAATCTGGTTTTACCCGCCCTGCATAACCCCTTCGCGATTATTGCATACGTGGTCTCATCCGGTTCGGGGCCTTTTCCTTGCATATCATGGAGGAACTTCAAGGCTTGATCAGTTTTGCCCTGAATAAAGAGGCCATCAATCAGGGTGTTCGATGTCACGACATTGATGGGAAACCCAAGCTTCAAGATTCTGACCCAGGATAGACAAACCCAAATCAACCCGCCTTAACCGGCAAAAGCAGTTCAGGGAAATCGTCAGAAAATGATCATCTTCAATCCCCAACGAACGCAGCTGCTCAATCAACCCGATGGCAGTGGAGTAGCGCTTCATCCTCACTACAGCACCCAACAGAAGACTGAAATCCCTGGAGGAAGGCAAAGGGTTCGTCTGCATCATTCTACGGAAGCAAAACAAGGCATCATCAACACTCGCGAACCCACCAGCTCTGCAATTATTCCTCACGTAACTCAAGAGCCGGTTCGGGTCGTCTGAATGGGAGCCAGGGATCGAACGAAACCTCCGACGACCGCGAGACGAGAAACGGAGATAAGGGTGACGGAGAAGGGAAAGGGGTGATGGCTCGCTGGAGATCAAAGCGGAAGCGGGAAGAAGAAGGGAGAAGATGGAAGGAGAAGGGCAGAGAGTCGTTCGCTTCATCGGCTGATGATGAATCCGAGAGGTGAATAGCTTCATCAGTTTGGGTTATTTGCACGTGAAGTCCCAGGGGTGATCATATTCATATCCGACTAACTCCTACTTAGAATCAGACAGGACTGGAACCAATCATTCCTAAGAGATCCTAAAATTTATCGTTGAGTGCATTTGCAATTTTGCTTTTTCCATAGTCCTACTAATAATATGTTCCAACTTCTCATAAATACTCCTTTTTGACTATTATTCAAAAACAAAAATAAAAACAAAATTAGAAAAGATTCTTAATAAATGCTTGAAGTGATTATACCAATCTCATAGAAGGATCTAAAGTTATTATAGCTATTTCAAATAAAGGCTTACCCTTGCCCATCTGCAAAAAATTACGATCGATCAGGGGTATTTATGTCCTTTAGTTTTAAATTTAATTATATTAAAACTTAAGAAAGAAAAAGTTAAAAAAAAAAAAAAAGAAGGGGAACACACACAGGCAAGAGAGCTAGTCGCCACCTCATTGTCAGTGGAGCAATGGTCTAAGTAGCACCGATGCACCGACACCGACACGCGACATGACACGATAAGACACGCCGACACATTGTTTCTCAAAAAATAGAGAATTGTGACATTTTATATATTAAGTATATGTTTGTATATATACATAATAGATTATCATTAATTAATTTGAATCAAATTTATAAATAAATAAATAATTAAAAAAAGCCTAGAATGAATTTACACTGAAAACATTAATCCGTCATTTATTAAGATCATTCATTGTTTTAATTTGAAAATTCAATTTTATTTCTATAATTCATAAAACTTAGAGAAAAAAATAAGGAATCCATATTTTGAACTTGCATGTTAAATATGTTGGAAGAGGAAAAAAAAAATTAAGGGGTGAATTGTATATCACGAGAAGTGAGAATTAGAAGAGAAGAAAATACTAGATTTTTTTTTTCTCCATTTATTATTTTTATTATTATGTTTTATTTTTTTACATATATATATATTTATATATATATATTTTTTGACCTCTCATTTATTGAATTTTTAAAATTGACTTAAATATCGGAATTACGTGTCGAAAATTCGTATGTTAGAATTCCGACTCGAGTGTCGGAAAAATTAACCAGATATCGGATTTTTCGACACGTGTTGACCGAGTGTCGGAAAATGTCCGACACGTATCGAAGTGTCCAACCCAACACGAAAGCTCTTGGGGAGCTTCTATGCTTCATAGGCAGCGGTGACGATCGGCGAGATTGCCAACGCTTGGGCTAGGGTCGACGATGGCCGCTTGGGCTAGGGCTGGCAACCCTCGCTGACTAGAGGCAAAGGCCACGAGAGAGGGCAGCAACCCTCTCCTAGATCTGGCTTGTCTAGCACCCTTCCAGGGCCCTAAGTGAGGGCTGCCAGGCTAGTGCAAGGGCTGGTGACCCTTCCCCAAATGGGGGCAAGGGTGAGCAGGCCCTCGCCTCCGGTTGGCAAGGGTTGTCAGCCCTTATCCAAGCACTAGTGACCCCATCGATCGTCGCCACCGCCCCACTTGCAATGGGGTGGTGGCTCCCTCTGCCTTTTTTTTTTTTCCTTTTATTTAATTTTTTTTTTAAAAAATTTTAGTTTTTTTAAATAGAAAAAATAAAAAAAATTTAAAAGACGAGATTACCCTTCACAATTGGTGAATTCAAACATTTATTTGAGATTGGTATGGTCATTTCAAATCTTATTTGAAATAATGTCAACTTTAGGTATTTATTTAAGAAAATTAGAACACTACGGTCCTTATTTGAGAAAATAAAGCATTTTAGGCTCATATTTAAATTTTTCCCACAAAATTAAAAATAATAAAGTATATGGTTAATAATTTGTGGAAGTAAATATGTTAAAAAACAATTTGTGGTTAAAAATGGTCAATTTCTAAATAAGCCTAATACTTTTTTTCGTATATACTTTTATTTTCAATATATATCTATGTCAACTTATTTAATTTAATAATTTTTATATATATGTCAACTTATTTAATTTAATAATTTTTCTCGCGAGCTTTTCAAATTTCTAGCACGATAATTTATTTGTTCAAGAGGAATAAAAGTTCCTTGGAGCAAAAATTGCTGGAAAAATAAGGATCACCTTTAAAGAAGTGAAACGGGGTCACATTCTTCCTCCTTGGGGAGCTCTTGAGCGAGATGACCCAAAATGCATATCAATGGCATTTCAGTTTAGCCTTCATGACTTATCCTTCATACATGAGGATCCGGCCGATTGCCATGGAAACAATAAAGTTGAGGGAGCATATGACATTTCAATGCCCAACACGCCGCACAATTATTTGGTACAGAAAAATTCCACAATTAGTCCTAGACTTATGGGAGAGAATTCAATCGAATCATAAACATTTCAATTGAAATAATATAATCTTAAACTTTTTAGGGGAAAATACAATCAAGTCCTCTCATTCAAAGTGTTGCTTGATTTATCTAATATGGCGATTTAGTAGTTGTCTTATGTAACGACAATAGTACAATGTGAATTATTTTCAACGAAATGATGCCTTTTTCAAGCTTATTGTTCATGATCTCCTACATCACAATCGCTTAGCTAGAGCTCCTCTGATGCTCGTTCATCATTGTCCACTGTCACCTGGATGTCCAATGGTGTGTGCCACCATCGTCGACTTGTAGGTGTGAAATCAAACTCTTTGAATTATTAGTTCCGGGCAGCAACCAATCCAACAGCAATACAAGACCAACCACAAAATCCAACAGCAATACAAGACCAATCACAAAACCCAAATCAAGGCATCTTGCAACAGAAGGGGGCACGGTTGTAATTTACGAATGACTTGGTATCAATTGCCTCGAGATTGTGAAATTCGGTTAATGCAATTATATGATAAAACATTCCTCATGCATGCATGTTGCTCTATGATAAATACTATCCTTTCATGCAAGGCTTTTTTACTTAGGAAGAGAACACTCATGCATTGCTTGCTTACATTAAGCAATTCATCGACTTTGTGACTGTGTAACGTGAGCTGTTCGGCTGTGCCCTTACAATAATGTCTTCATGTTTGTTTTATTCCTTTGTTGATGGCCTAGAGACTAGAACTATTTTGTAAATGATGTGCTCCTAAAGATTGCACTGTGGATTCTTGCAAAGGTTGGTATGAAGGCCTTTTACTTCATATTGATATCTAACTAGGATAAGGATTGTTATGAGGAGTCAATATAATTTACAACTCAGGCAAAGAATGCTCATACTCATCTCGATCTAGTAGTTGGATAAACCATGCTTACGACAAAACTTACTGGATTTCCAGCGAAAAAATCATAAAGCTTCTTTTGAAAGTGAAGCCTTATGCACTTGCACATGGCTTTAGTCATGGAAGAGTCAAAAATTGAAATGAAAACCAACATCGTTTAAGTGGCTTTGCTTCAATGGCTAAGCCCATGGACCTGCTTTTGTAAACAAGGAAATGGACAATAAAGACTGCTAAGGAGTTGATCCTTTTGTTATATATGCAGAACTTCGATTGGATCCTTTTGCTGTGCAGGTTCCTTTTTCTGAGTTCAATCGATCATATCGGCGACATCCATAAGTGAGCTTAGCTCGAAGAACAGTCTCCGAAATGCTTCCACACTACTAAAACAAAGAGTAGAGAGCGTGACAAGAGGCAGACTCTGAAGGCAATCCTGCTGCCTTAAGTTAAACACACAAAAACAAACAGAAAAATGCGCTCCTGAATCAGTAATTGAACAGATAAAAAGGGCAAGAAATGTGCCTCCATTGAGAGGCAACCCTATTGGTCTGGAAAGTAAACCAACTGATGCAGTGGAAATGACAATGGAAAGTTACATCATTTGGGCCTGCCTGTGATGAAGTTGGTCGGTGTCGCTCAAGACATCTACGTGGTTTGGCACTGGGAATGTCTATCAATGGTGTTCATGTTCACCCATCAGCAGAGGCATTTCTGAAAATCCCTCGCAGTGCTAAGGAAAATAAGCAATGCAAATGATTTCGCTATTATATGCCATGTAGGAAGAAGAGTTTGTAACCCATATATGTAATCTACCTGCAATGATAGTCTGAGTAACCAGCTTGCCACAAATATTCTTGGGTATCAATTCAAAGTGCCTCAAGTACCAGCCACTTCCACGCATGCATCTTCTTTTAGGTAACTATCGCAGACTGAAGGGATCAGATTGTGTTAGAAAAAAAATATAAAAGAAAACAGTTTCTCTTTCTCCAAGCATATACACAACAAGCTAATCAGGATTTATAGCATAATTTTTCGAACCCCCCTTTCTTCTCCCCCAACAGAAATAAAAAGTCCTGTTTTCTTTAGGTCCGTGATATTGGTGAATAAGGTCTGCATTGCAGATCACTGGTACAAAGTAAATTTATTACCATTAACATCTACTTAACTCAAGAGCATCCTGAGTTTGCTTGTATGTTACTATGGGGCGCGTTTGGTAACGATTCTGTTCCCGAGAGCTGATTCTGACTAGAAATGATTATTTTTTATTTTGTTTCCAAGAACTGATTCTGACTAAAAAAACGCGTTTAATAACTGTCCAAAATTTTTTATTCTGGAATAAAATTACGTTTGATACTGTACTAATTGATTATGTTCCAAATTAATTTATTTTAATTTTTAAATACTTTTTTTTTTCTTTTTTTCCCTTTTCTCCTATTCTTCTTCTTCTTCATTTGGCCGGTCACCGGACTGGCGACCGGCCAGACGAGGGCCGGCAACGCTCACCGGAGCGTCACCGGTCCTCGGCGAGGTCGGCCCTTGTCGGTCGAGACTCGCCGGTGTCTAGGCGGGGCTAGGCGAGCCTCGCTCGATGTGGCGAAGCCGAGAGCCTTGGCCAATCTGGCGAGGCCGAGCCTCGCCCGGGCCGGCCGACGAGGCTTGCCTAGGCGCCGACGAGGCTCGCCCAAGCCTCGTCGGTGGCCAGGTCGGCCTCACCTAGGCCGGGCGAGGCCAGCTTGGCCACCAGCAAGGCTCGGCCTTGCCAGTGGCTGGGCTTGCCTTCGGCGAGCTCGCCGGATCTCGCCCTGGCCTTGCGAACCTCCGGTGACCAGCGACCGGCAGTGGATGGCGGCGGGCAGTGGCGAACGGTGGCGGGCAGTGGTGGATGACAATCGCAGGATGTCGGAAGAAAAGAATAAGACTTTTACTGTTTTGATTCTCGAACGGAGAATCATATTTTTTTTTTTTTTATTCTCAATTCTCTTCCCAATATGTTCCCGGGAACAAAAATTTTACCAAATGCGATTCTTGTCCTAAACTGATTCTGGGAACAAAAAATCAGAATCGGGCACTGTTTAGCACGTTGCCAAACAGGCCCTGATTATATTTGTGTCAAGAAACAAAGAGTAGAGGGTGTAACAAGATTGTCCAGGCAAATCCTGCAGTTGTTAGTGAAACACGCAAAAACAAACTGAAACATGTGTACCTCAGTTATTAAAACAGAAAATGGGCAATGAACGTACCTCTATAGAGAACGAAAGAAAGTTACATCCTATTGGCCTGTTTCTGATGAGGTTGATTGGTGCCACTCAAAATGTCAATGTGGTTTGGCATTGGCAATGTCTGTCAGCGGCATTCATGTTCATGCATCAACATATGCTTTTTGGAAAATCCCTCACGGTGCAAAGGAAAAGATACTGCGAGTTGTTTCATACACTAGCAACGATGTTCCTTAGTCAGCAAGCTGTCCCTCAAACTTTGCTGTAAGAAGCAGAGAAAATAACCCAGATATGTAATTGATCTGCGATGGTAATCTGAGTACACAGCCCACCACACGTATTAACTGCTATCAATTCAAAGTGCCCATCACTATGATCATATACCATCCACTTCCACCTGTACATCTTCTTTGAATAACTATGGTAAATAAGATATTGAAAGGATCAGATCATGTTACAAGAAGAAAATAAAGGAAAACCAGTGTCTCTCCCTCTCAAAGCACATACATAACACCCCTTCAAAAAAGAAAATTTGTTTTCTTTAGTTCCATTGTGGAAGAGATCCGTGACACTTGCGTATAACGTCTGAATTGCATACAGTACACAGTAAAGTTATTGCTATTAACATCGATTTAATTCAAGAACATCCTCACACCACTTGATCATTCATATGAATTTCACCTGTTTGATAAATAGAAGGCACCAGAAGCACTAACTGACAAGTACATGTGCCAGTTATATACAGAAATTTCTTGCAGAATCTAGGTATTCGAAAAACAAAATCAACCTTTCCCCCCTCCAAAAGCCTGATAATCAAGCAAGAGAAAAAATCTCCCAGATTTAACACAACTTCATTAACGGGACATGGGACTCAAGGAGGTGATGTCTGGAAGAAAACCTGCTGTTAATCTGGCTTACTCTCCATCAAATTTCAGATGAAAAAGTGGACAGATCTCACACACAATGGAGAGTTCAACTAGAAAATGAAGGAGCTCCATTTGTCAAGAGATATTTAACCCACAACTCCATTGTTGCTAAGTCTGCAGAAAAACCCCTTTCAACCATTTCACCAACAAGTTGCGCTGCTCTCCTATTTTCGTTATGTCTTAGTAGTCCTTGGATGATTGTGTTATAAGTGACACCATCTGGAAGGCATCCATTTCCTTGCATCTCCTTTAGCAGCCGATATGCTTCCTCCGTGCGTCCTCCTTTGCACAATCCATGCATGACAATACTATACGTCCACACGTTAGGTTGCAACCCTTGAGCATGCAAACAATGAAACAGCCCTATTGCATCATCGAGCTTTCCGGCATTACACATGCCATTTATTAGGATAGTGTAAGTCAAGATGTCTGGGACGAATTTGGATTTTTCCATCTTTTGAAGTAATATCATGGCCTTGTCAATCTGCTGCATTTTACATAAGCCATCCAGGAAAGCACTCAAGGTATAATGATCTAGATACAGATTGCGAGATTGCATCTCGTTAATTAGCTCCCCCATGGCTTCAAGGTTCCCAACCTGGCAATATCCATTTATGAGAGTGTTGTACGTGATGACATCAGGATTCAAGCCCCTTTCAAGCATTTCTTGGAACAGTATTTTTGATTTGTCAACTCTTTTCCCTTGCAGTATCCATTAATCAACGTGTTATAAGAAACGACATCAGGTGAGCAGCCTCTTTCAACCATCAAATTAAGAACCGCCATAGCATCATCCATCCTATTTTGGAAACAATAACCATTCAACAATACATTATAAGTGACACTATTAGGCATTTTACCTAATTGAATCATCCGGTTGATTATGGCCTCTGCCTCTACAAGCATTCCCTCTTTACAATGTGCATCCACCAGAATAGTGAAGGTTTGAACATTCGGCATGACTCTGCTTTGCACCATATGACTCAGCAGTCTTTGGGCCTCTTTCAATTGGCCGGAATTGCACACTCCTTGAATGACAGAGTTATAAGTAACGACGTTCGGTTCAATTCCCACCTTCATCATCTTCTCCAACAAGACCGTAGCATCTTTCCATTGGCCTAGCTTGCACAAGTAATGAACCAAGGAGTTATAAGTGACTATGTTGGGTTGTATGCCTCCGCTTGTCATCTCTTTCAACAATATGAGAGCATCTTCCATCTGGCCTACATTGCACAGACCGTGGATCAAGGAGGTATAAGTGACAACATCTGGTTTGATGCCTTTCCTACTCAATCCTTCGTGGAGTCTCAAAGCCTCAGTGATCAATCCCTCCTTGCAAAGGCTATCGATTACTATGTTGTATGCGAAGGAACCAAGCCTGCAGCTTCCCTCTTCCCAGTCCCTCAGCAATTCAACGGCCAATCTGGTGTTACCCGCCCTGCATAACCCCTTGGCTATTATCGCATACGTGGTCTCATTAGGTTCGGGGCCATTTCGTCCCATATCATCGAGGACCCTCAAGGCTTGATCAGTTTTGCCCTGAATGAAGAGACCATCAATTAGGGTGTTCCACGTCACCACATCGATGCGAAACCCAAGCTTGAAGATTCTGCCCAGAATAGACAAGCCCATATCGACCCGCTTTAACCGGCAGAAGCAATTTATCCAAATACTGAGCAAGGCAACACGACCCTCGATCCCCAAAGAAGGCAGCTGCTCAATCAATCGGATGGCGGTCGAGTAGTGCTTCATCCTCACTATAGCGCCCAACAGTAGACTGAAATCCCAGGGGGAAGGCAAAGGGCTCGCCTTTATCATTTTACCGAAGCAACAAAGGGCATCACCGACACTCGTAAACACACCACCACCACCACCACCACCAGCTCTGCGATATGTCCTCACGCAACACAAGACATGGTTGGGGTCGTCTAAATTAGGGTTAGGGGTCGAGGAAAACCTCCGACGACGGGGAGACGAGAAAGGGAGATGAGAAGGATGAGGGAGATGGAGGATGGAATGGGATGACGACTCGCTGGAGATCGCAGCTGGAGCACGAAGAAGAAGGAAAATAATAGCTCAAAATGGCTTTCTCGACGTATCAAGTTGTCGGGTAATCCCACGGGAAATCTTAAAAATTTGTTGCTGAGTATAATTAATTGGATCCTGAAACTTGAAAAAGTGTAATTAACTTCTATAATTTGTCAATTCTATAATTCGTCAAATTGATGAAATCGAGTACTTCTATAAAATTCGTCCAATTTAACCAAAAATGCTCAAGTCAAATTTTTTATTTTCATTTTTTTATCCTCCTCTTGACACCCGAAATTAACCCTAGAATTACGTGCTGATCACGAAAAAATAATAAGCGAAAGGCCCTACTTTGGTTCGTAAAGTTAAGGGCAAACGGCTTTCATGGAGACTACTTAAGCTGAGCATCGATGGGATTTTAGAAGCAAATTTGAGAGTTGATGGCCAGGTAATTGATTGCCACATGTTAGGCTATAAGGATAGTGCACCAGATTTGAAGATTAAACGAGATTAGCACTAAAACTTTAGTGAAAATAACCACTGTGAGGTATGCGCATAAAATGGGGAGCAAGTATTTACTTGATGAGCAAGTTGCGCAAGTATCGTCAACGAGTCAAGAGGCAATTGCTTATGGATAAGGGTGCCAAGAAGAATTAAAAAACATGGAGAATATCAAGAGTGGTACCCAAGGAAAATAAATCGACTAATGATTACCAGTTCGCCTATAAATACCACAACTTGTTTAGCGAAGAACACCCTGAACAACACAACAATGATCTTTACTTTGTCTTTATTTTATTGTATTTTAGTTGTAGCTTTCAAGATTCCCATCGTTGATTAAATTCCAGCACGCATATCTATTCAATCCAACATCATCGATTAAATTATGGTGTTGTTCCACAAGCCCAGTGTTGTCGATTAAATTCTGGCGTTGTGTTTCCTATCTAGAGGCATTGCTATTGATTAAATTCCAGCTTTACACCTAATACAAGCTGTCTCATAAATTAAATTCCAAAATAGTTTGAGTTCAAAGCGTAATAGTGTCTAGATTGCACCATTGATTAAATTCTAGTATAATTTGTACCCAGGAGCAATTAGTTTTCAAGCTATTCAAGTATCAATTATCAAGATTGTATATATAAGTTGATAAATAAAATTTCCCCTTGCATTTGACATTCTTTGTCCAAACTCAACACAGAACTTGAGTCTCTTATAATCAAACCAAAATGCAACATTTGGTGAAAGATTTTCACAGGAATCAAAATCGATGAAACATCTTTTTGGCAGGCCCGATAGGACTCCTATTGTGTTGAGTTGAGAGAGTCTTATGCCATGGACTTGAAATCAAATCAACTTGAACAACAACACTTACAAGCAAATACTAATGGGTGAGAACCTATGTAGCACCGACACGGATACGTGACACGTGATATGACACAACACGACACACCAACACGTCATTTCTTAAAAATAAAGAATTTCGACACGTTCCGACACGTTATATATTAGATATATTTTTATATATAAATATATAAATAAATCATAATAAAAATAGCCTAGAATTAATTTACACAAAAAATATTAAATAATATCATTCATTATTTTAATTTGTTACAATAATACCCAAAACTTAGAGGAAAAAAATATTGTTTAAAGAAAAATGCTGAAATGATATTTTTAAATTTATTTATTTATCATATATATCATTTTTTATTACTTCTTTCAGAGTAAAAGACTTTTTAAAAAAATAAAACAATTCTAAAAAAATAAAACTGAAAAAAAAATTGACCCCGTGTGTGTATATTTATAGTAATTTTATTACTTCTTTTATTACTTCTTTTGTATATATTTATATTTTGACCCTTCAAGTATTATAAATTTTTAAAATTGACCCCGTGCGTGTCGGAATGTCAAAATTCTAGATTCGCGTGTCGGAGCGTGTCGGAAAGAGTTGACCACGTGTCGGATTTTTCGACACTCGTTGACCGCGTGTCGGAACGTGTCGGGACGTGTCGGAGCGTGTCGGACACGTGTCGGAGTATCGGACACAACACGATGGCTTCCGGAGAGTGTCCGTGCTACATAGGTGAGAACAATGCACTAACTGAATTATCATTAGCCCAGCCTCCTCATAATGAAACAATAAATCAAATTCAAGAGGAAGGTACTGATGTTTTGAGGTAGCGGGTGGAGGAAAGAAGATAGACAGTTCTCACGCCAGCCATGTTTGCTACTATGAGGCGAACAATCGAGAAGACTCAAAATGAACTTGCTAATTATATGATCAGGCGAATGACAAATGTTGTCAGACCTTTAATTATCAATACTTATCACTATTGTGCCTAAGGACAGCATGGAATCTCAATAGGACCAGCTCAACCTTAGACAAGGCAGGCCCCTGCTTCAACTGGGCACATTATTGTCTTGTTAGCTTCTCGAATGACATTAGGGAATGCAGGGCAAGCTGCATCGACTTGGCCTCTTTTTAGGATCCTACATTGACTTGGTTTGTTAACTTGCATGTCCCTATCAATATTGATTGAGGTCCTAAAGTGTTCATCCCACCAGCGCCTCAACAAAATACATCACTAGAAAATACTACTGGGGTAGTCTTAACTCAACCAAATCCCTTGCCGGTACCCTAGGTGAATTTATTGCCAATCACAATTGAGGTCCTAGGAATTGTAATGACTCCAATTAAGGGGCAAGACCAACTGCAACAAATGAACATTCAGCCTCAGATAGAAGTCCCAAATGTTCCATCACAAGCACCTTAGTTAGGGGCCTTTAATGTCCAACAAGTTCCAAATATATAGCCCCATGCTCCTCTAAATGTTCAACCTCAAATGTTGTAGCAATCTTTTCTTCCTGCTCAGGTGAACATGCTTAATTCATAAATAAATCTAGTGCTTGCAGTCTAACCACAACCATAGTTCTTTGGGCCCTAGCAATAATACCATCAAGTACTTCAGCAAATGCAAATCTAGCATTGTAGCCCAATTATCCCATGGGGGAGGTGGGATAAAGATGGATAGGATTTCTAATGTCTATAATAGGAAAGTTATTTTTCTCGAACAACAAACTTATTAAGTTAACAAAATTGAAATTATATTTCAATATGAATAATATTTGAATTCTAATTTAAGAAATTAAAAATAAAAAAATAAAAATTTATTTTAATAAATCTTATTTTAATTAATATATTTAACTTTAATTCTATCTTATAATAAACATTTAATGTATAAATTATATATTTATATTTATTATATATTTTAGGTATGTTGGTATAATGTACTATTTGATAAAATTTTATTAAAGAATGATGAAAGGGGAAAAAGGAAATAATAAAGGAAATAATATAAAAAAGAGGAAAAATAAAATAAAAATAAATTAAGGAATAGTGTTACGAGATATTTTCACCATCTTCGTTTATGAACATTTAGGTTTATTTATAATGACATGCCATTGATATCAAAAAAATATACATGATATGATGTGAATATATTCGACTTCAGTACTGTGATTCACCAAACAATTGACAAGATATAAAGACATCATAAGATTTCATATCCTGTCCTATCTAGTCCTATTCAAAATTCGGACGACCAAACGTAACCTAAGAGTATCTCGAAAGGTCTCACATGGTGGGGCAAGCTTATACCATTATTTCACCAACTAACGGAACGCTCCCACTAATCACAATAATCTCATGAGATCTCTTCTCAATAGCATAATCAACACTAATACGCATTTCGTGAATTGCCGATCCACATTCTCTTTGCTTGGGAAAAAAATTATAATTTCCAAACATGGCATTTCGCAATTTTATTTTTTCAACTTTTCAAAAATTATTCCTCTTTTACTATTATTAAAAAAACAAAAAAAAATCAAAAAAGGGCTTGAAGTATTCTCATTTTCTCAAAGATAGACATGAATTGGCCATATCAATTCCAAAGAAAGGCCTCGAGTGGTTATGATTGTTTCAAATAAGGGCCTAGCCTCACTAGCTAGCAAAATATTTTGACAGATCAGGGATATATTTGTCCAAACACAAGGTAATTTTAAATTAAATTAGATTAAAAAAATTTAAAAAGGAAAAAACACACACCACTACCCCATCATCAGTGGGGGCGACAACAAAGGTTGGCGCTTGGGTGAGGGCTGATGACCCTCACCAACCAAAGGTGACAGCCACCAGGCCCTTGCTAGAAGCGGGAGAGGACGATGACCCTCTCCCAAATCAAGACGATGATCACTAGCCCTCATGCAGGCTTGGCAACCCTCACTTGGTGCCTCCGGACCTTGCCCAAGGCCCTTATTTAAAGTTTCTTAAAAAACTAAATAAAAAAATTAAGAAGAATAAAGTAAATGGCTAATAATTTGTGGATGTACAAATGTACAAAAACATTTTGTTGGTAAAGAGGGTCTATTTTGAAATAAGCCGGATATTTTTTATATATAATTTCATTCTTCAATTTATACCTACGTCAACTTATTTAATTTGATGATTTTCCTCGCAAGTTTTTCAAATTTCAATTATGATAATTTATTTGCTCTAAAGGAATAAAAGTTTCTTAGGGCAAAAATTGCTAGAAAAATAAGCGTCACCTTTTAAAGAAGGAGAAAAGGGTCACATTCTCCTTGCTCGGGGAACTCTTGAGCAAGATGACCCAAAATACATATCATTCTCATCTTAATTTAACCTTCATGACTTAGCCTTCATACATAAGGATTCAACTGACTGCCATGGAAACACTGAAGTTGAGAGAACATGTGACATTTCAACGTCCAACACACTACACAATCATTTTGTGCATGAAAATTCTACAATTAGTCATAAACCTCTAGCACATAAATCAATCGAGTCTTAAACCTTTCATTCAAAATAATGTAGTCTTAACTTTTGAGGAAAAATGCAATCAATTACTCTCATCCAAATCTAATTTGATTTATCTAAAGTGGCAATCCAATAATCGCCAGCCATCCTACGTAATGGTGACGACATGATGTGGTCTATTTCATTGAGATGACGTCGCTTTCAAACTTACTAGTCATCATCTTTTAGCTTGCATTCGCTTCGCTAGAGCTCCTATGGTGCTCGTTCATTACCGTCCACTGCTGCTTGGACCTCCAACGGTGTGCTGCCACCACTGTCGACCCAGAGGTGGTGAATCAAATTCCATGCATTAATAGTTCCTCACAGCAACCAATCTAAGGATAGAAAGAAACCAACCACAAAACCCAACTCAAGGCATCTCGCAGCGTAAGGTGGCACAATTGTAATGCACCAATGGCTTATTATCGAATGCCTCAAAATTGCGAAATTCGATGAGTGCAATTCTATGGTAAAACATTGCTCATGGAGGCATGTTGCTTTATGATAAGTGCTATCCTCTCAGATAAGGAACTTTCATTTAGGAAGAAAACATTCTCTTACATTGCTTGCTTGCATTAAGCTATCCATTGAGTTGTGACTATGTAACGCAAGCTGTTTGGCTGCGCTCTTACAATAATATCTGGATGCTTGCTGTATTCCTTCGTTGGTGGTACAGAGCGTGAATCTATTTCGTAAATGATGTTCCCTTAATGACTGTACTCTCAATTCTTGCAAAGACTGAAGGTTTCAAGGCCTCTAGTTGATATCGATATCTCCAACACTGAAGGATCAATCTGAGGTGAGTCGACATAATTTACAGTAAAGGATACACCATGCTCACGACTTTCCAGCAAAAGAAATCATAAAGCATCTTTTGAAACTGAAGCCTCATGCACTTGCACATGGTTCTAATCAGCGAAGAATCTCGAAAAGTGAAATTAAAACCATCATCGCAAAAACAGTGGCTTTGCTTCAGTGGGTAGGCCCATGGACCAGCTTTTGTAAACAAGAAAATGGACAACAGAGAGCTGAGTTGATCCAATTGTTAGATATGCAGAACTTCCAATTGATCCTTTTGCTTGACAGGTTCTTTCTTCTGAGTTCAGTCGATCATATCGGCCATGATATCCACTCGTGAACTTTGCTAGAAGAGCGTTCTCTGGAATGTTCCACGCTACTATGATTATGTGAGGAAACAAAGAGGAGTGGGCGTGACAAGAGGAAGACTGTCCAAGCAATCCTGCTGCCTTAAGCGAAACACGCAAAAACAAACAGAAAAATCAGTAATTGAAACAGATAAAAAAGGCAAGAAATGAGCCTCCATTGAGAGGCAACCCTATTGATAAGAAAGTAAACCAATTGCCGCGGTGGAAATGACAATGGAAAGGTAAATCATACGGGCCTGACTCTGATGAATTTGGTTGGTGTCGCTCAAGACGTCTATGTGGTTTGGCATCTGTCAATGGTGTTCATGTTCACCCATCAGCAGAGGCTTTTCTGAAAGTCCCTCACAGTGCAAAGGAAAAGATACTGCAAGTAGTTTTCATACACTTGCTGCCACGTCCCTTAGTCAGCAAAAAGCAGAGCAGATAACCCAAATGTGTAATCTACCTGAGATGATAATCTGAGTAACCAGCTTGCCACAAATATTCTCCCCTATTAATGCAAAGTGCACATCACCATGATCAAGTACCATCCACTTCCACTTATGCATCTTCTTTGATTTGAAGTAACTACAGGACATTGAAGGGATCAGATTGTCAGCAAAAGGGTATAAAAGAAAACTAGTATATCTCTCTCCAAGCACATAAGTAACAAGCTAATCTGGATTTATGGTATAATTTTTTGAACCCAATGCACCCGCCCCCAAAATATATATATATAGGTCCCTGATATCGGTGCATAATGTCTGCATTGCAGATCTTTGGTACAAAGTAAATGTATTGCCATTAAAATCAACTTAACTCAAGAGCATCCTGACACCACACTAAACAATTATTTGCTTGCACGCTACTATTATTATATTTGTGTCAAGACACAGAGTAGAGGGGGTAACGAGACTATCCAGGCAAATCCCGCTGTTGTGAGTGAAACATGCAAAAACAAACCAAAACATTTGTTCATCTGTTAATAAAACAGAAAACTGGCAATGAATTTACCTCTATAGAGAACGAAAGAAAGTTACATCCTATGGGCCTATTTGTAATGAAGTTGATAGGTGCCACTTGAGATGTCAATGTGGTTTGGCATTGGCAATGTCTGTCAGCGGCATTCATGTTCACGCATCAACAGATGCCTTTCGGAAAATCCCTTGCAGTGCAAAGGAAAAGATACTGAAAGTTGTTTCCATACAGTTGCAGCCATGTTCCTTAGTCAGCAAGCTGTCCATCAAACTTTGCTATGAGAAGCAGAGCAAATAACCCAAAAATGTTGACAATCTGAGTACCCAGCCCACCACAAGTATTCACTGCTATTGATTCAAAGTGCCCATCACCATGATCATATACCATCCACTTCCACTCACACATCTTCTTTGAAGAACTATGGTAAATAAGACATTGAAGGGATAAAAGGTGTTAGGATCAGAAAATAAAAGAAAACCAGTATCTCTCTCTCAAAGCACATACATTACACCCTGAAAAAAAAAGTTTTCTTTAGTCCCTTTGAGGAAGAGGTCCATGATACTTGTCTATAATGTCTGAATTGCATATGGTACACAGTAAAGTTATTGCTATTAACATTGATTATATTTGAGAACATCCTCACACCACTTGATCATTCATATGAATTTGACCTGTTTGATAAATAGTAGGCACCAGAAGCACTAGCCGACAAGCACATGTACCAGTTAAATACAGAGATTTCTTGCAAAACCTAGGTATACGAAAAGCAAAATCAACCTTCCACCCCTCTAAAAGCCTGATAATGAAGCAAGAGGAAAAATCTCCCAGACTTAAAACAACTTCATTAATGGGACATGGGACTTAAGGAGGTGATGTCTGGAAGAAAACCTGCCATTAATCTGGTTTACTCTCCATCAAATTTCAGATGAAAAAGTGGACAGATCTCACACACAATGGAGAGTTCAACTAGAAAATGAAGGAGCTTCATTTGTCAAGAGATAGTTAATCCACAACTCCATCATTGCTAAGTCTGCAGAAAAACCCCTTTCAACCATTTCACTGAACAAGTTGTGCTGCTCTCCTATTTTCGTTATCTCTTAGTAGTCCTTGGATGATTGTGTTATAAGCGACACCATCTGGAAGGCATCCATTTCCTTGCATCTCCTTTAGTAGCCGATATGCTTCCTCCATGCATCCTCCTTTGCACAATCCATGCATGAGAATACTATACGTCCACACGTTAGGTTGCAACCCTTGAGCATGCAAACCATCAAACAGCCCTATTGCATCGTCGAGCTTTCCGGCATTACACATGCCATTTATTAGGATACTGTAAGTCACGATGTCAGGGACGAATTTGGAATCTTCCATCTTTTGAAGCAATATCATGGCCTTGTCAATCTGCTGTGTTTTACATAAGCCATCAAGTAAAGCACTCAAGGTATAATGATTTGGAGATAGATCGCGAGACTGCATCTCATTAATTAGCTCCGCCGCGGCTTCAAGGTTCCCAACCTTGCAAAATCCGTCTACGAGAGTGCTGTATGTGATGACATTAGGAATCAGGCCCCTTTGAAGCATTTCTTGGAAAAGCATCTTTGACTTGTCCATTCTTTTCGCTTTGCAGTATCCATTAATCAACGTGCTATAAGTAACAACATCAGGTGAGCAGCCTCTTTCAACCATCAAATTAAGCACTTCTATTGCATCTTTCATTCTATTTTGCAAACGATAACCATTCATCAATGTATTATAAATGAAAATATTAGGCATTTTACCTAATTGAATCATCTGGTCGACTACGGCCTCTGCCTCTACAAGCAATCCCTCTTTACAATGTGCATCCACCAGGATGCTGAAGGTTAGAACGTTAGGCATGACTCTGCTTTGCACCATATGACTCAGCAGTCTTCGAGCCTCTTCCAAATGGCCGGAATTGCAAACTCCTTGAATGACAGAGGTATAAGTAAGGACGTCCGGTTCGATTCCTGCCTTCATCATCTTCTCCGACAAGACCATAGCATCTTTCCATTGGCCTCAGTTGCAGAAGCAATGAACCAAGGAGCTATAAGTGAATCTGTCGGGTTGGATGCCTCCGCTTGTCATCTGTTTCAACAATACGAGAGCATCTTCCATCTGGCCTACATCGCACATACTGTGGATCAAGGAGGTATAAGTAACAACATCTGGTTTGACGCCTTTTCTACTCAAACTTTCGTGGAGTCTCAAGGCCTCGGTGATCATTCCCTCCTTGCAAAGACCATCAATCACTATGTTGTATGTGAAGGAGTTGATGCTGCCGCCTCTCTCTTCCCAGTCCCTCAGCAATTCAATCGCCAATCTGGTGTTACCAGCCCTGCAGAACCCCTTTGCGATTATTGCATACGTGGTCTCATCAGGTTCGGGGCCATTTTGTCCCATATCATCGAGGAATCTCAACGCTTGATCAGTTTTGCCCTGAACAAAGAGACCATCAATTAAGGTATTCGATGCCACCACATCGATGGGAAACCCAAGCTTCAAGATTCTGCCCAGGATAGACAAACCCAAATCGATCCGCTTTAATCGACAGAAGCAATTCAACGAAATATTCAGCAAAATGATCATCTTCAATCCTAACGAACGCAGCTGCTCAATCAAGCGGATGGCAATCGAGTAGTGCTTCATCCTCACTACAGCACCCAACAGAAGACCGAAATCCCTGGGGGAAGGCAAAGGGTCCGTCTTCATCATTGCACCGAAGCAACGCTGGGCATCGCCGACGGTCGAAAACACACCACCATTCCTGCAAATTTTCCTCACGTGACTCAAGACCTTGCTTGGGTCATCTAAATTAAGGTTAGGAGGGGTCGAGGAAAACCGACGACGACGACGACGACGACGACGGTGAGACGAGAGAGGGAGGATGGAATGGAAGGGGATGGTGGAGATCTGGCGTATGAAGAAAGGAAGATGGAAGAAGCAGAAGAAGACTGGGCTTCATCGCAAAACCTCCGACGAGAAACGAGAAAGGAGATGAAGGATGAGGCTGATGAAGCAGGGCGAAGGAGACTCGTCGGCTTCATCGTTGGAATGGGAAGACAGACTCGCTGGAGATGCCAGGTGGAGCACGAAGAAGAAGGAAAATGAAAGCACCACAGAGACCCGTCCCCCTCATCAGCTGATCATGAATCTCAAAACTGGAGAGCATTTTGCTTAGGGCTCACTCTCGGCACGCTAGTCTCTGCCGCTCTGCCCAAAAATTTTTAAACAAAGTGCTTTTATTTTTTTAAATAAAAATTTGAAGTCAATTTTATTTTAAATTTTATTTAAAAAAAAGATAAAAAAAATAAATACCTAAAGTAATCATGACAGTTTTAAATAAGAACTTAACATTGTCGATGACCTTCATCGACCGTAGGCAAAGGGTTAAGAGCTCTCCCAGATCATGAGAGAGTCACTAGTCCTCTCCCAGATCTAGCCAAGGGATGTTACCAAAATAGGTCATGCTAACAACCCTCAATTATTGGACACGATGAAATATCACAAAATTGTACAAAGGCAGAGATCAAGAAAAACACAAACTTATTCTAAGTTTTATGTACCAACTATTTGGACTTTTGAAATTTATCCATTGAAATAAGTTCCTTAATTTTTTAAATTTAAAACCTACTCTACATACCTTAAAGCTATAACATGACGTTCCTAAATGTCTGATTTTTCGATTACATATTCTACCCTGGAATTTTGCTCACCCCAAATATTAACCCTTTACATTATATGTAATGTCATGTTTGCACTTTTCATTGGATTAGTTAAATGCTTGAACAATATTAAAACATTCAATAGTAATCTTGCATTAATAAGCATTAATCATATTTGCTAACCCGGACATCAATCTAAATCACTATTGGATTATACTTGTGTTATGACATTTTAAAGGTCTAAACAACTGCCGTGAAGATAGATACATATGTATCCACCTGCTTGTAGAATTGGGGAGCGAGAGAGAGAAGGGGCGCTTGGCATTGGGTGAGTGATGGAAGGTGGAAAAATGGTGACATCCCTCTATATTTTGAGATATTGTAGAATTCTCTACCTGCTCTATAAGTACGTATGAGCATGCATACAATTATCCATCAAGACTATTGAATGAGTGGTTCTTTACTAAATTCAGAAGCTTTTCTTTTTAACTAGGATCACATTGACATTAAAAACATACTTTAGATAATTATTTGAATCGACTTAAAGTTGATGGATAACTTCCTACACTAGACAAAGTTAAAAAACCTAATTGCACTAATTAAAAATTCTGGAAGGACATTGACATTGTATATTGAATGAAAATTTAGGGGCTAATAGTGTCATTGTCACAATCCAAGAATAATCCTATTAGCCAATACGTATGCTTTCCATTTGCCTTTTTGTAACATGTATGGTAAAGTAATTAAATAAAGTAGCTGGCACTTACAGCAGAAAGGAGAGAAGTACACTATCAGTGCCATAAGTTGTGTACGGCGCTCTAAAAGTTTCCATTGAATCACTTAAGGGCTAAATCGGAGGAAAAACGATCACTTTGATACCACAAACGAAAGATTCCGACCAAAATAATTACGTATGAGCATGCATACAATTATCAAAGCATCTCTAAAGAGTGACCCCAACCGCAGAAAGTCGGTTTGCTTGCGAGGAAGGCTTTAGTATTGCCAGCAAAAAAAAAAGAACTATACCGAACCAGTGCGAGTTTCCGAGCACTCTTAGGATCACCTCGGAGAGGAAGGATGAAAGAGCAATTTGCCGGTTGCGGCTGATTAATGGGTACCCAAAGCCATGCTGGACAGATCCACCTTTTCTCCATCCATTCTTCGAAACTTGGAATCATAAAGTATGAGCCACAATCAATGGTTGCCATACACAAAGTATAAGCTAGAACAGTAACAAAAATCACAATTGGTAGCCGTAAGACCTTTCAATCGGCGAACCCCCAAAAAAATCGCTAGCGAAAGAGCTAAAACTTTCCACACCTAAATTACAATTGCAAAGAGAAGAAATGTTTTTTGACAATTGAAATTTACTTTCCCTTGGAGAAAAAAATGGAGCTTCAAAATGAAAACCACATGAGAAATTCACAGTAGTTATTCTAGACCTTTCAAATGTCAGGACAAAAGTATAACACACGTTGGCATTGCATACTTAAAATTCACATTTGAAATTGAAAATATCAATTTGCCTTCCTTTACACAATTTATTAAGAAGAGGCAACTTTTTCTTTGCACAATCACTTTAAAAAAGACATTCTCATACACTCAAATCTTTTCGATAGTGATTTAAGTTGTCTCGCAAAAGACAAGAAGACTAATGAAAACCATTAATAGAAAGTATGGATGATATTGAACACAAATTTAGGGGCTAATAGTGTCAGTCACAATCCAAGAATAATCCCATTAGCAAATACGTATGCTTTCTATTTGCCTTTTATTAACATTTACGGTAAAGTAATCAAATAAAGTAGCTGGCACCTATGAGAAAGGAAAGACAGAAATCATTTCTCGCCTTCTTCATTGACTTTTAACACATAACAATCTTGATCATCAAAACATCACTATTATCTTGAATGTACTTTTTTTTGAGAAATAAATAAAGTCAATTTCTTTTAAACCAAGGATTTATTTAGTGAAAATAAACATTTTGGAAAACATTTTCCTTAAAAATAATTGATTATATCACTTGAAATAATTAGACAACAAATAATGTTTTGATTATCTATAATAATTTATGCTTAAACTTTATTGTGAACGATTAAAAGATTTTTCATTCATATATATTTTTTATGTGATACAAACAATCATATTCAAGAAAGTATTTTCCAAATCGTGATTTTGCCGCAAAACAAACAGACCTTGAGATTGATCAAATAGCGTATTTAACTTCCGAGTCATGATTAACCCATTAAATTGGAAAATACAAATAGGTCTTATATATTGAATAAGCCTATGCAAATATCATATGAGATTTTCAAATGTATTGGTCATTGGATCAAAATTTTGAAATGTAGTCGAAAGTCTTAAATTTATCATATAAAATGTATAGGTCACTGGATCGAGATTTTGAAATGCAGTAGAAAGTCCTAATGATATTATATGAGGCATTAATATCTCCCAAAGGTCTTCTACAAAGGATCACATTATCTTTGAATTTAACATATATAATTCACACTAGCCTTTAAGTCAAAATGGCACATGCGGTATGAATCACATGCTACAGTGTTTATTCTCCCCCTAGAGCGACTAAGCAATTTTCGTGTCCTTTATAAATCATCCTACAAAATCTCGGTTGATAATTCTCACTTGATTGATCCGAAATCTATGAAAGAGATGCACTAACTTTTAATTAGTATCAGATATGAACTGAAATTCCTTATTTAGCTCCCGACAAACTTCGTGAATTCAGGTCAATATTGAAAAGGGCCAAGCAAATATTTTCCTTCATCGTCTCTTCTGCAGCACATGAGGCATGTACCATCGAATCTCCACCTCTGTTCCTAGTGGGTGTCTTCTCTCCTATGCCATATTCGCCATCTCCTCCCTTTGCAATCGCCCGCCGTCGGCTCCTTGTGCCGTTACCCTGAGAGCAGCCTCACCGTCCCATGCTCTTTGCTTCGCCGCCTCCCCGAATGGTCTTGCCATTTATCACGATTCTCTGTCGCTGCCGATCCAGTCCACGGCTCTCAACCACAACCTATGACTATCAGCCTTTTCCGTGAGCCGTCCAATAGAAGCGGGTCTCGGTATCCTTGGCTTTGTCTTCTGCACCACAAAGAAGACATCCAAAACGGGCCTTGCTGGTTATGGGTTTCTACACGAGGCTGGACCTTCATAGCCAATGTTAACTTAGGCCCCTTTTTCGGATTCTTTTTCTTCTTATTGGCAATTGTAATGACCCTTAAAGGGAATCTAAACAGATTTCATCGATACCCTTGGACCGATCTATTGGGAATGTGCCCTGTTGGTTGGATGTTCGCACCCCTCCCCCATCCTTAGTACAACATATTTGGGAAGGAACACAAAGGAAATGAAAATAGAATGAATAATAATTGGTATTTCTCTTTCTTGGATGTCAACCAAATGTTTGAAAACAGAGGATATTACTTGTGTCCGTTGTGTTAGGTTATAGGATAATCTCATCAAGTAGCAGGAGCCAAAAGCTCCCAATTGGGGCCACCCCGCTTGCCTAGATTGATAAGACTGTATTTCTTATTTTAACGTGCTAGTGCCTACTTACTCAACTCTCGCTAAGTTCCCCTCTATATATTTGTCTTCTCCGGAAGAAAGGATTACCTTCTAGGTGTTTTACATTTTTGAAGTCTCCAGGTCCAAATTAAATCAGGATGAAGTATTTTAAGGACTTGCGTAGATCCAATGATCCTTAAAGAGGATTGAAACGGATTTTATCGATAAGCTTGGATTGATCGATTGGGAGTGCACCCCCCTTTCCATCCTTAGTATGACACATTTGCAAAAGTACACAAAGGAAATGAAAACGAAATGGATGTCAATAGAATGTTTGATATTATTTGAGTACCTGACTAATCCCTATGAGATATGGCAATCCCCTATTCCACACGCATCATGTAATTACGACAACACAGAAGTAAATCCAAAAAAATACGCAAGTGTGATGATTTGAATCCTGATCTTGTGCGAGAAGGACAAATAACTGAATCATTTGAGCAAAACATTATAGTTAATGGAATTGATATTTTTAATCTATGTTTTATCCTGATAAGAAAAAAAAAAATAACAATGTGGGAATTCAAAACGGATTGAAGTCAACTGTCAAATGTGCCCCCGGAAAGAAGTATGAGAGACACCAAAAAAAAAAAAAAAAAAAGTGCACTTGAAAGGAAATTTCCGACCAAAAAGAAAAGAAATCAAATATGGGGTCTTTTGGAAGGAAAGTAATGTCCAGTCCACTCCTTCCCCCACGGCAAGGATTGCCAATCCTTTAAATAATGGAATGGTTGCTCTCATTGGGACGCTCGCACTCGCTGATGATGTGATCACGCCAAACGTGAAATAAGGGACGCTGACCAAAAAATCTTGAATATGTTGCGTTTTTTATCAATTCAGTTCTAATTTTTTTTTTAATTTTACTAATTGAGTCACAAATATTTTTACGTTTTGTCAAATGACTCCATTTAGTCAATTTTGGTTGGAAATCACGAGGTAAATGTTGATCATCCGACATTAACAATTTTTAATAATATTTTTTTCCTTTTCCTTCCTTTCTTTTTTCTTTTCCCCTCCGCGAGGCCTTGTTGATGGCCAATGGAGGTTGTCAATCTAAGGCAAGGGTTGCCCTCGCCATTCTCAAGCAAGGGACGCTCAGGCCACCCTTGTCGAATCAGGCAAGGGTGGTCCATGCTCGGCCAAGCAAGGGTGACCCCCAGCCTAGGCCCGAGTGGCTCTTGCTTAAGGCTCGGTGTTGGTTAGTGGAGGGAAAAGGGGAAAAAGAAAGAAGGAGGAAAAGAGAATAAAATAAAAAAATAAAATAAAAATTGAAAGATATTTAAATATTATAAAATAATTGTCCACGTCTGCGTCGGGCAGGTTATATAATATAGCCGGCGTTCATTTTAATAATTTTCGGTCAAAATTAATTGAATTGACTCAATTAGTAAAACGTGAAAAGATTCACAACTCTACCGGTAAAATCGAAATATCCGGACTTGATTTGGCAAAAAGTAGGGTGTATTCAACACTCTTTGGACAATTTTCCTTGCTGGAATCATCGCTCCACCACTCCAATCCTTATCCCACAAACCACAAACCGCCGACCATCGAAGCAAAGAGATTTCTCCATCACGGATGCCGGTTGCTTTACGAACGATGATGATGATGATGATGATGATGATGATGAAGATGATGATGGTCATCATATCATCTTCATCATCATCATCATCTCTCCAAGGCAGGCAGGGGAGGAGGGAGGACGGCAGCAGGAGCAGCACCGGCTAAAAACGCTTTTGATTAAGACTCTCGGTCCGTCCGCTAGTCAAAACAAAGGACAGAGAGCTCCCCCCTCCTCCTTCTCTCTCTCTCCATTCCAGCATCCTCACCGACGCCAGCAGACCAAATGGGAAAAGCGAGAAAAACGCGAAAGACCAAAGAGCACCAACAGCGAAATCTAAAAGTAGGCGTAGTAGGGTTCCTCGCATTGCTTTTTGCGTCCCTGTAAATCCTCTCCCCCCTCTCTCTCTCTCTCTCTTTCTGGTACACACCAAAGCACCTACAATCTATAATATTAAACAAAAGATTTTGTCTTCTTCTCTCTCTCTCTCTCTCTCTCTCTCTCTTGTTCCCACTACTTCACACCCCGGGTCTTTGCTCCACTGGCCATCGTCGTCCATCCAGGCCGTGGGAAGCTTATCTCCTTCGCTCCGCTAGAGATTCTTCCCCCTACCCGATTGCCCTGCCTCCCCTGTGACCCTCCTCCCCGCGCGCTTGCCATAACCCCACGAGTCGTTCCCCCTCTCCTCTTCGCTGTCCGGGTCGCACGAATTTTCCCTCGTCTGTCTCCATCGAGGAGTGGATCCCGAAATCCATTCGGCCGCCCGCCCGTGTGGTTCGATCGGAGGGTGCGCTTCTGTTGCATTGCGCGCGTGGTATTTCTTCCCTCCTTCGGGTTCAGGAGTCTGGCGGGGCTGGTTCTTTTTCGCCATTATTGGGTCTTTATCGAGACCCATATCCGTGTAAGTTCCAGATTCGGGGTCTTTTTTCGGGGTGAGTTGATTATATGTTGTATTTTATTGATTTTGGACATGGGTTTGATTGGGAAGGCTGTTGCTGATGAAGAGCTAGAAGGAGGAGTCATTAATGCTCTTGATGTTGGGATTATATGGTAATGCTGGAGGAATCGAGGGGCTATAATCTCTTTTCTCAGGAAATATTATTAAGGCGTTGAGTGTTTGTGGGATTTTTGGCTTCTTTTACAAGGATCCAAAAAAGAGAGGAAAGTGATATGAGCAACGGTTGAAACCTTCAAAGCCGCTTTACATTGAGTACCGCCCATATGGAATATCTTTTCCTTACTCAGCATCTATTTTTTTTCTCTTCCCAGTTCGGAGAGTTGTCAGTCGTGCATTTCTGGAATTCTGTATGTGGTTCAGTAATGTCATGGAATTTCGGTGATGGTAAATGTGCTTGAAGAACCCCTTGAAGCTTTCCGGCTTTTCCAATTAGGGATCTTGAAGAACCCCTTGAGTTCTGAGCTATTCAGCAGTATTGGGCAAGTTGATTGAGTTTTGTGGGTCTTTGCTTTTACTGGGTTCGTGAGGTGAATAAAGATCGAAAAAGTGCGCGGTGCTGATCTTCGCACTCGCAGAAGGCATCGATGGGGCTTCTTCGAAGTCTCACGATGCTTATGCTTCAGTTATGGTTGTTGCGACCAATGAAACTTGGAGCCCAGAATGTTTCTACTGGGAATTTCAGTTCTGCTAGGGCTTTGGATATGATTCTTCAGGACTATGCTTACAAGGCGTTCATCCGTCCAAGAACTGGGATTCCTTATGGTGGGAGAGTTCCGTCAAATTTAACCGGTATCAATATAACAGCGATGAGGCTCAGAAGTGGGAGCTTGAGGACCAGAGGTGTTAAGATGTACAAAGAGTTTGAGATTCCAACTGGTGTTATCGTGCGCCCGTATGTGAAGAGGCTAGTTCTGGTGTACCAGAACCTTGGCATTTTGTCTGAAGGGTACTATCCTTTGCCTAGTCATAAATATTTAGCTCCTGTTTTGGGTCTTCTTGCTTATAATGCATCCAATTTATCAGCCACAAATTTGCCCGAGTTGGATATCGGGGCTTCCGCGACCCTATATTGGTCCACTTCAGCAGCATCAGACCAGCTCCAGCAGGGTCTGTGCCAAGATGTGTTCAGTTTGATTTGCGTGGTTTGGTCAATTTTAGTGATGTAGAATCAGGAAATACATGTTCAACGAAGCAACAGGGGCATTTCTCGATAGTGATTGAGTCAATTGCCCCTTCTCCATCTCCGACCTTTCCTCCCCCACCTGGGGAAGGCCCAGGTCCGAGTCCTGGGCCGAGTGGAACTTCCAGATCTTGGGTGGTAGTTGGTTCCGTGCTCGGTGGACTGGCATTGTTGGTTTTGTTGGCATTGCTGGTCCTTTGGGTGCAAAGGTTCAAGAAAAGGAAGAGAATTCAGCGAATGGAAAGAGCTGCAGATGCAGGGGAAGCTCTAAGGGTGACACGGGTCGGTGATACGACAGCGCCGGCAGCTATGGTCACCAGGACTCAACCTGCCCTCGAGCATGAGTATGTGCCCTGACTTATAAATATTCCACACAGGATAGCCTCTCCAACTCCGTTACAACTTCTCATTCAAATTCAATCCCCGTATCCAGATACTTTCTTTTTTCTGATTGCAACTATTTTTTCTTCTGGGTGCCTTTGGTTGGTTTTGTCCTTGGGTAGGTTCCTGGTTTTAGTGTGGGGGTTAATATTAGGATATTTGGTGTAAATCCTTCTTCTTGCAGAAACTGTCCATAGTCCTGTGATTCATTGTGCTATGCTTGTCATGCAAATTTGTTCTATCGTGTATTCAATGCACGTATCCGGTCGATGATCGAATAAAATTATCCCATTCTTGTCATTTGCATCTTGGACTTGTTCTCCATTCCTTGAATATAAGTTGGTGGTCGGTTGATCGACTTTTGATAACACCGTAACGGATCTATTCCGGATGTTCAGCTCATCGATAGTTATGACCATGTAGTTCATATGAACCCATAGGCAAGGATCATCCTTCTAATGTAACCTTCCTCTGCAATAGACTCTGCATCTTTTAGTGAGGTTCAAGCTTGAGTAATGGTGATTTCGTCTGCTCTTTGTTGCATCTAATGTTAAACAATAAGAAGCAGATGGCTTTTCATTAAGGATGATTCACTCCAAGTCTATTTCAGAAAAAAAGAAGTCAAAAGTTAAAAATTTTATAATAGGAAAAAAAACCTCCAAAAACCCCAAACCATACCATTGCAACACATTTACCTTCTTTTTTTTTTACACCAAAAATTTTAAATTTATATATGTGTGACATTTACTTTATGTCAATATTCCGTCAGTGAGCACCGTCAAGCACATACGTGGCTTAAGCTAAAGAAAAATGTCGTTTTAGTTTAAAATCACCAGATTGAACCTTGACGGAAGGTTAATGTGTCACGTAGGTATAAGTTTGGGGTTTTTAATATCACAAAAAAATATTTAGGGTAAATGTGCTGCAATAGATATAATTTTAGAATTTTTTATATAACAAAAAAAAATTAAGGTAAATGTATTACGATGGGCATAATTTTGGATTATTGGTAGTTTTTTTTTTCCATAATAATATATATAGAAAGTTATCAACATTTGTTTAGGTCATGCAAAAATAGGCAAATTTGGGAGTTGGATAATCTTTTTCCTTTTTTATTTATTTGGAAAATCAAGAGGGGCGCTTTTTTGAGAAAAAGGGGACCCCATCACGTTAGATTTACAGACTTAAAAAAAAAATTACGATATTGAAACTTATATTACAAACACAAAATATAACTTACAAACGGAGTACCTAAAAAAATGATAAGAGGCCCGGGTACATCTCGAAAATATTCAGCCGTAGTCATTAGTTACGATGCAATAAAATATGTTACTACAATTAGATTTTGGCACTAATCTAATAAGAATAAGTGTAATTACAATCATCATTAATTAACACTCACCGAATCAAACTATTAAGGTAAATGTGTTGCTCTGAATAACTTCCTATAAGATAAATTATCTTGTCTAAATAGATGTTCCTATTTGAAGGTAAATTATTTATTTTGAGGGGTATAGATGGAAGTAATTTACTGCCTAAGAAAGATACCAATTTGTGAAGTTCCCTTAGAATCAAATTTAATATAAACATAAGCAAATTAAATGATTGAAATCTGTAAATCTTGCCAAATCAATCCTTTTGTGCTTTGTATCTTGAGGTTGTTGTCCCTAGTAATTATCCAATGATATTGTGATAGTGATATTTCCATCGTTAAGGGGGCATTCGTTTTACGGAAGATGAATGATTTTGAAAAAAAATTTCGAAAAAAGATGGTTTATGTTATTTAGAAAAATTAGTCAATGGAAAATATTTTCATCATTGATAACAACTTATGCCCAATTATTTTCGTAGGCGATGACAATTTTTATTCATTTATTTTTGTAAGCGATATAAGCAGTTATTTTTCAAAAAATGTTTTCAAAATCACTCATTTTCTACGCACCGTAATAGTAATTTCCCTTTACACTTCGCAACTTGACGATAGAATTGCTTAGTAATTATCCTACCATATTGTGATTTTCTTCAATGGGTTATAAATTATTGTTCTTGTTCTTAATAATTATAACCCCTATAAACTGCAATTTAACTAGAGTTGCCATAATCTCGATTGCACCTATAGTTGATACCGTCTCCTTTCACATAGTAATTTTGCTATAGATTTTAGATATGAAATTCATATCACTTAGTAATTAATCAAAGATATAGTAATGCACCTTAAATTGCAGTAAGGCACTGAGCTTATAATCAGTAATCGGCCTAAATAATCCCTAAATTATGTATAGATCTATGTAAATGATGATTAGCAATCTACTTTTGGAGATAGTAAATTATTTTAACTTCCCGTAAGTTCGAGTAAGCAACCTATAATTATTATTACTTTCTTTTATCCTATTCTTAGTAATTTACCTAAATGATCGAAGCGTTTCTTTTAAGTTAGTAAATCTATGACTTAGACCACAATGATTCGTCAAACCATCCTTTGAAGATGCGGATTGCTTTGGAATTTGTTGTGAATGTACTGTATCTTAATTTGTCCTTTGGGCATATTCTTATGGGCTTTTTTTTTTTTTTTTTTTTTTTCTAATTACGATGTAAGTTAATCTTTTTATCACCTCATTCATAGAACAAGTCCATAAGCTACTTTTTGCTTTTTTGCTCCATGTGAACGTGAAGGAGGAGCTTTCAGCTTTGATTGATACATATGCTTTTCAGCCACACGCATACACACACAAAGTCCAAAGCTGGCTTTGCCTTGTTGCTCTCTGGGATTCCTAGTGCTTTGTTGTCTGCCTCACCACCTAATATAATTCAATAGGAATCAGAACAATATGGGTCAAGGCCTTGTATATGATGTGAGAACCATAATCACTTATTAATTATTGAGTAGTGATTTAATCACACCCACCATGCTCTATTATTTTTCTCAACTATTAGCTGTCTAGACATGGAAATTTTTTTATGTTGGTGACCATCAATTTCGTGCGAATGGCACCAACTAGACATGCTAGTCAAGGCTGGAGCTGGACAAACAATCCCTTCCCCACCATTTTTTCTTCTTTTTTAAATGTTTGAAATAAGTTTCAACTTTTTCGCCCAAACCATGATCTCCTCCTAGCTTTGTTTGGTCTTGTTTATTTAATAAGAGAAACAAAAGGAGAGAATTAAATGAAAATAGGGTGTGGTAGACCTGTGAGATGTGCACGAAAACTGACTTGAATATTACCTAACCGTTTATATTAAAAAAAGGCGAAATGAAAGATGAGTGATTGAAAGTTATTTTCTCCCGGCTTTCCTTTGAGGTCTAAGAATTTAAGGGATTGATAATGACAGTGGGAATCATGCTTTGAAAGGAATTAAGTCGTCAATCGATTGAGTGCATTTGTGTCTCTGGTGTCTCTGGATGGTGATTTGATAAGAGGGAGTAGCGGGTAATCTTAATTTTAATAAAAGGGTAAATTTGAAAAAATTAAAAGCAACACGCTTTCAATCTAAATATATAAATAGAGAGAGATGAATCTAGCAATCTACACAGAACTATTGAAGTGCGTGGGTCCATGCTATTGAACAAGCAAACTCATTAGGCAAGTTAGCGAATGACTCCTGTTATGTCTGAGAATGTCTTTTTCCTAATCATTGAGGGGAAGGATTTTCATTTAATATTGTTACTAAACACTCCCCACACACTCAAAAATAAAAAATAAAAAAAATCAAGAGAATGCATCATACTTGCATCAGCCAAGCTTGAGCTGGAGAGAGCTTACAAGCAAGAGGGGGTTGGTGAGATGTCTTAAATGCTTCATGTGGTGACAAAAGAATCAAAGGCATTACCTGATGTGGCCACATTAAATTTATGTCAGAAAATATATGTGATAGACCCCTGCTGACGTCAGAACGTGTATTCCCACGCGTGGCCCCATGGCATCACTGTCTTAAAAAGATTGGTGAAAAATGTACAGAGAATAAATGCTCTCCTAGCTCTAATTCTAGACTAGATTCTGGACCCTTTTCTTATTCAGGGGGCCAAATTAATGAGTTTCGGCAGCCTAAAATGTGTAATTCTTGGGAAGTAAAATCTGATGTGAAGGAAAAAAAAAAATCTGATGCGGAGGCAAGTGATGAAATGCAAGGTGATTGTTGCCCACTTGAGATATTGTTCCTTTTCTTCATGCCCGTGCTCTTGAATTATAGAACTGATGAAAAAAATCATAAATTTCTTAGCATGTTATGAATATGAAGATTTACATTTTTCATATTTTGACTGGTACTTAATAAATGCCCGGATTTTTCAGCTGTTTGAACCTTTAATGGTAATTTAGCTTGCACTAGATGGATGTTACTTTACCAACAAGATTAGTAATAAATGGTCATTTATTTTCTTTGAGGTTACGGGTTTGATAAATGTAAATGATTCATGAGCAGCTCGTGTCGTATTGCCTATCATGTGAAGAGACTCATCAACAACCCGCATTTTGGTGAGGTTGCGGCGATGAGATCATCCCAACTCTGATGTTTGAGCCATGGATTGTGCAAAGTAATTGTAACTCAACACCGATATTCCATTAAAAAAAAGACTTGTAATAGAGGAGGGGTTACTTTCTTTTAGGAAAATTTAAAAGAAAGAGTTGTACTGCTTCATTTTCTCAAATAATGACTAGAAGTTATGTTAAATAAGAGTTTGAAGTAGTCATCATTATTTCAAATAATGACCTAAAATGACAATAGTTGTTTCAAAATTCTAGATCTGGCAAGAGTCAACATCGCCGATGGCCACGACGGCGGCCTCACCCAATGCAAAGGTCGCCTCGCCCATGCAATGCCATCTCTTGCCAACCATTGGTGAGGTGACCCTCACCCAGCCCTTTCCAGCATTGCCAATGGCCATCCACCACTGATGAAGGGAAGAAAAACTAGAAAAAGGACAAAAAGAAAGAAAAAAATGAAAAAAAATCAAAAAGTGGTATATTACTAAAATGCCCATGATCAACTGGAAAGTTAATCTCTTATTTGAAATAAACATAGTCACTTCATATATTTATTTGAAACAAAATTCACATTATCTCTTATATGAAAAAATGATGACACTTTAACCTTGTATGAAATAGGGTCTATTTCAAATCATTTTTTTTTTTTGAGAAAATAAAGTACTTTAGAGCCATTATTTTGAATTTTCCTTTTCTTTTATGACTCTTTTACTTATGGCCCATTTGGTAACTATCTTGTTTATCTAATTTTCTATTCTCTTGTTTTTCGAAATCGAAAAATAATACAAATCTGTTTAGTAATGTCAGCTAATTTTTCTATTCCTTAAAATACATTTGTAATCGGGAAATAGATTTATAAACAGAAACAAGAAATAAAAAATATCTAATTTTTTTTTTATCACCCAAGGAAATTCGTACAACAAGAACTAACAAGCAAACCCAACAGGGCGCACAAGGGAATCACCACCCCGTGCAAGCGATTAAGGCACTAAGTGCCTCTCTCGGATTCGAACCCTCACCTTGAGGGTAAGGATCAATAAGTCTTATCCAAAATGGAAAACATCACAGAGTAGTGGTAAAATATCTACTTCTTTATTCCCATAATAAGAATGGACAAAAAAATCATTTTCAAACATAAATAATTTTTGGAATCAGAAATATTTTCAAATGCACATTTAATGCAATTATTATATATAACAACTTAACCCATCAAATATGAGATAAAAACGGGTATATGGCTCTCACCACCAACATTTCGTAGTGTACGCGTACGTAAGATTCTTCTCGTGATGTCCGGAAGTGGCTGCTAGGGACCTAGGGTCAGTCGCCTCTCCACTTCCCATTTATTCCATAAGAAAAGACGGTCATTTTCTTTTTTTTTTTTGGCCAGAGTAGACTGGGGTTTACTTTTCCTTTTTCCTTTATGACAAAAAGGGGGAAAAAAGGGAAAACCTTTTCTTTTTCTTTGGTCTAGTCAAGAGATGGTTTGTTTACTTTTCACAGGAACCAAAGACCTCTCCTTTTCGTTTACTTTCTATTATTTATGTTGTGACGTAGATGCTAGGATTTCTAGGAATTAAGGACCATACTATTAGTGAGGTTGAGTTTTCATTTATTCCTTGATGATTTTTATGTTTATTTTTTTCGAAGTTGATAATATTCTTTTATTCATTTATATGATGTCCTAAAGTCAACCAGGAGCTCCATGGATATCTACTTATTAATTGACTCTAAATGTCACGTCTATGCTATTATATAAAATAAGAAAAACCTCCTATTTTCAAGGGACCACAATCCGTTTTTCTTTCCCAATATATTCTCAATTAGTTATCCTGTAAATATTCTACGAGTGGGAAAACATGTAAAACCGATAATTCCAGTCAACCTCTTAAGTACCTCAATTTTGAAAATTTGAATCTTTTCTGCCTTATATGAAACCTTGCAAGAGGATTTCAATTTTGAAATTTTTAATTTCTCTTTCCAAATGCATGTCTTTAATTTCTTCATGCTGTACCAATAATATCTTCTCATCAATTGACTATTAATATGTTTTCAAATAAGGCGGTTTATAAAATCTTTTTGAGTACGTGGAACGTGTACAACATATCAAGTCGATCTCAAGGCGGGTCACCCTTTGGAAAAGTATTCGATTTGGAATTCTTGGTATTGTGTTACTCCACGCAATTTTGCATCATTTTAAATCAATAAAGAGGGTTGTGATTATCAAAATATGATTATTTAATCAATCACATTGTTCATAATAAAAAATTGATTAATGAGGTTGTGGCTACAAATAAAGGTAGTTAACATTTCGATATAGAAATAAATATTTCCAAATCGCCAAAGGCACTTAAGCACTATGGAATATTCGAAACCGAAAAACTTTTTTCTATCCATATGGTGCCGCCTCTAGTTTTTTGAATGGTTGATGCTCCAATTGCTTGCGAATCGCTCTGGGTCGAGACGACATATACAGGTCAAAAGCCTGAACTTAGCCAGTCTGTTGGCACTTGCAAAATATTCTGGGGATCTACAAAGCAATCTGATCTCTATGTCCGGGCACAGAGAAGGGAGGGGGGAAAGAACAAAGAAGGCAAGAGCTAGCCTACCGACATGGGCTCAGGCTTGTCGAATGTCTTGTCCATCTAGCTCTCCTACCAACATGGGCTCGTGTTCGATTCTTGTCATTTGGCCCGCCAAGCATTAGCTAAAAGGGGTCGGTCTTGCTTTAGGCATAGGGTTGCTTTTAGATGGAAACGCGCCAGTGATTTTCATCAACATAAAGCGATTGGTAATACGCACTGATGTTAGGGAGGATTCATCGACAATTCGAGATTCTTGCAACGACAACGACGTATGCACTTCCAATGGGACGAGATTAGACCTAATGTATGATGCATTGTACAAAGGGGCGGCGCCGTATGATGGCGAGCGGGCGGGATCGACGGCTGCCCGCCAAAACTCCGAAATTTCCTGACCTAGTATATGCTTCTAGATGATGAGTAGGGTCGAGTGCCGCTTGCCAAAACTCCAAAATTTTCCTGACCTAGCATGTGCTTCTAATTGCTCATAAATGATCTCGAAGTGTAACCATGTCTTTGCCCATGAGAATCCAGTGGCTGCGATCTCATGCGTTTTAATCGTGATAATGATGATTTGGATTTCCATGGCAATCGCTACTATTGTTGGGCCTTCTGATTTTGATGTCGGTGATTTGATTTGCCTGGTTTTCCTTCGCTTTTTATTAATTAGGGTGGGGCACAATGATGTTGTTTGTACACATATTGAAATAGCATAATTCAACATATAAATTCTAAAATTTTTCTACAACGACATCGAAATATTGTGCGGTTGATAAAACAGGATAAAATTACCTTAAAAATCAAAAACCCTAAAAATATTTATGCAAAATTCAATTAGATCTCAAACTCTTTCATTAATGTGATGCAGTTCTAGTTCCGTTTTAAAAAATTGCAACGTAGCCCTCTTCATCGTTACCTGTTAATTATTTTTCCTTTAAATGAAAGTGGATGTGTTTTTTTATTTTTCTTTTTTTTCCTTTTTTCTTGTTATTCTTTATAATATACATGAGAGTTGGAGTCATTTGAATTTCCTTAAGACCAAACTATATCCTGGCGAAATAAAAGGAAATGTAAATTTCAACAAAACTTCTACATTGTAGTCAAACGTTGATTGTCTGGCCTAAAGTAAGTAGTAATTCGTGGTTCCTAATTTAGCTAACAAGAGGTAAAATGCATAGTTTGGAATGAATTGAAGGGTATCATTGAAATGAATGACGTGTTTGTTTCCCAAAAAAATTCATGATAAATAAAAATACTTTTTCGAGAAAATGTTTTCCCTCTTTAAGGCAGGGAATTTATTCTCCTAACTTTCCATTAAAGGTTTTCCGTTAATCGGTTATTTTCAGCAAACCAAGCACATGAACAATGCAAGAAACTAATTCTCTGGGAAACTTTTTAATTAAAAAAAATATACCATAAATTAAAATTACAAGGTGCAAGAACAAAATAATTGAATAGCTTCTCTAGGAGTTACATTTCACGCACAAATCCTTTTTCCTCGAGCAATATAATGGTAACCAGCACATCACTTCTATTAATGACATATGGAATGAAAATGAAATGGATGGATATATTTTATAATTTTTCCTTTTGAATTATACGAGTCAAAAATTCGAAACATGATATACAGGAATTTATGTTGCTGTGAGGCCATACTAATTGCATAGTTAATGAGAAAACCTTTCATATAGAAACGGGGCCATTCAAATTTCAAGACATTGCCAAAATTCTCATGTCTAATAATTAAATTGTATCCCGTTTCTTGCCATCTAACAATAAATCAAAAGAAAACTACATTCGCACCCATTAATGTGCCATAATGTAATCATAACTTCGATGTATATGATAAACAAGATGTCACGTCATATTGATGAATGAAAAGACGTTGTATTAGATTGAAAAATCGAACTACTTTCCTTCCAAAGCATAATATGTTGCATGTCTCGTATGTGCATGCTACGTTATGCTTCAGAAAAAACAATCTCGTAAGTCCCGCAAAGTGTTGGGAGATAGGGATTTCATTGAAATACGATGTACGTACGTATATTACAAGTAAAAGGTCTAAATTATTTCACTAACAAAAACTACAAGAATGGTATTGTAAGTTCTACAAAGTGTCGGGAGACAGGGATTTCATTGAAATAAGCATACGTACGCATATTACAAGTAGAAAATACGAGTACTTTGCTATCAGAAACTACCGCTACTGTGTGTATACATATATATATATATATATATATATATATATATATATGTATATGTATCTAAAGATAATGGAATTTGGGAGAGGAAGCAAAGAGGGAGTGAGCAAAACGACGTGGTTTCGGGGGGGAGCGGGGGGGAAAGGGAGGGAAATGTATAGGATCCGCTCTCGCTCCAGCTATGTTAGGGTTGGCGGACATCATTGGCCACGGGCCTCGTTGCTTCTCTTGGGGACCTCTTGATTCGATGCATGCCGAACACGTGTCACCCCTTCTGCAGCAGTCAAAAGAGAAGGGAAAAGGAGAAGAAAAAAAAATTATACTGCTGCACTTCACAGACGAAGTTAGCCTCTGTAAAAAAGAAAATATAATATTTTTTCTCTTATTTTTCAGAGTAATTTCTTTGACCAATTTCAGGGAAGTTCACGGTCTTGCTGCCTTGAGAAATCCAGGCCCTTTTGTTGTTACTACAACATGGGCTTGGAGAGGAAAAAAGGCAGGAAAAAGATTGACTGCTGCACTTCACAGACAGGGTTAGCCTCAGTAAAAACATGATTTTTGGCTCTCATTTTTTCAGTGTAATTTTCCTAGACCATTTTCAGGGAATTTCTTGGTCTTGCTGCGTTGAGAAATCCATACCCTTACCCTTTGGTCCTTTTGTTGTTATTACGACATGGGTTTGGACAGGAAAAAAGGCAGGGAAAAGAGAGGATCTTACAGCGTCGGTTTTGTTAGGTTGATTGATGGGTTCTGGTCGGCCAGTTTTTACAGTTTTTAAGGTTGGGGGGGAGCAGGCCTGGAAAATATAATTAATCCTGGGAAAATACTCTGACCTGTTGTCAACTGTTGTGTTTAGGTTTTTTTTTTTTTTTTTTAATTTATATTTTCCTCTATATTTCCGGGGCTTCCTTTGCCTTACGATTACAGTCCTCCTCCTTTATTGATGGTGCTGTGTCTCCTTTTTCTCTTTTGCTGCTGCGGCAACAACTAAACCCTTTTCAAGCACCACCACCACCCTTTTCCTTTTCTTCTCTGGAGGCTCTGAATCTTCTCCTCCTTCTTCCTCTTCCTGAGAGAGAGAGAGAGAGAGAGAAAGAGGGGGCTATGTCAGGCTTATACAATCCCAGCTACTCGCCCGCGAGAGCTGCTTCTCCGCAGATTAGAAGCACCCCGGATGTTGATAGGTGAGTCCTTTCCCGGAAGTGGAACTTACCCATCGGTTCATCGATGGGATTAGCCCGCCTGGCAGCGGAAAGATGCAATCTTGACCACGTTCTTGAACATCTCGCAGCTGCTTGCGGTTGTTAATTTTGTTTGGCTTTGGTGGTTTCTTGGGTCTTGATCTGTGGCGGGTTTTTGTGAACTGTGTAGTCAGTACCTGGCGGAGCTGCTGGCAGAGCACCAAAAGCTTGGACCTTTCATACAAGTCCTCCCCATATGTAGCCGGCTACTGAATCAAGGTTGCTTTCTCTCTCTCTCCCTCCCTGGGTTGGATCTTGTTTTCTGTTCTCGATGTGTTTTGGTGTCTGTTTTTTCTGTTCTTGATGCCAAATCCTTTTGCCGCTGGGCGTGTGAATCTGTTCCTTCTAGCGTTTTTGATATGTTGGTGTTGTTTCTGCGTCTCCACAGATTGATTCTCACATTACTTTTGCATCTATGTCCGCTTTTCTTGACCATCTTTCTCTGTGGATCGTTTTGAGCTATTGGCAGTTCTGTCGGTGGTGGTGGTACTACTACCACTTGTGGTTGACTGCTGATGTAATGGGCATATGATAATAACAATTCTAGGAATAGATAGGTCATACATTTACAGCCGCCTTGGCAGTGTACAGCATTTGGACTTTGTGTGCCTATTTGGAAGGAGAAGGGGGCAATGACAAAGCTGGGTTTGGGTTAAATTTCTGCGGGACAACATCTTAGCGGGTTGATTCGCCACCATGGTAATTCAAATTAGCTTAGCGCTCTTTAGATCGAATGACTCATGTGATGTTATCCGATGTGTATGGCAAAAGTCCTACTAGCACCGTTGAACTCTTAAGAATATATGTTATTGAATGTCACCTCGAGGGATATGTTATCCAATGTTTATAAGAAATCCTCTTGCATCGACATGGTTGGACTGGCGTTTTGAATTATCTTTTTAAAACTTATTGAGTGACATTGCATCCTAGAATTTTTGTGCGATCACTTTTGTCTAATTGACCTGATATATTTTGCCCTTCATTTCGCCAAGAAAAGGCTTACATATGAGTCACAGATCAGTGTTTCTCTTGAAACAAATGAATCATTCTATTATTCTTGGAGTCAAATTCGTTCATTGCACTTTGGATTTGTTTATTGCCATTTCATTTCTCATAGTGCCTTCTGTATGCAGAGATACTGCGGGTATCTGGAATGATGTCAAACCAGGGTTACAATGACTTTGACAGAGTACGATTTAGAAGCCCCAGTCCCATGGCATCTTCAAACGTGAGTGTTGGAGGGACGGGATTAGGTGGCTGGAACAGTATTACCCAGGAGGTATGTATTCTTCAACGATTGGGTTCACATTGTCATTAAGATGCATTTATCCCGCTTGTCGTTTCTGATTTGCCAACTTTGAAGTGGTGAAGATTATCTTTTTCTGTCCACACTTCTTTTGGAAGTGGATTTCTTGGAAGCGTGAAATATAAGTAATCGTCATCACTTAATTGTTTAAAAGTTTCGCTGTGAATTCTCTGTTTGGGTTGGAAATTTGGTCTATGTTTTCTGATGTCTATCGGCGAGGTGTACATGTTATATGTGGCCAAAGAAGGCTAAGTAAGAGTTGTAATCCGTGGAGGCAGATGACAAAACTTCGTTGAACACTGAGAATGTCTAATTACATCAGTGAATTACTTATGTTCCATGAGAGAATGAACTGAAACTCTTTTGCCGCTATCAATGTCCGACTTTCTGTGATTTCATACTTAAACCAAAACATCAATCTGGTAGTAGCCTACTTTCCATCATGTAGTCGTTGGACTATGTATTTTGTTTTCACCTTTTATCTGTGCATATCCTATGACTTGCCATTTCTAAGATGCAAAGCCTCATACTAACTTGTACCAGAGATAATTTTTGAGACTTTGACAAGTTATAAAGACTTAAAGAAGGATTCTGATACCTGCGGAGAGTCTCATGTTTGTGGTTTGATGGTACTTTAGTCCTTTGGGGTTTGGTCTGCACCCTCCAATTAAAGAAATCCACTAGGAGAGTGTTCTTTGCTGCTTGAAATTTTGAAGAGCTTGTTACCTGTGATTGAAGAAGACCTATAGTTATTGGAACTTGAAATTGGACACAAAGAATCTATCCATCCTTTTCTGAATAGTTAGGAAAGGGCCGATTATTAATGTATTATACCTTATTATCAAGCATCAATGTATCAATCTGATGCTGATGCAGACCAAGAATTCGTGCAAATACTATGGTGCTCTGTGAATCCTTACCAAGAAGATTTGTCAGAATCTTTTTAGTGAGTTGCAGAAAATGCTTTAATCTGTGACTCTACTGTGTCTCCCGTCCTTTCAGAGCATTGATTTTTGGCTGCTTATATTCCATGTAATTTATATCTAATATCAATTCAACAAAAGCAGGTATAGAAGTCTTTACATAATGGGAGGCGTGGCTGCATGGATCAACTGATTTCTTTTGCCTGCTAATAGCATAGTCTAATATCAACTGTCATCATGATTTTCCTTGAGCAAGTGTATGAGTTGTGAAATTTTGATGTTGCCCATTTCGAAAGGGAAGAAAATCTATCATCTATTCTGACTGCAGTGACTTGAGTACTTGGTTTGCAGAAATTTTAATCCTCGTACCTCCATAGTGATATTGGTGTAGTGAACTTGTGAAAGGAGACACTTGCATGATTGAACAACTCAAAGGCATTGCTTATGAGAATGTTCACTTAATTCAGCTTTTGGTTCTAATTTGATTTTCCTGATATTGAAGGATATGTGTACAAGAAAGTCCTGTCAAGTGTGAATGTTCTAAATGAAGTATTATCCGTCTCCTTTTCTTCTTACTATGAATTTGTTGCTCATATGTTTCAAGTTGAGCCTCAATACTGATATTACATTATACCATTAATCTTTGGTTGTAAATGAATTGATTTCCTAATATGACATGTGGTTTTATCAAAAAGTTATTGTGAAAACTTGCCTTGGAATTGAGAAGAAAACAACTAGCTATATTTAGTTCTCTTGTTTTGTATAGCTTAGAGCATATTTGTGCTCACAGTAATGATTCAGGCATAGTTTTTCTTGGTACTTTGGGAGGATTTGGACAAGAGAACTAAGTCTTTTTGAGAAAAATTTTCAGAAATAATTATTGAAAGTTGAGATGCTGAAAGGTCTTTCATTTCACTCACCAAATTTGATATGAGCCCTTAATTTTCCGTTTTGGGCACTTTATAGAACCATGTTGTTGAAGGTGTTTTAGACATATGCTTCTAAGTCCCAACAGTGGTTATGATTCAGCTTTAGTTTCCTATGGCATGGGAGTTTGCTGGTCTGATCGTCCCATGATTGCCATTGTTCCTGTAATGGTCAACAAATTCTGTACTTCCAGTTAGATTTGACATGACACAAGATGTCCTGCTTTGTCACAGAGATTGAGTGGGCACCCTGGAATGACAATGGATTGGCAAGGCACTCCTGCAAGCCCAAGTTCGTACACTGTAAAGAGGATTTTGCGCCTGGAGATTCCAGTGGATCTTTATCCAAATGTAAGATTCATATATGAAAACTGGACAGATATTTTGACGTATTAAAGATCGAATACTCTAAAATTGATAACGAGTTGCTGACTTTTCGTTTGCTTGGGTCTTCCAGTTTAATTTTGTTGGGCGGCTTCTTGGCCCTAGAGGCAATTCGCTCAAGCGGGTTGAAGCGACAACAGGCTGCCGTGTGTACATCAGAGGGAAGGGTTCTATCAAGGATCCAGACAAGGTACTGCTATTCATTGACATGACTCTTCATGAAGTGCTAAAGCGCAGTATGATTTCACTAGAGCTGAAGAAAGATTATATGGTGTGGATTTCTGACATCAGAAAATTGTCTCTTTATGATTACTTTGTTGCTTTTATATCCTCAAGGAAGAGAAGCTACGGGGAAGACCAGGCTATGAGCACCTTAATGACCCACTCCACATTTTAATTGAAGCTGATCTACCTGCCAACATCGTTGACTTAAGATTGAGACAGGCTCAGGAAATTATCGAGGAACTGCTTAAACCCGTGGTAGCGTGTCAATCTCTTCCATTTAGTGTCATGTGGCCTTTTAGTTTCTTAATAATGTGTTATTATAGTTAGTTTCACATTCGCGTCACTTGTCATCATGTAGACAAGCTCTGGACATTTGTTTGGTGCTGTTTGTGAGTTTGAAATTGTTGCTTGCAGGATGAGTCACAGGACTATATTAAGAGGCAACAATTGCGTGAGCTAGCGATGCTAAATTCAAACTTCAGAGAAGACAGTCCTGGGCCGAGTGGTAGCATCTCTCCTTTCAATTCCAGTGGCATGAAACGTGCGAAAACAGGACGCTGAGAATCCGTGGAAGATCGTTCCTGATGGTTTCTACCTGCTTACAAGATTCGTGGCTGAATACACTCCTAAGGTACATAACAGTTCAGCACAACTACGAAAGCATAGGCTAACGGTTCTTTATGGTGAGCTGCTGGTGTTCTCCAAAAGATTTTAGTTATTCGTTTTGGTCCAGGGGTTTTTTATTATTTGAACCACAGGTGAACGATAAATACAGAAAAAAAAACATAAAAAGGAGAAGTATATAGTCTATATTGTTTGTGGCTTAAGTGTAGGTTCCTTGAGGTCAGTTTTTTTCCTTGTAAACCCATTCATTGGATTTATTCTTGTATTAGACACCGATATCGCACATTGTGGGTTAATATATGGTATTGAAATTGTTGTCCTAACGGCGATAGTGCTTGTCGTGCACTTCTAAACATTGTGCACTCCTATGTGGTCTGATATAGTGTTTGAGTAGAGATGAACAAAGTGGCTGAGTTGCTGTAAGATTTGTGAAGACCGTCTAAAACAAATTTAAAATATTTTTGACCCTACAAAAAAGCATCCGGGTCTTTCGGCATGTTGGATCTTTGGGAGGCCAGAGTTCACTGTCAAGGGGATTCTTGGTTCTGACCGGTTTCTGGGTGGTGGTATTATTCAATCACTTGAAAACACTGAAGCTTTTGTCAACTACCCAAGAAACAACAATAAAGCCGCTAAAAAAAGACGCAACATAAAAAGGAGAAAAAAAGGCAGAAGAAAAAGGGCCCTGCATTGCTGCATGCACGAGGGCCACAGAAAGATATTCCATTTATTGTTCTGCACATGCAAGAGTATCTTAAGTCCTGGGGAATCCTATGTAGGATGCTTGGCTTTGACTGTTTGCTGTTCCCTGAGGAAAACAAATTCAAAAGTATTCAATATCTGTCACCATGTAATAATGTGCAAACTTTTGGTGCACAGTATTATTCGGTGAATCGGCTGATTAGTGTGTTTTCTTATGATCTATTTCTGTCTGGAATTGGGCAGGAACAGCCTGCCCCTTTTGATTCAGGTGCTAATATGCCACTGAATCTGATGGGCTTTTTGTCAGCTTCTGTTAATCTGGTGTGCCTCCAACTTGCACTAAATTTCATAATTGCTCCTTTTGAGGCATCTTGAGAACGATAGAAAATGTTGGAAAGGCTGGCATTTCCATGTCTTCTAGAGAAAAGGGATCTGCTCCTTAATTAAACTATGTATGTAGTTTGGTCATTCATCATGTTTTATTATAAAAGATTCGTGAGTTGCACGAGAGTGGGAAAGCTTTGCAGTGATTCTCTATTACTTTTGATAGAATATCATGCACACGTGCAGCCCGTGCAGAAGACACTGCTTGGTTGAAAATGTTCGATCGAGAGAGAGATAGTTTAAAGTATTGAATGTTTGAGTGAATTGTTCGATTCAGGCCTTGAACTTTTCGAATTTTTCGAATTGTGTCCCTCGTTTGCATTTTCCGTAAGTTTTGCTATCTTGCTGCTGATGCCCGTTACCCGAGCCGATTTTCGGTCTCTCTCTATATACACGAATCCTGGCTTCTTTAGACCCCGCTCTTTAACTTTTGGTAATGACGACTTCGATTGCATTCCTGCCTATGGTGGAAATAGTGGAGAAGTCAGGAGGCATCTATATTTTGCAGATTAATACCATAAAAAATCTTATTAATTCTTTTACTATGAAAAATCTTCAATCGATACATCTATGATAAATTTATTTTAAATTAATTTTTTGATCACCAAAAATTCTAAATTGGTACGCCTATGATAAATTTATTATAAATTAATTTTTTGATCACTAAAAATCTCTAATTACTATATTTGTGATAAATTTACTGTCCGTTAGCTTTAGTCAAATTTAATCATTAAATTTGCTGGCCTAGATGACATACAATGGCGTGGTATGGTAATGTGGCAAATCCACATGGAAATTCATATGGTAAATACCGCGAAAATTTCCAAATTAGTATATCTGTGATAAATTTAATAGTACTTATGTGCTAAATTTAACAGTACACCTGTGACAAATTTGAGATTTTTTATAGTATTACCCCTATGGATTTTCACGTGAACTTGGCACGTCACCATATGTAATTTAGGTCAACAAATTTAATGATTAAATTTCACTATAGCTAATAAAGAGTAAATTTGTTACAAGTATATTTGTTTGAAGTTTTTGATGATCAAAAAATTAGTTTATGATAAATTTATCACAAATATATCATTTTGGGGTTTTTCGTGGTAAAAAAATTAGTGTGTGATAAATTTGTCAAAATTGTATTAATTTAGAGCCTTTCGTGGTTAAAAAATTAATCTGGGTAAATTTGTCACAGATGTATTGGATTAGCAATTTATAGTTTTTTAGTTTATTAACCCTTATTTTGCCCTCATGATTAATTGGTGTAGAATTGATTAGAGGTAGTTATCGAAAAAGTCATAAACCTATTGTACAAATGTCAGTTCAGTTTTAAAATTTTCAATATGGCTAAATCAACTCTTAACAATTTTGATGATTTGCCATTGTAATCCTATTGAATTTTGATCGACAATGACTGATGTGAATGTTGGCTATCTTACAATGCATGGCCATAGTAGGTCAACCGATTCTAATGCGGAAAATTTGATTATTTTTGAAGTCTGATTTTTTAATTTTATTTAAAAAAAATTTAATAGAAATGTATAAATTGTCCATATTAGCGCCGGTTGTACCACATAAGATGGTTAATATTCATGTTTTGTGATGTTTGGCCAAAATTAATGACTATGTTGGCAAATTGTTACATTGTTTAGAACTAAATTGATTAAATTAAAAAAAATTAAAACTAAATTAGTATCCGTAAAATATATTTAAGACTTTTTGATAATTTTCTCTCAATTTTCCGGTCAAATCTTTAACAAGATGTTTACTTCGAATTCAAAGAAGTGTCTAATCCATTTTTGAATTTAATCTGAATGAATGTTTATATAATTTACCTTGTCTTCTATCAAATTTAATGTCGACATCTCTTTCAAATCCTCATTGATTGTTGGACAATGAAGAAAATTACACTTACGAAGATGATTGTAGGGGTTTTGACGTTTTGTTGAATTACGAAAGTTTACTCCTTCACATGTTAAATCTATATTTGTTTAACATGTTCTGATTGTGTTTGTACGATGATGTAAAGGAACCCGAATCTAGGTGTGTAAGGCCAATTGACAATGTCGTAATTATTTGAAAACGAATTTCTAACGTGTGATTGTCATTGATTAATATACGCAATCCAGTGATTGGCCGTCGATTTTATTTGACGGATCCGTTCATGTGGAACGAGTTTGTGCCTAAATTTTCTAGTGTTCTGTCAATCCTCCTTGTGTTCTAGATTTGGCTTTGTTTTTTAGTATTCATGCTTTGTTTCAATTTGTTTTGTCACGAAGACTATGTACTTCTATATTCTTTTGAGTAATGAATACAATTTTTTTCAATAAAAAAAAATATGATACTTTGCATGTAAATCTTTTAGACGTTTCATGGAAAAATATATATTTTTAAGGAATAATTGTGTGTGTGTCTACAGCCAAAGTGACCTATCTTTTTTCTTTTGCAAATCATATTTATGGTCAGTCTAATTTTCATGCTATAACCATCCGTGTATCTAACGACATGCGAGTGTAGCGAGCGGAATACGCATACTGTGCATCGTACGAAAAATCCATATTCGAAAAGTGGTGTGGCAAACCGGTATATCGCTAGCAATCCCTTGTCGCTACGGCACGATTCTTTTTGTTTGTTTTGGATCCATTTTGGCAGGACATGCTATGGTGAGGGAATGCGAGACGTTTGGTGATCTTCAAAGCCGTTTTCGACGGGGCGTGCTATCGAACTCAGACGTTAGATACTCTCTGGTTACTAATAATACAGGAAGGTGACGGATCAGTCAACTAACTTGTTCTTTAATTTCGTTAGTTCTAGGATGATTTGGATGGCACTGTTATAAGGATTTGGGGAAATTCTGGGATCAAGTTAAGGGTTTTTACGGGGCCGGTTTTCCCTCCAATGTGGGTTATTGCATAAAAAAGTAACACAAAGAAAATTATCCGTTAGATCTGCTTTTAAAAAGTGCAACCTGATTTACCTGCAAAAACCGATTTCCCGTCCTAGCTTATTGACTTTAAAGGAAAGTTATGGACGCCAAAGTGGTCAAATTCATACTTGGTTTAGAAAAGTTAAGAATGAGTAGGGTAATTTATTAAATTATAGGTTGCAAAAGATGACGAAGTGTAAAGGAAAGTTAGGATCAATTAGGTATTTTATAAACGATAGGACATAAGAAATTTGCAATTAGCTCAGGCAGATTATGACTTTGGAGGATATTATTAACCATAAAACCACAAAACTTAAAACCACGGAAGAGAAATCGTCATTCAAAGAAAAGTTATGAAAACGTATTTTACTTGTCAATTATTATTTGTGGGGACGATTATGTGCTGGAAGGGATAGTTACGATCCATTAGGTGATTAACTAAAATAAGATAGAAGAAATTTACTACTAACTTAAGCAAATTACTATTTTTTTGTGGAATATTTCAAATTATAGGATCCACATAACTTACGGCGACAAAAAATCATGTATTATAAAAGAATGATATCTAAAAATATGTAACAGTTATGTCACTCTAAGTTAGGAAAGTGAAAAGTTCAATTAGAAAAGAAAGTTAGGAAAGTGATATTAACTCTATGGATTTCCATGTTATGGTGTCATCCGCATCAACAAATTTAATGGTAAAATTTGATAGAAGTTAATAGAGGATAAATTTGTCACATATGTACAAGTTTGAGATCTTCTGTGTTAATTTAATACCATTGAGTGGACCTAGACTTAGAATCAGGGAGGATATAGTCAGTTTCCTACAAGTGTGCCTTTTCATAGTGGGTGAATAACTCCCGTTTAAGCTCTTCAGGGATAGCCTTTTAGCAAAAAACTACATTTAGGGATAGCCTTTTAGTAGAAAACTACCAGATCATTAGTTCATAGCCTAGAGACATCTAAATAGAACCGGGATGGTACCATTTCTAACTATCCGAGCTGCATTTCTTAGAGGATCCTACTAGGCTAGAGAAGAAGAAGGAGTTTAGAAAGCCATGAGAGAATTTCACAAAATACTCACTTTACTTCAATGGATTCTGCCCAACACATTACATCTTCCTTGCCTTTTATAAGCAATAAGATGTCACATACAAACAAGGACCAAGCTCACGGGTTCTGAAACAAACAGAGGCAACCGAAAATCTCGATAGGGAATTATTCACACGATATGAACAGTGACAATGAACAATGATTTCCCTAGTCTACTGCTATAGTAAAAGTGAACAGTACATGCTACGGTGAACTTGTACGGATAGTGGTCTTGTTCATTCAGCGATCTCGTCCATCACGAGCATCGTAGTCGTAGTCTGAGTCGTCCGAACTGTGACTTGCCACAAGCTGTTTTTCATATTTTTGCTCAAGTCCTTGAAAGAGAATCTGGTTCAGCTAATATGATGAGGAGGATGCTTCCGCTTGATTTTGGGAGGAGCCTGTAGTGTCGGCAAGAAGGCTTGATTAATGCCAATTGGATGGCTGAGTATAGTAAGATGTGTCCATAGCTGAGGATAATGGTCCTTGATCATAGGGGTATTGAGAAAGAGGATATCCCCATTTAGCATAGGGGTTTTGAGAGGACTGTGTAATGTCATCTGAGATTTTTTGTGATTAAAAGATTAGTTTGTGGTAAATTTATTACATATGTATTAATTTGGGGTTTTTAATAGTATTAACCCAATGATTAAATAAAGTTGGTAAATTAGTTTTTGGATTCGTAAAATACCTCCTTTTTGCGTACGTCACCTTTGTTAAAAAATTTCTCACGTGTTATCTTTGTTTGAATTCTAGCCTTTGGCTATCGTAAATTATGGCAACCTGCAAATTATAGTTTCCACGCGAGATGTTGTCTCTTTTTTCTTTTTTACTTCTTTTCTTTAAGAGGAATTATAGAAGGACCCCAACAAAATGACACTTTTTTTTTTTTAAAGTAGGACTACACTTACTTGTGGTTGGCTTCATTAAAGTACCCAAACATAATTTATTTACAGGTTTTGAATGAATCTGTTTGATCGACTTTTATTTTTTGCTTTTTACTTAATCAAAATCTTGTGACTCACTCTCTTTGACTTTTTTTTTTTTTTTTTAATAAAATAAGAAATTCTTGAAATTTTCACGATAAAATTTTTCATAATTCTTTAGGATTTAAGTAGTTCTTAGTTTTTTGGCAGCTCATTAATCACAAACAAACCTACTTTTAAGTTTTTGTTAAGACTTTCCAACATGAGATCAAGCCACATTCTATGTCTTTCTAGCTCTTGGCATGACCGAGTGGCTCCTCATTCTTAAATTCCACGTCCATTCTATTTAAGAGGGATAATTATTCAAAAAATCCTAGACTCATTTCACTTTTACCAATTCAATCTAAACATTTTAATTTTGACGATTGATCTTAAATCTTTTGACAATTTGTCAATTGAGTCAATCCACTTCATTTTAGCTGGAAATCAATAATGTTGACATTAACCATCTTATGTGGTATGGTCGGTACTAATAAAGACAAATTTTATACATTTTTTAGAAAAAATTCTGATTTTTTGTTCTTTTCTTTCTTTTCATTTTCTTACAAGTCAGCCACAAGCAAGGGTTGCGACCCTCACCTAGTGGCCGACGACGGTTGTTGGCCTTGGCTTGTGGTCAATAAGGGTTCGCTAGCAACCCTTGTCGAACTTGGTAGACAAAAATAAAATAAAATAAAGAAAATAAAAAATAAGATATTGTTCACGTCAACACGATCATCTTGCATGGCATTGCCAATGTTCATACTAGCGATTTTTAGTTAAAATTGGCGGATGGACTTAATTGGTAAATTGTCAAAAAATTTAGGATTGAATTGACAAAATTAAAGAGTTTAAAATTGAATTAATAAAAGTAAAATAAGTTTATAGCTTTTTGGAAAATCTTTCCCTACTCATGTTACAAATTTTTGTTCGACAAGGAGCATGAAAGTATTCTATGACACTTGTTCACAAGATTTGAATTAAGCCTCATACATGTTACTTCCATCCTATCTAATAATTTAAATTTTTAGATTGAATTCTTTAATATGATCAAATGTATAATCCTATCAACACATGTTAAAAGTCTATAGGTCCGCCTGACCCCGATAATTGGCTACTTCCTCTATTTTCAATTACAAGAAGATTCGGCGTGTTGAGTCCAATCAAAAGAATTCATTTTCTCATGAGATACACCGAAGTTCAATGTACAATTAACTTAAAGTAGGAAAGCAACTTAGGTCAATTGTGTCGAAATTCATTCCACATCAACTCAATGCAATTTGCCTACCTTTCATCATCCTCATTTCACTATATCGAAATTCAAATCGTATCCTCAGAACGCCACAAATGTTGACTCAAACTTGCAAAATTGTTTCGCAAATCCGTCCAATTCTATCAATGTTCTCGATGATAGCTGTGGATTAGACAAGGAAAAGCCAGTGGCATATACACATGCCTTATATTTACATCTTTAAGTCACGACAAAAAAAAGAAAAGAGGGTTTTCGATTCACTTAAGGAATATACATATTACTCAAAATTCGTTTCACTATCGAGGCGTAACAGTAGGTACAACCCCGCTTATCAGATCACTTCCCGAGACGCTTGATGAAATATACGGCTCCATGCTCACATAAGATGAAGAAGATGGAAGTGACTTGCCTGAATAATCAGAAGCCGTCTCAGAAAGTATGGCGTCGCCATCAGGCATCAGTTTGAGTATGCTCTCGAGCTCCCTCACCACGTCCAACATTGACGGCCGCTTCTCCGGGTTGTCGTAGCAACACAAGAGGGCCAGAGCAACAAACCTCTCGACACATTCCGAAGGGTAAGAGCCCATCCTGCTGTCTATAATAGAGAACATCATGCCTGCCCGGTGCGCCATGTTCACCTGCCAAGGCACTTGAAAAGTTCAGCACCGAAAAAGAAATAAAGCATCTCTAGATTCTCCTTCAGTGCATCTGATATTTGCAACTAAGTTCTGCAGGTATTACACAATGGCGGAGATTTCAGATCATGCCTTTTTAATCCTCGTTGCTGCATTTAATTGTTGCTCCCCACCTAAAATTACAATCTACCACAAATTCACTATATTTGGATACGGCACTATAAAGATACTGAAACCATCCAACACCTGCATATGGATTTCTCTTTCTTTGCAAGAACGTCTTAGCATGTCAGTTTCTGTCGGACCTCAGTGCATAGTGATTGGAACTAAACACGGTTTCACCAGTTTCTAAGAGCAGAAAATTTCACTAACTTACAACTAAAGGTCTCAAGTGAGAACAGATCATATCGCTAACTTACGATTAAAGTAAGCCCAAATTCCGAAGACATAATAAGGTGAGAAGCGATCAAACAAAGACAATGACTGACAAGAACCATGAGAGCCTATCATATCAGGAAAGTACCTCTCTGACAATATTCTTTCCATGCGATATTGGCTGCATTCCAGTCAATAGCTCCAGAAATACAACTCCAAGACTATAGACATCACTTTTATCGGTCAGCTTGTGTGTCAGGAAATATTCTGGGTCAAGGTATCCCTGAAGAGAAAAACCACAGTGAAAAGGGGAGGTCGGGGGAACTGCATAAGTGCGTAGTTGTAGGTACTTAAAGTTTTTGATAGACCACTTACTGGCGTCCCTTTAACGATTGTGGACACATGATGGGGCACGGTCCCTTCATCATCCAGGACAGGGGCGAGCCGTGATAGCCCAAAGTCAGCAACTTTAGCAGTAAGCTTGGAGTCCAAAAGAATGTTACTGGCCTTAATGTCTCGGTGGAATACCGGAGGGTGGGCTTCCGTATGGAGGTAAAGAATGCCCTTAGCAGACCCCAATGCAATACGCAGCCTCATACTGAAGTTAAGGTACTCCTTAGTTTTACCTGCATGTGAGTAAGATGAATATATGTGAAGCAAGAAAAGTATGAAGTACATGAAGCATCATGATAGCATTGATGCATTGAAGCGTATTTGAAAAGCTCATAATAGAACATTCCTGATGGTTCTGTGAAGATAAATTTGTCATGGGACCACACTCCAAATGAATGCTCCTGAGTACTAGAGAAATAATATTAGAGGAAGTTCTTGAAACAACATTTGGATATGGCAATCCAATCCTCAACTCCAGACAAAGTAGTCAACCTAGATTACTCCTGAAGCTGAGAATAGTAGTTTGAAAGAGAAAACATAATATGATTCTCTTAAGGAGAGGAATTAAACTGATGCAAATCCAATTCCTTCAATATGCTATGTCTCCTACTCTTGTGGTAGCCTATTTTACTAGTCAAAAGTTTGGACAACTGATTTGTTGTTAATATTTATTGAGAATATAAAGCACGTACCAGAAAGCCAATCCCGCAGAGTTCCATTGGGCATAAACTCATATACTAACATCTGTAAATACACCAAGAGCATACTGTAAGTTCTTCTGTTTAAAACACGACGGCCGTGAACACGGTAATTTTGATTGGAGGAAGACAACCGTCAATCCTCCACCATAAATTGTAGAACTGACGGTGAAAGAAGTGTTCTGCCATCATGCACACAAGTACAATGTACAAACACAACTCTCCAGCAACTGTGAAGCACTTTCCATTTTCCTAAACATAATCAGTATGAACAAAAGAGACAATTGAAATTTGTTCCTTCAACAACTTTTTAGCCGCGAGAACCCATAAATCAGCAGATGGATTGAGTGCTAAATTAGATTCATGAGTTACTTAGCAATTCTCCTTTTGCATGCATCAAAGAATTCCATTGCTACTTCTGCTCATGATGAAGCATACGTCTAGAGACACAAACAGATAGTAATGCAAATACAAATTAGAAAAACATAGAATATCAGCTACCGTGTTATTTTATCATTCATTAGAGATGTTTTAGCAGGCACAACCAATACCTGTTCACCTTCTTCATCACAATATCCTACCAATGACACAAGGTTCCGATGATGTAACCTTGATAACATTTTTATCTCCGTTAAAAATTCTTTTTGTCCCTGTAATGATCCTTCTTCTGCACGTTTTACGGCTACAACTGTGTTGTCGTATAAATTTCCTTTATAAACTTTCCCATAACCTCCTTGCCCAACTTGAGTCGATCTATTGAAGTTGTCAGTTGCGACTGCCATTTCTCTAAATGTGAAGGCTTTCACGCCTTCAAGCTTCATAGATACCTTTGAGGCTATGAGGAGCAATACAAAATTAGATCACAGGCAAATTTAATTCGTATTAGCTAAGAAAAGTCTTGAAGAACTTACATAGATTCTTCCTTGACAGCGAAGGCTGATATCTGGTTTTCCTTCTTGTAACGAGAAAAGTAATCATGGCAGAGATTGCAGTGACACAGGCAATAGATGATAATACTATGGCCACCAATATCCCTTTACTAATATTCACCTTCTGATTTGGAAAAATCACTGTTGAATTATGAAACCATATGAGTCAAATACATGAGAGTAGATCAAATTTGATTATTGCTTCATTCTTGATAAAATTGGATTTAACTAATGACAATACATTTTGACATATCAGCTTGTATTACCATTCTTGAAAAGAGTAATAAAGCATCTTTCTCGAATATCTAACTAAATTTACATCACCGAGATACACTTCTTAACCAGGGTAAATTTATTATGACGATCATGGTTTTCTCTCACATGGTCAACTTTATAAAGTTTCCTATAGTAGAAGTGCCAGAGAAAAGAGGAAAAAGGTACATGAGAGATGCCTGATTAAAATCTTCAAAGATATAGAGGTTATTGTCTTCATATGGAAGATAACAATAATCAAGAAAAAAATATCAAGCTATGACTACGTTTCTATTTGTTTGCAAAGTCATACGAAGTCGACACTTTAGAGAGCCAACTGTATTTTCAACCTAGAGTATCAATTCTCTCAACAAATTGCTGAATTTCGTACCAACTTTGCATATAAATGTCCCATACATGCACTCACTAAGAAGCAATATAACTGCAGAACAAGTTGTTTTGAGGCAACTCAACTTATTTGAAATAAGCTAAATAAGGTACTAGTGTGTGATACCTTTCCTGATTACCCATATCAAGTGATGGCATATCTTTAAGGGCTACTTTGCAGCATCATCATCATTAGAAACCACCGCCACAGGTGACTTTAAGACGAATGTTGTGTGGAATTAAGTACTTACTAGTTTTATAAGGTCCCAGAAGAGTAAAATTGAGAAGTTCATATGGTCCATATAAGTCATCTCCAGGAAAGTCCCATGATGTGAAGATGCCTTTTATTCGCTGAACCTCAATCTCATTAAATGTTCTTGGACCATTAACTTCTGGGAAAAGCTTCAAATACATCCTCATCCGTGGTCCTTCCCAGGTATACGAATCAATATGCAATTGATATAGTTCCAAGTTAAGAGATCTGGTTAAGTACACTTCAAATGGATACTCATAAGGAGGGAAATAAGAGAAGCTGGGACTCTTCAGTCGGTATCCAATTCTCAGGGGTGATGCGCATAGACATTTCACAGGCGATGATGGAACATATTCGAAAAAATTATCTGTAGGGCATGATTGGGGAGGACAACTTGTGGAATTCGCTGAGTTGCCAGGTGTCCCATCGTCTCCACTCTCATTCCCACAAAATCGGCTAATATTCGTTGTATTCCCTTTACTGCAGACAGGATTGCCCCCAAGCCTAAAGGAAAACTCCTTCATTAAATTTCAGACAAGAGGACTTTACCAAACGCAAATAATCCTCTAAAGCACACTCCTTTCAAAAAAATGAAAACATTTGACATTTTCCAACTTTTTTGGCACAGCAAAGCCAAAAGACTCTGCCAAGAGCTTCTTTCTTTGGCTTTTTAATGCAAGGTTGTCAACACATTTGATGCCGATGAATAAATTATCCATAAGCCTCAATGTTTATTTTGGCCTTTTGGGATGGCTTCAGAGGCGCTGCCAAAGCAACTGGCAGTCCTGGGTCAGGTGCAGGACCTACCATTTGCCAAGAGCTCCCCTACTTGAGTAAACCAAAAGTGGGGACTTGAAGTATAGCCAAGATCTTGACAAGTCGCTATAATCATTTTCAGGCATACATTCAAAAAATCAGCATATAAACAACATAATCCACACCTATATTGTTATTTAATGTAATTGGGGGGCAGGAAGGAACAGGAAACGAACCTTAGAGTGACATTTTCTGGAGGATTAAGATCTCCTACCACATCTGAGAATGAATTCTTTTGAAGATCACTGTGATAAAAATATAAAAAGAATAATTAAACATCAACAATCTCAAAAAGAATAAAGTAGATGACAGATGTGCATAATGTTTTGATAAACTTGTTCATAACATAACAGTGCATTTCAGGAATGAGCATGCTGTGAGACACTGCTTTACTTCCAGATCAGATTATTAAAAAGGAGGAAAACTGAGTGCTTACATAAGCATCTTCCTTGAAGTGAAGGTCATATTCTGCCAAATGTTCACAGGGACAGAACCTGTCAAGCTGTTATTCTCCAGTGACCTGCATTATAAGTAATGTCCAGATTCAGAACTATGAAAAACTTAGTATTAAGATAATGAGTATCGTGTACTCTATGAAGATCAGGTACGAGAGAATAATCTCAGATATAAAGCTACTTCTACACCTGCTAATAACATACAAAAACAAGAATTTTTACAATCATGAAAGAAAAGATAGTCTTACAGTCTTTGTAGAGAGGGAAGATCAGAAAAACTTGCTGGAATAGATCCATCGAGAAGGTTATTTGATAGATCGCTGCAATCAACAAAAATGTATCCCAAATATAGCAGTCATGCCGATATCATTTTCACGGATAGAGAAGTTGAATCATATAATTGATCGTGTACATACATGGTTGTCATGTTATCAGAGAGCTTATTTGATGGTATAGGCCCACTAAGCTGATTATGGCTTAGATCTCTGCAATATGGCAAAAAGTAAAAAGTCAAAACAAATTTTAGATGTATTAGCATGAGTAAGCGCACGTGATGGAAACATTTACGTCAGACTTGGCAGATTATAAGGAACCAAGAACAAACAATTGGATTATTCTCAAACTTACAAAAATCTAAGATTTGGTATCTGGCTAAGATCAGGAATTGATCCCTCCAAACTGCAATTTCGAAGACTCCTGCCAGGCAAGTTTGGAAAAGCATTAGAAACCTAATGGAATAATTTGTGCAATGTATGGTCCGCAAATGGTTTTCGTTGTCTTTTTGATAAATCATAGATGAAGTCCGGTACTTCCTTCTTAAACAGGAAAGCTGGTTCCCTGCCACAATTTCCTAATACATCTCAATTAGACCACTAGCTTCAGGAAGCAATTCCCCAAGTTTTACAATGTTTTGCTTAAGTCATTCCTCAATTTCCTATCCATGAAATTCTCGCATTAAAGACTGTTTTTAATGATTGAAAGATCACTTTAAGGTGTCTACTCATCATCAAATTTCTTTCATTGAGGCACTGCAGAATCTATAGTTCTCCACAGGTAATAACTGAATGTACAACAAGCCACTTTTACAAGATCTGAATTTTTTTTTTTCTCTCAAGCAGTTTATAGCCCAAGCAGCTTCATCATTCCAGCTACCAACTTTTCTGATAATGCATTTCTTCAGTATTTTCAATCTTACTACTATAGTTAAAGAGCATACTAGGATCATGTGATTTCATGCCTCAGCAGTGCATAATTTACTACTAAATGCAGTTAAAGACCAAATGTTAACTCACAATTTTGCTAAATTGGGGAATTCCCCATAGGAAGCTGGTATTTCACCGTTGAAGTTGTTATTGTCAAGTTGACTGCAAAATTAAGGAGAGTTTTTATGGAAAGATCAGATCAACATACTTTAACAGTGTAATATGCATGCCTCTAATGCATGTCTCCAGCAGAAACAGAGTAAGTCATCAAATGCAAAAGAAGGGGCAATTTGAATGCAAAACAAGTGGATTTGAAAACATCAGATCTGCTATACCTCATGCTACCTTTAGAATACCAGTTGACCTAGTGTCCTAGGCATACCGAAATATAGCTACTACAGATTATAGAGCAGCTACATTGAGGAGAGAACTTCAATTGTGAAGGAGGCTATGAGAAGGGCAACGGCAATTCAGCATTAGATTTACAAACATGTTACCAGTATGCATATCCTCCTTTTCAATGTTGCATGACAATTAATTCTTCACGATCACCTGCTGTTTATGGTTCAGTCAACCTACTCAATTACAGAGTTGATCCTACTAATTGCTAATTATATCCATATTGTTATCATCTTCAGCTTGAGACATTGCAGTGCTACACCTTGTTATTACAGAGCAGTTTGGTAATGAGTCCACTTGTTTCTGACCAAAAATTTCTTTCAACATAAGGACTTTACAAAATTTAGAAATAGACAAGGAAATGAAGAGAGCCAGGAAAAGGAGAGTAAGCAGATGACTGCACACCTAGTAGAATTCAACTACAAGGGCCTTCATACAGTGGAGGCACTAGTGTCCTAGACAGGCTAGCATAGTTACATGTCCGATTAATGCATGTGTGTTCTGGACTTTATGATACATATCCATATGCACCTTTAGAGTCAACTGATTTACTAAGCCTGTGGGATGAGATCAGAACCACAATTGAAACAACTAAATCCAAAATACATCACGTAAGATGTCATACAGTATGCGCAAGACTGGCAAGAGTGAGAACTCTTGTGGAAGATATCCAGCTAAGTTGTTATTGTCCAAAAGCCTGCAAAATTAATTATATTAAATAATTTTTTTTTTCTGTATTAGTCATTAACAGCAGTGTAACAGAAAGTTGAGAAAATCAGAAAAGGGATGAGCTGTAAACTCACAAGTGAAGAAGCGTGGATATGTTGGAAAGCTCAGCTGGAATTTGGCCACTTATTGTGTTATTATTCAAATGGCTGCATCATTTAATCTGTAAGAACATGATATGCAGAAGAAGGCTAGGCCACCAGCCAACACCAAGCAGCCAATAAAGGTTGAAAATCCACTTACAGGTGTTTTGCACTACTCAAGCTGGCAAATGATTTTGGTATTGGACCTGATATTTGATTCTCGTCCACTTGAAGTCTATTCAATTTTGAGAGATAGCCAAGCTCATCAGGTAAAGAGCCAGATAACTTGTTTCCATTCAAAAGCCTGCGCTGACAAAAATTAGTCAAATCACTCTCAGAAAACCATTGTTGTTGGAGCAAATTACAATCATAAAAATGAAAACAGAGAACCTTGGAGAGCTATTCTCTAACTTCTCTCCAGTTGCTACTTTTAGGACATTCAGACAAACAAGCAATTTCGAACTATGGGATTTAGCTAAAACTAGTAGTCTTCTTTTGGCAAGTTATTTCTCAAAATCAATTAATAAATGAAAATCGGCTACTTTTATAAGGATCTATAGAAAACCGTTTGGAGAACAATTGAGAATGAGCACCATCTGGTGAGACCTTTTGCAAGCTGCAGGGATGTATCAATTTCAGAAACATGAAAAATTAAATAAAAACTTACAGAGTATGACATCAACCCAATTTGGAAAAGTCATCAATTACGTAGAGAAGAAATGTTGTGCATATCTTATGCATAAATAAAATAGTTTAAACCACCCAATGGCAGATTATCATCCATTTCATTAGTCAGTGTCACTTCCCTAAGTGGAAGACCTGGTTAAGAAAGTACAGTTAACAGAACCTGATTCTTGCTCTGCATTGACGGTTATATGTGCATCAAGAGTTGAAACAGTGAATTAAATAGCTAGCTGGAGGTTGCAAAATCAAACTGCAAACTCACTTACAAGAGTCTCAAGGACGCAATACTTCCTATCTCCTTTGGTATGCTGCCAGTTAACTCATTCCACATGAAGTCTCTTCCACCAAATAAAAATGAACAGGAAAGAAAAAGAGAAAGGATCAGCATCAATACTTCCATCTTACTTTCTAGCTCAGCAAATATTTGCCCTACAATATATGCTAAAATTGTAAGATGACATAATCACTAACTCACAAAATTTGAAGTCGAGACAACTGCGCGACAGCAGGAGCTATACTTCCAGAAAGATTCATATTCAGCAGCTGGCTGCATCAGGAAAGGAAATATAAGAACACCCGGATACATTGTAACTATATGCTAAAGAATAACTTGACTAAAAGTGTGCTGAGAAGTTGATATTTTCAATATTAAGACTATAATAAATTGTGATTATTTAGCTCTCTACTAAAGAATCTCTAGAACTATTTATAGCAGTTAGAGTAGACCGTACATCTCGTACACATGCAAATAACCATAAGTGCCAACTGTTCCATTGCATAGAACTCCTGTCCAGTTAGATGTGCATGGATCCCCCTTCTCCCAATTCGCAAGGTGTTTCATAGGGTCAACCAGCTTGCTCTTCACGGCAATTAATGCATTGACTGCAAATAGCACAAGCACTTAAGCATTTTACAAATGAAATTTCCAGAAACAATCAGCCTTGAAATGACGCTATAAAGTCGCACGCATCCTCAAATAGTAATAGCATTAGTTTCACTCTCCATGTGTCCCAAAAAAGGGAAGAGTAAAGAAAGAGCCGACCAATTCATGTCAACTGCTACGTTTTTATGTTATTTTTTATGAATAATCCAGGGGCACAGGCATGGAGACTTGGCTACCTATACACCCATGAAACAACGTGTAAGCCCCATAAACCATGAAGTCCTTGCTTTCGGCCTGTGCGAGTGGCTTTGACTCAGAGTAGTCTGCATATAGTTAGTAGAATTTGAAAGGGTGACCTCTAGTTCCTTAGCTGGAAATCCACTGATGCCCCATGTCAACTACTACTTTGCAATAGTAATATTCGTGATGTGACGATAACTTTCACCAAGGTACTGAAACAGAGTTCAAGAAGCAAGCCTGGTAGACAGAGAAAACTTCTAATCTTATACATTAACTTCAACCACATGTGAGGATTGGGAAACTAGATATTATGGTCTAACCATAAGAATGGAATGGCTGAGAATAATGCCAAAGAAAAAAAAAAAAAAAAAGAGCTCAGATCCTCATCTAGCAACCAAAAACACCAATATATTTGACAGCTTACAATTTTACAACGATCTACCAGAAATTATAAAAGATAAATACATACACTCTGCTTCTCATGCACACTTGGGCGATGCAACGAGAGTTAGAAAGATCACCTTCCGACGGAGCGGTGACCCGCGCTTCAACTAGGTATGCGAAATAGCAACATGAAAGGACGAGAGCAGATATGGGAACTCTCAGCTTCAGCATCCTCTTCCCCTGAAACAAAATTTAAAGACTAAAACATCGCGCACATTTCTTCAACCTCCCAAAGCATTGGCATCGTGTGATAGATTCGCATTTCTACATGAGAAATAAAACAGATACGCATGCACAAACCCTGTTCATCGTATCGCCGAAGAAACTAACATGTCCTAACGGATCAAAAGAGAAGTCTCAAGTTCTTAAAAAACGCGACTTGAGCAGGGAAAACATCTGAAATCTTGAAATTAAACAGCCCCAGCTCAAGAAAAAACCTCTCCAAGCATCCAACAACAAATGAAACGAAGACCCATCAACAAATACCAGAATTAGACTCGATTCGAGCATCTCCCTCACCTCAAGTCCACCCACAGGCCTAAGTCAGAACCAGAAGTCAAACAACTCGGGTGGTGGATATACGAGATTAAAAAGGAGAAAGCCGAAAGCTTTGCGATGTGGGCACACCCCGATCGGCGTCAGTATCATGAAGGCGACAACGGGAGTGAAAGGGTGACTTTTCTACGGTCTGAACACGAGCCGTGGCTGCGATGCATGCGATGGCACTTGCGTCATGGTGGTTGAACCCACATAAAGTAAAATGGAGCAAGCAAGTGACAAGAATCCGGAAAAGTAAGAAACCAGCAGATCCTCTTCACTTCTTGACGTGCCTAATCCGTTGCCGCGTCGCCATCGACGATTTCTTGATTTAATATTAATGGCGGTCGAGGCTTTTGTCCGTGGATGCGAACGTGCGACAAAAGTTAAAAGACTGGACATTCCCCACGCCATAGAAGCTCGCTTTTTGTGCTTCCCGGACAGGGACAGAAGCACAGAAAAGATGCCGAGGAAGAAGTTCCCACGCCCAGCTCCTTGAGTGGGTTAGAACAGTTTTTTTATTTGTTTTTGGAGTAACTGTCTAACAGGGGGTAGTTTGTGGATCCTCGACAGTGGTCAAGATTGTACTTGATCAATGGATCAAGTGACTCAGTGCTCCACCAAGTAATCCCGGTAGACGCGGAGGACTATGTTTGTGTTTGCACTCGACTCCCAATTAGAAATAAGTTTTTTTTGTTCTCCCTCTCTAGGGGAATATATCACTGAATTTTACATCTTGAAATTCAAACGTAACAGTTTAAGGTTATAGTTAGGACATAAGTTCAGAAAAATATTGAGAAAGTAATTTATACACCAAGCTCCTCGGATGGGTTTGGACATCTCTTTTTTGACCTTTTTGGAGTACTAGTTTCCGCTAATTCTTTTCGTTTTATGTGTTATAGAGAATTAAGATTAATATCATAAAAAATTTCAAAATAATACAATTGTGATAAATTTAATTAGCAAAAATCCTAAATTTGTATATTTGCAACAAATTTGATTTTTGTTAATTTCCGTTAAAATGGATTAATATCATAAAAAATTATAAATTGGTATAATTATAACAAACGAAGGGTAAAATTCTAAACTATTATATCTATCAATTATTAAGTATCATCTAATTTAATAAGTTGATGATAAAATTTAATAAAAATTAATAGAGGGTAAATTTGTCTAATCCACTGTAGGTCGCCATTGAGATTTCTTGATGGATGTCGAAGCTTTTGTCCGTGGACATGAACGTGCGACAAACGGTAAAGACAGGACATTCGCCCCGCCATAGAATCTTGCTTTTTGTGCTTCCGGACAGGTAATACTGAAAAGATGCTGAGGAAGTAATTCCTACGCCAAGCTCCTTGGAAGGGCTTTAACAATTTTTTAGTCTTTGGAGTACTATCCAATCGGGACAGTTCGTGGATCCTCAGTCGCGGTCAAGGTCCACAACTCAGGTCTATTGAGTGCCACCCCACTTGCTAATAATGGGCTGACATGATTGCATTTTTTATTTAAAAATATAGGTACTCGCAAATCTCGACTCTAATTATGAAGAATTTTTCTTTCTTCCCCTTGGGGGAATATACCCCGAATTTTACGTCATTAAGTTCATAGGAAGCAATTAAGGTCATACTTAGGACCTTAGTACATAAAAATATTGAGAAAGTAATTTATACACCAAGCTCCTCGAATGGATTAGAACAATTTTTTTTTTCTTTTTGAAGTACTATTTTCTACTAATTCTTTCCATTGAAGTGTTACCATATTCCCTATAGAAAATTAGGATTAATATACTCCAAAATGATATAACCATGATAAAATTATTCCAAATTAATTTTTTAACCACCAAAAGTTCCAAATTGAAATATTTATGATAAATTTACTCTTCGCCCCAAACTAGAATATTTGTAATAAATTTACTCTCCATTAGTCTTCGTTAAATTGGATTAATATCACAGAAATCATAAACTGGTATACTTGTGACAAGGAGAGTAAAACCCTAAATTAGTAAACTCGTTAATTATCAAGTGTCATCCAACTTAACAATTTGATAGAAAAATTTACCGGAAATTAACATAGGTTAAATTTATCACAAGTATACCGATTTATGGTTTAGTTTAGGGTAAATTTGACATATTTATATCAGTTTGGGATTTTTCATTGCATTAATCTAGAAAATTATGACACTATTCATGTGGTTGAGATAGTGTTATGGTAGGGATTCTTTACTCGGATGCCATGTATATAAGCTACCTGGATTTGGATGGTATATTTGTACAAATCTCTTGTTTGATTGTGATTAAATACCGGATGAGTCACTTTTTTTTTTTTTTTTCAGTCCTACTTTATTCCTACTCTACACGCACTCTCAGACTTTTGCCCTACTTTTTGCAGGGCGTGGGAGTTGAAACCCACTCCTGAAACTTACGCGTCCCCACCCCACCCCACCCCCCTGAGAAGGTGGGGATTTAAACCCCTTAGGAGGAGTCACTTAACAAAGCATCATTCTAATCAAAACACCGTTTAAGAATACTTAAACGAGGAAATATCAGATATTTATTACACGTCATGACAAAATCAGCACACATTCCCTTGTCTTAAAGTTTGTTCTTCATGGAAATATGAGAACATAATAATAGAGGTGAAGGGTTCAAAACCCAAGGGAGACGCTAGGTGTATTAAGTGTGACTCAGGGGTGGTAGAGGCCCTCCGCTTAAGTGTCACCCGGGGGGTTTACGGCGCGGTTGTCGGCCGCAGTGCCGGTTCCTCCAAAGACAAAAAAAAAAAATAATAATAATAATAATAGACGAGATTGTGCTGGATTTTGGTGGTAATAATTTGAAACTCTACTTCAAGTGCGTCATTTCGTCACTGGTAGAATCAATCAGAGATGGGAAGGGATCATACATATGTACAAATCGAAACCAATGATCTAAGTAGAAAGTGCTGAAGCACATACATCCCATTTAATTGGACTCTCATTATGTCCAAGTAAACATTCCTACTAAGAGAAAGTGAAAGTGTTGGAATAATATATCTAAAGTAATGATTAACTTAATTTAGTAAATCTCAAAATTAAATTAGCAGTTGGTCCAAGTATACTTCAATACTCTTACTAACAGTTTCAATTGGATAAATCATAAACTGCACTAAAATCTCTCTAGATTTGATTATGATAACCCAATTATTTGGTCAAAAGTTATAGAGGTAACGCGCTATAAAAAATTTGGACTTGGGATATCGTGTTTTGATATCAAATGAGATGTGTGAAGAGAAAAGATAGTCACCTGATCAGCTTCGGATAACTACTTATGATTGATTTGTATGTCCTTAAACTAAATCGGCAAAGATTATATTGGATACATCGTGTCATGATTCTAGACACAAACCTGACTAGTGACTTTTCATGTAAATGATTTGCAAAATATATGTCGTTTGGATGAAAACTCTAAAATATCTTTAAATTACCACAAATTTTAACATAATGATTTGCCAACCGTTTTATGTGTATGTCTGACGCTAACATGCATGAATTTTGTAATTTGTAAAAAAAATTATGATTTTTTTTTTTTTTTCTTTTTTATTTATTGTCTTCCTATTTCCCTTCACCGGTCACTGGGTTGCCAGGTCACCCATGATGACTGCAAAACCCTTGGTAGATCTAGGCTTCATCGAGAAATTTGTCCAAAAATTCTTAAGCCTATTGCATTTTTGTTAATTTAACTCTAAACGTTTTAATTATACCAATGAAAATTCTAAATATTTTCACGTTTTGCCAGTTGAGTCACTTAGGTCAATTTTAATCGAAAATCTCTAATTTGGATACCAATAGTCCTATGTGGCATGGTCAGTGCCAACATGGATAATTTTAATAACACTTGAATATTTTTTCAGAGTTATTATTATTTTTTCTTTTTTTCCTTTTTCTTTTCTATTTTCTCATTTTTCTTTTGCCCTTTTTCCCTCTGCTGGGATGTTGGTCTTAGGCGATTGGCAACCTCTACCGACCATTGACGAGGTCTAGCATTGGCCCATGGAGGGAAAAAGGGCAAAACGAAAAAAAAAGAGAAAAACAAGAAAGGAAAAAAAAAGGAAAAATAATAAATAAATAATTTGAAAAACATTAAAATATTTTTAAAATTATCCACGCTAACGCCGACCCAGTATCTACGTTAAGAATTTCGACTAAAATTGATTAAATGGACTTTATTGGCAAAATGTGAAAATGTTTTTAACTCAATTGACACAATTAAAATGTTTAGAACTGAATTGATAAAATTAAAGCAAGTTTGGGAACTTTATGACACTTTTCCCATCTTTACCCTTTTCTTTTCTCTTTTCTCTTTATTGTTTTCCTATTTACCTCTGTTGATTGTAAAAGGAAAAAAAAAGAGAAAAACAAGAAAGGAAAAAAAAAGGAAAAAATAATAAATAAATAATTTGAAAAACATTAAAATATTTTTAAAATTATCCACGCCAACGCCGACCAAGATCTACATGTTAGAATTTTTGACTAAAATTGATTGAATGGACTTTATTGGCAAAATGTGAAAATGTTTTTAACTCAATTGACGCAATTAAAATGTTTAGAACTGAATTGATAAAATTAAAACAAGTTTAGGAACTTTTTGACACTTTTCCCATCTTTACCCTTTTCTTGTCTCTTTTCTCTTTATTGTTTTCCTATTTACCTCTGTCGATTGCTAAGTCACTAGTGATGACTGTGGCGCCCTAGCTAGATCTAGGCTAGACGAAGGTGGCTGGTGCTAATTGGACCTCCATGACAACGATTTTTTACCCAAATTGGTTTGATAAACTAAATTGGAAAATCATTAAAAGATTTAGAATTACATTGGTCAAATTATAGAGTTTAGAACTGGATTGGCGGATGCAAAATATGTTTAGAACTCTTTGAATAATTTTTTTGAGAATTGAATTTGTGTTGTGAGCTTAATGTATGAATTTGTTTTTCCTTTTTTTCTTTAAACTTTGTACAAGATAACCCATATTGTTATTTGCAAATATTGGAATCAGTCAAAATATATATCTCCCTAGCAACTAGAGATCCCAAAATGGTTTCCTATTCAATTAATAGACAATTATATCACGGCCTCAAGTTAGATAATTGTATTTTAATTCTTCAATTTTCTCCAATTCATTCCCTAAGAAGCAGATTGTTTTATATCCTATACGAGAAGACGAGAAGTCGAATATTCAGACAAAGTGACATTAATGATTTGGGATAGGCTTGACGTTACTCTTGATTGCTCAGACATGAAGACTTTCTGAGGTGCTTGCGAGAATAGTCTGCCCCAAAAAAATTGAGCCACTAAATATAGAAACACAGCATGTAGATAAGTTAATACAAATGACATGGATAATGATGTGAAATATTATAACAACCTTGTCTTCTCGTTATCAAATGAGTTTCATTTCCTATTGTCTTAACGTGTTGAGTAATTTTTCCCACAACTCTAATTAAACAAAATTTTCTTTCTTTATTTTTGCAAAAAATGAATAATTTGAGTAATGTTTTTTTTAGACAAGATCACTTATATCGATTATAAAAATAAATAAACAAAGAATATTTTCATCATCAATTATATTTTCGTGGATGATAAAAATATTTTTATAAGCTAATTATTTTAAATAATATAAGCGATCATTTAAAAAAATATTTTTTAAATTATTCATTTTACATTAAATAAATGGACATCGCGCTTGAGCACTTGACGTCCCTCATCATCAATCCACCATCGTTGATGACTTGAATCTCTTCCTTGCTTTGCAACATACGGAGGTTGCGGCCTTTGATCTGACGTCTTGGGGTGCTTAGGATAAGATCTCTCTCAAGTTGCTTTTGAGAACCCAACTAATTGGTCGAGCAATACTGTAGTGGGTTACAAACAATTCGGACTGAGGTTATCATGTTTCGCTATCAAGTGTGAAATGTGAAGAGAAAAAGATAGTAACTTGATCATCTAACTCCAATTTAACAACTTATGACCTATTTAGACTGTGCTAATTAGATTACCATGCCAATGTTTTTCGATCAAATTTGAGTGCATGGACTATATTGAAAAATCGTCAAAAAGTTTATAATCGCTCTAACCAAATTGAAAAGTTTAATATTAAATTAGCGTCTGTGAACAATTTTATTAAGAAATGATTATATCACGGCCTTAAGTTAGATGAAATCTATTTGGATTTTATTCTTTAATTTTCTCCAAATTTATTCCCCAAGAGGCAGATGGTTTTATCCTATACGGGAAGTTTTGTTTTTTCGCTAAAAACCTATACGAGAAGTTGAATGTTGAGAGAGAGTGACTTCAGTGATTTGAGACTGGCATGATGTTACTCTTGATTGGCACGCGCAAAGACTTTTCAGAGGTGATTGCGAGAATATCCAACTCTAAAAATTTAGAACACTAAAAATTATAAAAGAGAAGTTTTAAGAGATATTCCATGGATAATGATGTGAGAAGTTATAATATCCTCATATTCTTATTATCAAATGAGTCCATATTCTATCGCCTTAGTGTATTAGGGTAATGTCATCCTACATAACAAAATTTCCCACAAGTAAAATCTTAATTCCCATATCATCAAAACAACCCCCCCCAACTCAACATGAATCTGTCACCGTCGACGACTCGAATCTCTCCCTCACTTAACAACATATGGAGGTTGTGACCACAGCACTAGTGAAACCAACGTTAAATTAAAGGTTGCCTGAGGTCACAATCATTGATTTGACATCACAGCCTTAGACTGGCGATGGGTTGAGGTCACGGTGACAACATCCGTCACCAAAATTCAGCATAGATAAATAATTTAGGATCCAGTGAATTTCAACATCTTCAAATTATCTCGGGGAATCGCGACCGTCCTTGTGAAATCTTATTTTATGCGCACGACCGAGACAGCCCGCGAGCTATCTCCAGAAAAAAGTTTATCGAGTTAAGCGGATGACCGTATGATAACGAATTAGTAACGGCCCTCCTAATTGCGGAATATATCATTGGCTCTCTTCTTTTATTATTAAAACCTATGGTCCGCTGATAACGCTGTAAACGGCAAAACGCTTTTAGATATTATGAAGTGCCTTGTACCTATTGGCTTTCGAGCCAGCTAAATTGAAAGGCTTGGATCATTCCATGACATATTTGGGATCAAATAAGCGAAGCGGCCGAAAGAAAAGACTGCATCCATGGCTTCATGCAGTGTCGGCATGCCAAACATGGTATCATCGGATCATTAATATCTTGCAGTATAATCAGATGAAGTCAAGGCTTCTAGATACATATCGTTGCTGAGGATCTGATGTTTGTCCACGAATCTGGTATAAATTATCGGCTTGCATAAGAACTCAAAATGTCTAATGAACATGGAGGTTTGTCTCCGTGACGCATTGGATTTAACTTACTCGAGGACAACTTACTTAAGATATTGTTTACTTTAACCCATCCTATACCGAGCTGTAAGCGATAACGTAATTCTTTATAAGGAGATTCAAAAAATAGGAAATCTTTGATCTTCATGATTTTGCACAATAACAGGATGAAGACATACTTTTTTTTTTGGTAAAAATGAAGACATACTTTTTGTCCTTAGCATTATCGTAAAAAATGATTGTTATAAAAAATAAAATAGATGAAGAAATCCAATTTCTCTCCCTTGACCTACTTTTCTTTAGCATATTTTATCTGATGGAGGATGGAATATAACATTCGTTGTTTTGGGTAGAGAGAGGATCGAATTTTATTTATACAGGTTAGCAATAAGTGCCTTCCATTAAAGCACATTTTAGTTTCATATCTTTTCATAAGAACCGTTCCTTGCTTATAAGAATTGCACATTTTCATTTCATGAGAATTACAACTTCTCATAGGCAATATTTCTTTTATAATATATAAATAATTATTAAACCATCAACTAATAATGTCATGTGGGCCACAATAATTCTTGCCCAAGCCTTACAGTTTTGTCATTTGACATACAGGTGAGCACCTGTGCTTCTACCTAAACATGCCTAACTTTGGATTTCTAAAGCTAAGTATTGCTATTATGTTAAAAGACGTTTTTAATAAGTTAATTCTAGTTACCACTTATATATGTCAGTATCACTTTTCTTTTGTTCAGTGAATAGTTATGTTCATTTAAGCCCCATTCGCCATTCTAGAAACTTGTCAAGAGCCGCTTCTTATCCAAATCTTGCCTTGATGACCACTCCTTGCTCTGGTTGGACTTGGTTGTTACATTTCTCTGTTTTCCAACTTCTGTCGATTTCATAAGGGGACTCAAGACTTGCATGAGGTGCTATTTCAAACTAGAGACCTATTCAAGTTGGCTACGTCTCGTGATGGGTCTCGTGATGGGTCTCCAGAAGGATGACTCTGAATGCACAAATCCAAACAAAACAACAACTTTATTGATCCCCATCCCCGGTTAATTTGCACAACTCCTCTACAAGATAACCCTATGGTTAATTTGCAAATATTGGAATCCGTCAAAATATATATCTCCCTAGCAACTAGAGACCCCAAAATGGTTTCCTATTCAATTAATAGACAATTATATCACGGCCTCAAGTTAGATAAAATGTAATTGTATTTTGATTCTTCAATTTTCTCCAATTCATTCCCCCAAGAAGCAGATTGTATTATATCCTACACGAGAAGTCGAATATTCAGACAAAGTGACATTGATGATTTGGGACAGGCTTGACGTTACTCTTGATTGCTCAGACACAAAGACTTTCTGAGGTGCTTGCGAGAATAGTCCAACCCCAAAAATTTAAGCCACTAATTATAGAAACACAGCATGTAGATAAGTTAAAACAAATTACATGGATAATGATGTGAAATATGATAACAACCTTGTCTTCTCGTTATCAAATGAGTTTCATTTCCTATTGCCTTAACGTGTTGAGTAATTTTTCCCCCAACTCTAATTAAACAAAATTTTCTTTCTTTATTTTGCGAAAAATGAATAATTTGAATAATATTTTTCTTAAACACGATCACCTATATCGATTATAAAAATAAATAAACAAAAAAAAATTCTCATCATCAATCATATTTTTGTGGATGATAAATTTTTTTTTATAAGCTAATAATTTCAAATAATATAAGCAGTCATTTTTAAGAAAATATTTTTTAAATTATTCATTTTACATAAAATAAACGGACATCGCACTTGAGCACTCGACGGGGCTCATCACCGATCCGCCATCGTTGATGACTTGAATCTCTTCCTTGCTTTGCAACATACGGAGGTTGCGGCCATTGATCTGACGTCTTGGGGGTAATTAGGATAAGATCTCTCTCAAGTTGCTTTTGAGAAAACAACTAGTTGGTCGAGAAATACTATAGTGGGTTACAAACAATTCGGACTGAGGTTATCATGTTTCGCTATCGAGTGTGAAATGTGAAGAGAAAAGATAGTAACATTGATCATCCAACTCCAATTTAACAACTCATGACCTATTTAGACTGTGCTAATCGGATTACCATGCCAAAGTTTTTCGATCAAATTTGAGTGCATGGACTATATTGAAAAATTGTCAAAAAGTTTATAATCGCTCTAACCAAATTGAAAAGTTTAATATTAAATTAGTGTATGTGAACAATTTTATTGAGAATTAAATCTATGTCGTACTCTTAATATATAACTTTGTTTTTTTTTTTTAAATTCCATATAAGACACCGATATGGTTATTAGCAAATATTGAAATCAGTAAAAAAAAAAGGGAAATCTTTGATCTTCACGATTTTTTACAGTAATAGGATGAAGATATACTTTTATCCATAGCATTACCGTAAAAAATGATTGTTATAGAAAATAAAAGAGATGGAGAAATCCAATTTTTCTCTCTTGACCCACTTTTCTTTAGCATATTTTATCTGATGGAGGATGTAATATAACATTCGTTGTTTTGGGTAGAGAGAGGATTAGATTTTATTTATACTAGTTATCAATAAGTGTATGCCATCAAAGCACGCTTTATTTTCATACATTTTCATAAGAACCATTGCTTGCTTATAAGAATTGCAGATTTTCATTTCATGAGAATTACAACTTCTCATAGGCAATATTTCTTTTATAATATTTAAATAATTAAACCATTAACTAATAATGTCATGTGGGCCACAATAATTCTTACCCAAGCCTTACAGTTTTGTCATTTGACATACAAGTGCTCCTACCTAAGCATGCCTAACTTTGGATTTCTAAAGCTCTGTATTGCTATTACTTTAAAAAATGTCTCCATAAGTTAATTCTAATTTTCACATATATATCTCAGTATCACTTTTTTCTATTCGGTGAATAGTTTTGTTCATTTATGCCCCATTTGCCATTCTAGAAGTTTGCCAGGAACCACTCCAAATCTTGCCTTGATGACCACTCCTTTACTCTCGTTGGACTTGGTTGTTACATTTCTCTATTTTCCAACTTCTGTCGATTTCATAAGGGGACCCAAGACTTGCATGAGATGCTATTTCAAACTAGAGACCTATTCAAGTTGGCTACGTCTCGAGACAAGACTCGAGAAGGATGACTCTGAATGCACAAATCCAAACAAAACAACAACTTTCTTGATCCCCATCCCCGGGGGCTTTTTGCACCATTGATTTGGTTGTTGATGAAAGAAAGTGGGTAGTTACAATCAATGAGATCAATGGCCGATTAAGCCGCTCGTGGAACTTATTTAGTACACTGGCCGTGTGTGCAATAAAAGTCCTTTGAAATTTACCAACTTCTTGTATTCTTGACGAAGAAACACCTTTCTTAACTTCTAACAACTTTTATTTACCATTTTAATAATACCTTAAATTTATCAATTAGAAAAAAAATATTTTCAAATAATTGATTCTTCGTTAAACAAACGCATAATACCTATGGTTTTGAAATTCAATTTCTCCATTAGGCATCAAAAGATATAAAAGAAAGAAGAGTTGGACGATGAGTTTGGCTTATATGAAAAAGAACAAACACGTTGGCGTCATAAATAAAATCTATGAAGTACAACTCAGTCTTAAAATTTTCATTCTTAAACTAATGTAAATTCGTGCAACTAAGTTTTTCTTTATATAATTGTGATATTTTCTTACGAATTTCTCTAACCTATTATGCTAAGTCCAAACATCAAATTCTCGATATCACTTCCAAGTCATGGTAAGAAAAGCTTAATAAAGGTAAATTCCCTAGACCCAAATGCAATAGACTAGAATCGAAGCTATATATCCTTATGAAATGAACTTTGTACATTGTCATAAAAGAGTGATTAAAAATAGGGGCTGAAAGAAATCAAGTGAGCCGAGAAAAAGACAAAGAAGATAAAAAAAAAACAAAACTACAGCGGCGCCCTCGGCTGGCGCCATTCCCGAACCTAACAGCAGACGGGCGGGACGGGCCTGAATTCAGACCAGACTCTTCTTTCTTTGTTTGAGCTGCTCCCACGCGCGCAACAAGTGCTAAGTTCGGATTGGAGACTGAAACTCGCCTCCATACCTGACCTGATCACGTGTTTGGTAAACAAGTTTGGAACCCTCTTTCTTTTCTTTGCTGATTCCTCTCAATGAAATTTGCCATGTTGCACTAAGTTACTTACGGATGTATGCCAGCACTACAAAAAGCTCCGGTCTTAACGCCCTTACTACTGCTGTGCAGCCTTCCTCGGGTTCGTTAAGGAGGGAGCAAGTAAAGACATTTCGGGTTGAAAAAAGAAGACAGATTGATGCCAAAAAGACATACTTTTCGTATTAGCGAAACTTGAAATGGGATAGCCTCAGGATATGCTTTTTTCATTTGAAAGTGTCCGATATCTCTGGCATAAGGGATAATGGCCCCGCCACTCTGCCTGTCTTCTTGTGGCCGGGTCGGGTCATTCTTCACTCCTGTTACAAAGAAAATAAATAATTTGAAAAATATTTTCTTAAAAATAATTATCTATAAAAATTTAAAAAAGTATTTCATCATTCATAAAAATGTTTAGATATAAATTGTTGTTGATAATGAAAACAATTTTCATTGACTAATTATTTTAAGCAATAGGAGATTATATTTAAAAAATATTTTAAAATAATTTATTTTTTATAAATAAAAAGAGCCTAAAACATGAGACTAGTTTTCTTTGATTCTACACGAAGCATTTCGCTTTTTTGTTGAACTCATCCTCGACCAACCCAAGATCCAGATGCGCACCACGAGCCCAAATTGAAGTTTAATCGAAAAGAACAAAAACCGGCTCGGGTTTGCAGTCCGCTTTTGGTGTGATTTTTTTACTATTTCTAACAGTACTCTGGTTGTTCACGAGTTGCTCCATCAGGCCATTGTACATTATCTTGAGGTGACAACCAACAAGTATTAAAGGAACCATCTTGTAGAGTCCAACTCTCGGACTTACACAACCCACGAATTATTAGATACTTTCAGAAATGCCCAACATGTCGAAGTTCTTCAATCCAACTCGAGGTCTTAACCACATAACCGAAAAGGAAAGACACCACACAGTACAAAGTCGATTTACCAAGTTTCTTCATGCATTGAAAAATGCTCTTGGGGGCCCCAAAAGATATATTATATGATGCGACCGATCCTAGTTAAAGCGAAGCGGTGCATTAACGGGCCGTGATTGTGGTTATCACTCCACTTACAAGGTCACTTCCGACCAAATCGGTGGATGTGTGTGGACTTCTCCTTGGGTAAAGAGGCTGTAAGGCAGAATCCTCGATTCCTGAGCTGGAAGGTTCTGATTCCGTGGTGATAGTGTCGGTTTCCGGTAGCATGGAAGATATGTTCTCCAATTCTCGTACCACCTCCAACATTGTTGGTCGCGCCTTGGTCTGATCTTCGCTACACTTGAGGGCCAATGCCATAAACTTCTTGATACATTCAGAAGGATATGGGCCCACGCTTCTATCTATGATGGAGAAAATCGATCCAAATTGACAAGCTTGTAGCATTTGCCAATGCGATAAACAATATAAAAGTTCACAGTGAGAGAGTGCCAACAGTGGGACAACATCATGATGCAAAAGTTACGCTTCATCTAAAAATTCTGATACTATGACAAGAAATGTGATAACTCTATAAAAATAGAGTTATTTTACCTATTTTAGGCAGTAATTAATGCATTATCTGTGAGAAAATATTTGAATTTCCTTTTGATTATTTGAATTTTCCTTGTTTATGCAGAATAATGAGATATGAAGAGGATAAGGAAAAGAATGGTAACTATAAGGAATTCAAATAAAAACAACAGTGGAAGATGGATATTAAATTAGGAAATTCTTGATTTTGTTCCCTAATATTATCTGCAAGCGTTGGAAGATAGATATCTTGGATATATTCTATAAATAGAGATAGAGAGAGTAGCTAGGGTTAGAGTTAGATTTTTTTTTTTTTTTTTTATTCTTCTGAGAGTTTTTCAAGTATTTTGAAGAGAAGACAAAAGTGGTGACAGAATTATTGCCTTTTAATTTAAGATGCTGGGTTTGATCTATATTTTTATTTCTTCTTCTACTACTTTCTAATTTTCTTTTGTTAGGGTTACGATGTAGCCTAACCATGATGATATGAATTTCATGATTTTTATGTTTTATAATTGCTTTCATTCATGTGAGTTATATTTATTGCATTTAATGCTTTTGAGTGACTGGTCACCACTTGAATGATCTGATGTGTATGTTTGAGACTGAGAGGTGATAATATGCAATTGTTCATTATAATATATAACCATGAATTAAACGTGGATAGAAATATACTGCGTTATTTGTGTAGCTTTCGGTGATAAGGTGATCCAAAAGACTCATTGTAAACTGAGAATATTCATAGTTTTTAATGCACTCATGTTTATTTTAATTCACATAGAGATATCATGGATTAATAAGCTGAGTATGTTTGCTATACCTAGAGATAGGATAGTAAATAGATTAGGAAATTCCGCTATCACATGTTTGATATCGTTCTTGTACTCATAACAATATGAAATTCATATCTAGTGGTTATGATGAAATCGGACGCTCTAACATATCTATCTTATCGATTTACTGCATTTAGTCTACAAATTTCGTTTTTAATTTATTCTTAATTATATTTTGATCTGTTAGATAAACTTTAGAATTACTTTATTTTAGTATTTAATTGGTTTATTAATCATCGATCTATGTGGGACGATACTTTTTATCATCATTATATTACTTGTTCGATATGTGTACTTGTGTTTAGAATTTTACAAACAAAATGCAATGGAATCAAATTTGATGCCACTCTTTGGGTAATGGAAAACAAGTGATAGCATTCTATGTTCTCTTGACATAGAATTCAGCACTTTGGTGAGTTGGAAAGATAATCATACTGTTTTGACACTGCCCTGGATTGCTGTATACATGAGTCAGGAGAATTATAGGAAGTATTCTCCGGTGGGGTTTATATGACCATTCCGCTAGGATATAAGGGAAAGCGAAAGGACAAGTACCTCCCTGACAATGCTTTTGCCATGAGATATGGGCGGCATCCCTGTCAACAGCTCCAAAAATACAATCCTAAGGCTGTAAACATCTCTTTTCGGTTAATTTGTGTGTCAAGAAGTACTCTGGATCAAGGTGGCCCAGCAAAGGAAAATAGGATATTGAGAATTATTCAGGTCAATCCTCAAAATAGTGAAGTAGCAGAAAGTACACAAGATATGACTTTACATTTGGTTGTCTGGATTTCTAACCAAGATAGGACTGTATAGAATATAATATGAAGTCTAGAGAATTTTGTTATATCCTATATATTGTTTGGTGATTGCAATAATAAAGTTAGATTATTCATACATATTATATATATTATTTGGTATAAGCACCTATATGAATAATTTTTTTTTTATAAATGGAGATGATAAAAATCTCTCACAACACTCTTGTCTACTTTTTTTTCCCTCTTTTTTTTTGTTAATTTTTTTTTTTTAGTTCTTTCTTCCCATTCCATCATTCTCTAATAAAATTTTATTGAATAGAAAATTGTACTAATATACCTAAAATAATATAACACCTAAAATATATAATATTGAATTTATATTATAAGATATAATTAAATTTGAATATATAAATAAAAATAAGATTAAATTAAAACTATAATTTTATTTATTATTATTTTTATTTTCTTATATTAGAATTTTAATATTATTTATATTGAAATATAATTTTAATTTGTTAATTTAAGAAATTTATTTGAGAAAAAAACTTTTTTATTATGAATATCAGAAATCCTATATGTTTTTATCCTACCCCTCATGGGATAATTTTATCTAGCCTATATTCCATTTATATTTAACTTTATCTTATCTTGAGTAGGCACCAATAATAGGATATGATAAATTTTATTTTATCTTGAATTTATTCTGACTGCCAAATGCAACTTTAGAGTTGGATCTCTACTCACTCACTGTTCTACTTGCAAATGACACAATGTCAAATCAGAAAGTAACATAATGCCAAAATTTTCTCGTCTGATATCATACCGATGCACTGGTGAAATAACTGATGACTCGAGAGAATCACTGCTAGTTTGATGTCCTCTAGATTGTTTGAGACTATCCATTGAGCATCGGATGAATGATTAAAGCAGCTCTGCATGTCTAGGACTAAATGGGAAGGTTGGCCAGATCTATGGTGGCTTCACGGGCCACGCAAGTAAGTTTTGGCTCGTATGATTAATAAGTTAAAAGTTTCGTATGAAAACATTAATTGTTCTTTAGCAATAATTCTTTACAAAAACTACGATTATTATTTTCACCACAGTACCAAGATGAGCAATTATAAAAATAATTAATGTGATAAATATAAGTATTTATACCACAGCACCAAGATCAGCCATTATAAAAATAATTAATGTGATAAATATAAGTATTTTTACCACAGCATCAAGATCAGCCATTATAAATATAATTACTATTATTATTTTTACCACAACACCAAGATAGCAGGGGCTTAACTAGATTACGTTGTTATCCAATTTGAGTTAACAAGATTTTATTGGTTTTAAAACTTGAGTCGAGCTCTATCTCAAACTCAAATTTTAAAAGAGAAATGCTAAATTTCGTAACATCAATCCACAAGTACAATTATTATAATAACATGGCTCAACTCTGTAAAGGACATTATAATATCGAAAACCAATAAATTTTTGTTATAATAACATAATTGTTACTTATCTTAATTCAAGCTTATTATAATATCAAGAACCAATAAATTTCTGCTATAATAACATAAAAATCAAAAGTATTACTAATGATTTAATTTCATACTATATAAGAATATAAAATTATCCAAAAGTCTATTCAGAATGAGGCAACTAATTTCACATGAAAAAGTAACGTCGATTAGAAATATAATCTAATATTAATTTCCCTAATACAATAAAGTGAGAGAAATGAGTATAATATGACAACATATCATATATATATATATATATATAGCTGACGGAAACAATATTTTGGAGATATATGATATGTATTTCGAGCTCAAAAATTCAAAATACCCCTTTGTAAAAAAGATAGACCGTTACTTCGACCAAAAAAAAAAAAAAAAAAGGCGACCGTTACAAGCGTCTCCTTCCTATTATAACGCATTCGTCGTCCTTCCTCTGCTCCTCACACGAACTGCAATTCCACCGAGCTGGTCAGTCTCTCTCTCGTACGTTCAGTCTCTCGCGTGACGAGCCTCTGCAAAATCCTCTTCGGAGAAGATGGTCCCTTCTTTCTTCTCTGTTTCTGATCGATTGGTTGATGGGTCCGACTGGTTTCTTGGTCTGATTTGCGCTTGGCTTCTTTGGGACGATGCCGATGGTCATCGGAATTATTTGGTTTAAGCTCGTCCTTTGATCATCTATCGATTCCTCGACCGGTCAATCTTTTGGGTTATTCTTTTCCACGGCTCATTCTGAAATTTTTGTTACTCGGTGGATTGGCAGTGTCCTTTTTCCTCTTGATTCACATACGTGTTCGTTTGAGGATTTCCTTATGGGAATTGTTTGGTTTAGCTCCTCCTTTGATTGTGTACGGATTTATGAAACGATTGATTGTTATTTAGTGAATTCGCAGTGGATTCTTTTCCCTTGGAGCGAACTGTTTGTCTGAGGATGTTGTCTAAGGACGATAAGTGGTGACACTGGTCAGTTTTTTTCATAAAACAATGCGTTTTTGCTCTTTGGAGGACTGAGGATCTGCTTCGCCATTTTTTTTTTCTTTTGGTTGAGATGATGAACTGTTAGTAGTCTCTGATCACATTTTTTTTTTTTGGGCAATTATCAGTTTTGATTGAAATTTGTTCTTCAGTTTTTCTTTTTTTAATCTTTTGGAGATGATCATGCTCTGGTTCCAATTCTTTTACTGGTTGTGATTTTGCCGGGCTCAAGAAGTGGTGATCTGTTGCTTTATCTCTGTGATGTCGAGTTGATGATCTCTGATGATCGGATAAGCTACCGCTTTTTGAGGCAGTTATTGGTTGGAATGGAGTTTTTTTTTTTTTTCCAGTCTTGTTATATTCAATTGATGTTTAAACTGTTAAAGGATCAGGATCTTTATCTTACTCTGCTACTATAAAGTCAGCTGATGATCAACAATGGAAAACTGGTGACGAAGACTGACATGAGTTGATGCAGTTGATGCAGAAGACACGGATCGCCAGACTAATCAACGGTGAAGGATATATAATGTAGAAGACTTGGATTGCCAAGCTTGCTTTGTTAACAAGTTGTTGTTCTGTTGTAAACAGCTGGCGAAGTTTGTTAGTTCAGTTTTTCTGTTACTGGAATATTAGCTTCTCTCCTTTTGTTATATATAGAAAGAGTTAAGCTCGACTACAGAGGATGACAGATAATGAAAACAGAGTAGAGGGGAAGAACAGAGAATTTGTATTGCTTTGTTGCAGTCGATACTTTGTACAAACATCAGATTCTGATACAAAGATATAGTGAACATTTATTGTACAGTTTTTGATTCTGCTGAGTCCATTCATCATCATCATCATCATCATCTGATTCCATTCTTCATCATCCACATCTTCAATTTCACATGGTATCAGAGCCGGTTCTACTGCATTTGATGAAAAGATCCATTCAGCAGTAGGTCTTTACATCAAGATAGAAGATCTGAAGCACCAGAAACTTTCTGTATCACGGTAATCATATCAGAACTCATAGTATTACTGTTATCTTCTTCTTCAAGCTAAAGGATTGTAACAATGGCGATCATAACACCAAAGTACTCCTTTCCAATACATGTGAATATCTCGAATTTTGTCACAATCAAACTTCCTGAAGACAACTTCCTATTGTGGCAAGCTCAAATCCAAAGATTCTTGAAAAGTCAAGAGCTCTTTGGTTTTGTTAATAGTGATATCCCTTCACCTCCTCGAATGCTGCAAAGAGAGGATGAAGGTTGTGAATCTGAACTTGTCAATCTAGATTATACTGATTGGGCAAAAACAGATCAGTTGATATCGTCTTGGATCAGTGGGGCTGTTACTGAAAATATTTTGAGCTTAATAATTGGATTAGAAACATCATCTGAAGTATGGCAAACGCTTCTAAAACGATTTACACATAAGTCAATTGCTAGAGAGTTCGAATTAAGAGGAAAACTACAATCGTGCCAAAAGCATTATCAAACCCTCTCTGTTTATCTCAGGGAATATAAGTCCATATGTGATCAGTTGAATGCAATACGCAAACCTGTGGATGAAATAACCAAAATGTTTGGTGTATTGGAAGGTTTAGGCCCTGAATATGAAAATTTTCGAACCACCATATAGTGCTTAAAGCCTCAACCTGATTATGATGAGGTTATGGCCCAATTAGAAAGGTTTGAATCAAGGCTGAAGACCTATTCCAGGAATCAATTCAATCCTAATTTGGCCTATTTTGGGCAAAGACAATCTCAGTTACAGCCTAAAGAAAACACTAATGGAGATTACATCTCTCAAACTTCTGGATTTATATCTCAAAGAGGAAGTTACAGAGGAGGTCGAAGCTATGGTTGTGGTAGAGCTGTTAATAATAGAGGTCGAGGCTTTGGTTATACTGAAAGAAATCAGACTTACAGAACAGATGCCTTAATCCAAGGACAAGGAGATCAACACCTCAGACAGAGAAATACCTTCTCGACAACTAATCAAGGGTTTAGACCCTATACCACTTATTCTCAAAGGTACCAAAACACCAAAACTTATCCTTCTGTAAACACAAATAAGAACTTACAGGATGAGAAAGAAACAAGCAGTATTCGACTGGAATGTCAAATATGTAAACGATCTGGACATGATGCTCTTCGCTGCTGGTATCGATTTGACAACTATTATCAAGCAGAAGACATTCCAGCAGTATTAACAGCAATGCATATTGAAGATTCAACAGGAAGCGAATGGTATCCTGATACTGGTGCTACAGCCCACATCAGTGCCAATCCCGGAATGCTTCATATTCTTTCTAAATATCAAGGACATGATACTGTTATGATCGGCAATGGATCATGTTTACCTGTTACATACATTGGCGATACTTGTTTGAATACAAAGGGTAATACATTACCTCTTAATGATGTTCTAATTGTTCCAGACATAAAGAAGAATCTTCTTTCAGTATCTAAGCTTACAGATGACTATCCTTGCTTGTTTATCTTTGATAAAACTGGTGTTTATGTAAAGGACAACAATACCAAAATAATGGTGAAGCTCGGAAGGAAAACTAGAGGGCTTTATCAAGTAAATCCACAAACCACAGAAGCTTTTTTTACTCAGAGGCAAAGGACTGTGGATGAAGACATATGGCACCAGAGATTAGCTCACACAAATTCATAGATAGTGAAACATCTGCAGAAACAAAAGCTGATACATTTCAATTCAACATCTAAGAATGTATGCAGCAGCTGTCAAATAGCAAAAAATACAGTACTATCTTTTTCTTTGTCGGATTCTACATCAAGTTTTCCATTAGAAAAGGTCCATTGTGACATTTGGGGACCCTCACCAGTATGTTCATTTCAGAAGTTCAAATACTATGTGATTTTTGTTGACAGTTTTTCTCGATATAGCTGGTTATATCCTATGAAGTTGAAGTCTGAGTTCTATGATATATTTGTCCAATTTCAGAAGTTAGTTGAAAGGCAATACAATCATCAGATTAAGACTTTCCAGAGTGATTGAGGAGGAGAATTCGTAAGTAACAAGTTTCAAAATCATCTGAAAAACTATGAGATAAAACAGCTTATATCCTGTCCACACACACCAAAACAAAATGGGGTCTCAGAAAGAAAACATTGACACATAGTTGAACTGGGATTAGCTATGTTGTATCACTCAAAGTTCCACTAAAATTTTGGGTAGATGCCTTTGTGACAGCTAATTACATTGTAAATATTCTCCCCACACCAAAACTGAAGATGGATACACCCTATACTAAAATTCATAATAGACAGCCAAGGTATGATCATTTAAAGGTGTTTGACGGTGCTTGCTATCCTTGCTTGAGACCATATGCAAGCCACAAATTTGATCCTCGATCTCTTCCCTGTGTCTTTTTGGGATACAGTGATCTGCACAAAGGATATCGATGTCTTGTACCCACTGATAATCGTGTGTATATCAGTAGACATGTTGTCTTTGATGAAACTTTTTATCCATTCACAAAGAGGTTGGCCAACGAATTTGGACAATGTACAACTTTGTATAAACAATGGATTGGAGAAATTCATTTGTTCAAACCTCCAAGCACAGATTCAACAGATAATAGTCTTCTTCATCAGTCAGCCGAAAGTCAGATTCATCATGATATAGATGATTGTTATAGTCATCACCTATATAGTAGACATCAACCACAGACCACTTCCTCAATATCAATGCAGCATGAAAACACAACAGATGAATAACCAGTCTTTATTTCAATAAATGTTATGCCTACAGGTCTTTCTACTACTCAAGAACAACATACTTCCAACTCTTTATCTCCACACAATGATCTACCTGCTGACATTAATCCTGATCAAGAACAATACAATGCTATTCTTCCTTCTTCTCAAGGTGCTATTAATGATCATCATATGCAGATTCGGCTGAAATCTGGGATTAGAAAACCAAATCCAAAATATGCTTGTTTAGCTGAGTATCAAGTTCCTATGGAACCAAGGTCTATCAAATCAGCTTTAGCCGATAAAGCTTGGTATAGGGCAATGGAAGAAAAAATGAGTGCACTAAATGAAAATCAAACCTGGACATTAGTTCCCAGAACTGACCAAATGAATGTAATAGGTTGTAAGTGGGTGTATAAGACCAAACTTGCACCAGGTGGAAGCCTTGACAGACTAAAGGCTTGTCTAGTCGCCAAAGGTTTTCACCAAGAGGCAGGACTTGACTTTACCGAGACCTTCAGTCCTGTTGTAAAACATGCAACAATCCGAATAGTGCTGTCTCTAGCTCTCATGAAACAGTGGCCAATACATCAACTTGATGTCAAAAATGCTTTCCTCCATGGAGATTTGAATGAGATTGTATACATGGAACAACCACTTGACTTTATACATCCTCAGAAATCAAGTTATGTCTGTTTGCTCCAAAAGTCCTTATATGGTCTTCGACAAGCCCCAAGAGCTTGGTTCGATAAATTCAGCAAGTTTTTACTCGAAATTGGCTTCTTCTGTAGCACAAAGATCCCTCCTTATTTGTTCTTCATGCTGAATCACATACAGTGTTATTACTACTATATGTTGATGATATCATCTTGACTAGTAGCTCATCCTAGCTCTTAACTACCTTAATTTAGAAGCTCAGCCTTCACTTCCATATGAAGGATCTTGGATATCTTCACTATTTTTTGGGCATCGAAGCCAAACGTACTTCACAGAATCTATTTCTGTGCCAAACAAAATATGCCACTGACTTGCTGAAACGAGCTCATATGGCTGACTATAAACCAATCTCGACACCCCTGCCACTTCGATCACTTTCCATGGTTGAGGCTACAAATCAGCTAACAGATCCTGTTGAGTACAGAAGCTTGGTTGGTGGTCTTCAATACTTAACTATTACTCGACCAGACCTGGCTTTTGCCACAAACCTTCTTTGTCAAAAGATGCAACATCCTACAGTGGCAGACTTTCACCAATTAAAAAGAGTTCTTTGATATGTCAAAGGTACTATACATCTTCTTGGGATCTATCTTCATTCTCAAAGTTCAGTAAACCTCTATGGGTTTTCAGATGCTGATTGGGCTGGTTGCACTGTCACACGACGCTCTACAACTGGGTTTTGTACATTCCTTAGATCTAATCTACTTTCTTGGTCAGCCAAGAAACAACCCACTGTTTCCAGATCCTCCACAGAAGCAGAATATCGTGCACTTGCCTCGACAACTGCTAAACTCACCTGGATAAGCTTTGTATTATGTGATATTGGTATTTCTCTTCCATCAGCTACATCTTTATTCTGTGACAACAGATCGGCAATTTCTCTTACAGCAAATCCAATACTGCATGCTCGAACTAAGCACATCGAAGTCGACTTCCACTTCGTACGTGAGAAAGTTTCTTCTGGATCTATTCGTGTTCAATATATACCTACTCATCTTCAATTAGCCGATATCTTTACTAAATCTCTCTCAAGAATAGCTCATGTTACTCTCTGAACCAAATTGGGAATGGGATCTTTCACCCTCCCCAATTTGAGGGGGATGTTAAAGGATCAGGATCTTTATCTTACTCTGCTACTATAAAGTCAGCTGATGATCAACAATGGAAAACTGGTGATGAAGACTGACATGAGTTGATGCAGCAGACACGGATCGCCAGACTAATCATCGGTGAAGAATATATAATGTAGAAGACTTGGATCGCCAAGCTTGCTTTGTTAACAAGTTGCTGTTCTGTTGTAAACAGCTGGCGAAGTTTGTTAGTTCGGTTTTTCTGTTACTGGAATATTAGCTTCTCTCCTTTTGTTATATATAGAAAGAGTTAAAGCTCGACTACAGAGGATGACAGATAATGAAAACAGAGTAGAGGGGAAGAACAGAGAATTTGTATTGCTTTGTTGCAGTCGATACTTTGTACAAACATCAGATTCTGATACAAAGATATAGTGAACATTTCTTGTACAGTTTTTGATTCTGCTGAGTCCATTCTTCATCATCATCATCTGATTCCATTCTTCATCATCCACATCTTCAATTTCACATAAACCAGTTCTCATTACTGCGGAGGTCACAGTTTGGTCGACGTATGAAATTGTCATGGTTATTATTTATGCAACGTGTATGCTCACTTCGGATCATTGCTGTTGAAAATTTAAAGACGGTGGTCCCTCCTAGAAATAGTCCCTCCTTTGTGCCGTCATCCTTCAGTCTTGCGCCATGCCTTTGATTGCGCGCGCGATTCCTCTGTTGTTTGCTCTTTGCTTGACAGCCTCTGCCGAGTACTCTTCAGAGAAGACATCATTCCTGAATCGCACTCTTGGTTGATCCCTCTTCTTTTCTTTCCATTTATCATATTTTGTATATTATCTAGTGGAGCCAAATTGAATTAGCAGACTATATTCCTGCAGGGGATAAAACTTAGTTTGAGGATTTCACACATTTGGTGAGCATGGGGTTTGGTTTTCTTCTTTTTTGTTAGTTTCTATTTGCTGCAACTGGAAAAAAAAAAAAAATTCCCATTTACCCTTTTGATTCTTATCATATTGTGATCAGGTAACCAATGTCTACGTTATTTCTATTTTATTTTATCGATGATGAACATCATACTTGCTCAAGTGGAAAAGTCGAGCAGGATGTTTCTAACTTTTCCTTTTGATTTCTTATGATATTTCATTAATTGGATCATGCTATTAATTCGTACATATAACCTATTACACCGATCAAGCATAGCTGTTGAATCTATTTATAAATAATATCACCATTTGCAACATGATCCTTTTGTTTTAGATGATTTGTCCGCCAGATAATTTAACTTATGGTTCTAAAATGCGTCTTTTACTCATCAGCTATACATGGGTGGTTTGTGTTCATTTTTCTTCTAATTGGAATTGTCAAACAGTTTCGTTTGATTTGCTATATTGCCTTTGAAGGCACGGATATTGTAGTATCTGGGCGGCCTATTGGGAGAACAGAACTGGTGTAGGTCCTGATTGAATCTGTATGAATGTCTTGAGGTTCATCAACATTATCTGGTTCAATTTTCCCCTGATTTTTTTAATTAATAAAATTGCTTGCGTGAAATGTATGGACTTATTCAGCCCTTGACTGGAGCGATCTCTTCAGCTAAGTGTGTTGTGCGAAGATGGTATAGGATTCAGTGATCAAAGAATTCAAGTTAGTCAAGTAAGGGCAAACAGAAGGCAATCTTGTTCATTTGAGTTGCCGAGTCATCTTCTTTGTGGATATGAGCCATCAGCTGAAACTAAATTCTTCAAATTGGATTGTCTATAGCTGCTTGAGAACCCGGATAGATCTGGTTCTATCTGTATTTTCAAGGATTAAAGGAGATGAACGGAATGTGTTGTTCTCCTCTTGTAGGTTGGAGTCTTCTTGCTGCAAACCAGGTTGCATTTCTCATCTTTTTCTGCAAAATTCACTGGATAAACTACAATTGAATTGTGAGCCCAAAGTTATGGGTGCTTTTAAATTGTGCTTCCAACTGTAGTTGTTGCTTTCTTGGTCATTAGGTGGCACACATTATTGGGAGCTTGACTTTTTGGACTAGAGACCGGCTCTGACTATGTTCCTTATCTCCATTAGATGGTTCTACCTTACACTTGTGATATGGGATATTGATATCAGTTATTCACTAATATCATGGCAAATCAGATTATCCATGTCTACATTCAATTTTTTTTGGTTCACTCTGGAGCTCTCTTCTGGATGCTCTTAATTTTATCTTCTCCTGATCTATATTTGCCTCACAAATGGTTTTCTATGTCTTGTTATTGTCATTGTGAATTACTTGGCCACAAGTTTCCTCAATCCCTGCACATGGTTTCTCTAATTACTCTACAAAACTTGCCAAGCAATACCGATTTCTCCTCAGGAAGCTGGCATTGATAAACCTTCAAACTATATCCGCAGGAATCATGAATGTGGGAATTTGGATGATGGTTAGGATGGTTTTGTCAACTTTTTTATGCCTACTCTTTGATTGAGATGGTATGCTGTTGTTTCTTTGGGCAGGTTGTATGATGTTGGAGCTATGCATAAGTTAGTTGATGCTGAATTTGAGGATAAACAGTTCTCAAGACCTCACATAGGAATTCATGCTTCCTGCACAGGATGTGTGGAGCTGTTCCGGTTTGTTGTCTATCAGTTTTTTCCTTTGTCGAGCAAATTTTTGTGACTTTATATATTAGGACAACTACGTCAATTGTGATTGGCAGCATATAGATCAAGCATAACTGGGCAGATCTTTGGACAAACTATAACAGCGGGTTGACAGCAAATCCATCTAAGCATGGCTCCTAGCAGATTTGAGGTCCTGTCTCTTTACATGATCTTGTGTCTTAGGACAAAGTATAACAGGGGGATGGTTCTTAGTTGCGTCAAAGTGTGGTCAGTAGTCTTATCAATAAAAAAAAATTTCAGTTGACTCGATGATCCTATAGCTCATATATCTATACGTTCTTGGTGGAATTTTGACATAGGCAGACTTTGATGACTTCTATGGCTGGTCTGTTTACTCCTCTTCCCTCCAAGGGAATTGACTTTTACTTTGCTTAAAAAAAAAAAAAAAAAAAAAAAAAAAAGAAAGAAATTTTGCTTATGCTATCATTTTTGGGAAAAAGTTCTAAGAAAGGAAAAAGTGATTCACCAACTTAGTGTGGGATAAGAAGAAAGTTGGTACTTGTATCACTCATTTTTCATATAAATTTTAGTTTGTTGGAGTAATACAAATGAGAATTATTGAAAGAAGTCTGTTTAGTTTTTTTGCCTTCTCCACCCTTTTGGATTCAGATTCCAGATATATGCTGAGCCAAAATTTCTGTCAGGAGGCTGTGACTATAGTTGCGCGAGCTGATCATCACAACTGGTATCCAATGATGCAATTAAACTTTCTTTTCACTCCACACTTGATTTCTCTTTTCTGTTTTGGTATGAGGACCTTGGTTGCTTTTTTCCCCATTTTATTATTGAGCTGAATGTCATAGCATTCTCTCTTGTCAGCCCTGTGGCTGCTTCCCCATCGGTTGTTGAAGGATAAGATTCTATTTCTCATTCCCCCAACAATCTTCCTCCTGTTAAATGGCTTGCATTACTTTGGTCTTCCCAACTTACATATTTTTGTTGGTCTATTTCCCGTAATTGAATGGTGTAGAGTCTCTGCAAGGTATACTTTGGTCTTCTGTCAGCCATATTCTAAAGTTATGGTACTGCATCTAAATAATCCAATATATTCACTAGTTACCTAGTTCTCTTATTGAAAATCCTATTGTTGTGCACATAACAAGATTTTATGGATGCTCTCTCATTCTTTTATTGAGAAAAGGAATCAAATCACTAGTTCATGTACTTTGGTTTATAGATTAGAAATTAGGTATAGTTGTTAGTCTCCACTTGGCATTTTGACTATGCTACAACCAACGGATATTGTGCTTTTTTTCCTTCCAAAAAACCTTACCCAGAAACCTTGAAAACATCTTAATGAAATCTTGTACATTTGTGTATGTAAGTGCTATATCCATTCTTCTTGTTATTATCTGTTTTAAACACTGTCTATCAACTTCCACTAGTGTACAAATCTATGTGTTTGTTATGTCTCTCTAACTCTATGTTCTACCTTTTTCCTTAGAGGTCAGGAAAGAGGATCTTTGTGCTTCAACTATGGGAAGAGGGAAGGATCTCTTGACTTCGTTTAGCTTTGTGCAGCTTGGATATATTTAAAATAAATGAGAAGGAAGCGTTTATTGCATAGATCTATTTCCTATTCACCTTTTCCATAAGAGTATTGTCTGATTCTACTTGTGCTAGGTGTTGGCTGGATGATGTTATAAGCATCCGCACCTCAACACTTTGGTCAGATATTCTTTTTACATCTCTTTTTATCCAATTTACATATTTCTTTTGTTTTGTGAGTTAAATCTTTTGCGATAGTGTGGTAGACCATCATATTAATATTATTACAAGCCCTTTTGTTTAGGCAACTTCACTTTTATGCCTTACATTCCAATTCTTTCTACTGCTTTTTGTTAGAACTTTTAATATTGCTTTCTTCATACATTTTCATTATCAAGCAGTCATATTCCTTGTTCCTTAAGGTTCTTGTCCATATGGATTTTCATGAAGAGCATGCCTTTTGACTAGGTAAAGAGCAGTATCTATGGAAGTACGGTCACCTAAGGTGCAGTGCCCCATTTCTCATGACTGTTGAATACAGATGTCAGCTGCATAATCTTTTCCCAGAATAGGATACTAGTGTCTTTGAGAAACCTTTTAATCAGAATGTATGTCTCTTGGTATCCGCCTGCTGTCCAAGTAACAATGCCAATGACTGTGATATGGTGGACTTTTCTTGATCAAACCAATCCTGCTTTCGCTTGCTCCATCTTGGCTAAGTAAATGTTTTTCACCACATCCTCTAGTTTGTCTATTTTGATAATTATTGCTGCCTCAATGGTGTGATCTCAATGGTGTAATCAGTAAATGCACTATGTCTGTAGCATAAATGAATCAACAGTCATGTCTCATCTGGATGGCCTTTACCTTTGAAAGTCAATGTGGATCTCTATTTAATCAATGGATGATTACTTTACTGGATGAATTTAGAGAAGTGAATTGTGTATTTTTTTTTTTTCCAGTTTACTTTTTGGTATTTGTTTATTTTCAATTATGGATAGCACTGTGATTCTTCGGTAGGAACATTGATCTGGCGATTGGACATATTTTGCCTCTCCTTGCTTCTGTGTTTTGTCCTTGTGTTGTTCTTTACCATTTTCCAATTGGGAAATTTGTGCCACCTATACTGAAAATATCAGGGGTGACCTCAGCTGTTTGGCAAAGTCCCTTTGTCATGTTGATCAACTACAAGGTGATGATAGTTTGCAGCCATCAAATGCTGGGATTGCACTTGCTATAAACATGCATGAATTGTACACTTTGCTGTATCAATTGGATGATGTTTGAATATCGTTTAAATAGAATTTTATGGTGGTTTGTTACTTCCTTAGTTTTTTACAGTCTGTGGAACAAATACTTTACGTGAGACATGCTGCAGAATTAATACTGTATTGTGTTATTGTTAGTTCATAGGGTGGGATATTGTTGCAGGATGACTTCTATTGGAGGTTTCAGCATAAATTTGGAATGCAGCGACAACCATAGCAATTGAAGCCTTATTCAGAGCTTCAACTTAGTTATGTATGCTCTATGAATCCATCTAATAACATGACTATCATTTTATATTAAGCTCTCTAGGATCAAATTCTTCAAATTATTTTTTCATCGTCTCTTTCCTCATCTTTTTGGGTCTTCCTTTGGACACACACTTCATAAAGAAGCTTGTGCTCCAGTGGAATTGGTTCAAATTTTTGCCAATCTCTCATTGGGCAGCATCTTTGAATTTTTTTACCAAGAGAATAGTGCCTGTATAAATTATATTTTTTTTCTTGCTAGATACTTGCAATGCTATAGTTGTATTGTCCTGACATCAGTAAAACTGATGCTAACGTGATGTAGTATCCAAATTTGTTGCAGGAAGCCAATGATTGTAATATTTGTTGGACTTTACTTGATCGAATGCTGTCTATGCTTGCTCCTGTGTTTAAATCAAGATATTTCTATGCTTGCTCCCTCTGTGTTTAAATCAGGATATTTAATCTTTTATGTTATCCACTAGTAGTCCTATATTTATATATTATTCATTGTTGCAATCTTGTTTCCTTAGAATGAGCTGTTCAATAAATGTGCTCCATTGGTCTCACATACTTGAAGCAACAGTCCTGGTCTTATCAGAACTGCTGTCTTAATTTGAAAGTCTATGTGGATCTACTCGGTCAATGGATGGCTACTTTATTGGATAAATTTGCAGAAAAATGAACCAACTTATTTTTCATGTTTAGTATTTAATATTCTCTTCTTATAAATCCAATTTGCACTTTTCTGATCTTTTTAATTGTTAGAGATTCTTCACCAAGAACATTGAACTGGAAGTTGGATGCATTACACTCCTACTAGAAGTGATTCCCTGGGTTGTTAAGGTCTTAAGCACTCAAAATGGTCACTCCCTTGTCTATGCAGAATTATTTCCGGGTTGTGATTCGGTAGAATCATGTTTAGATTCGCTTGACTTGGAAGTATTTTTGATGTTATGCTTTTAATTAGTTGACAGCATGATTATCAGAAATGCCATTAGATATGGAAGTAAGCACTTATGTCCAGTTTCTGGTACTATTGACAACTTGTAGTGATGCTGAGCACTTCTGTGTTTGCGCTATAGTAACCTAGTTCTTGTTTAAAAAAATGAATGTTCTCGATTAAATTTGCTACCTACCTACCTCGAGTCATATGTATGAAAGCTATCTCTAATTCTGATTTTTAAGTATTTTTTCGTTTTACTCATTTACCTTCTTGTTGATGCTTACCTTGCAAGGCTACATGGTTTGCACTGTCATTAATCAAAAGAGGCAACAAAAATTGAGAACTAATTAGGATGCCAGTCAACTTATAGATCTTTGTACCAATGAAGAGGTCCTGGTGTATCTTCTTAGCCTTTAAGTGACCTGAATCTGTTGTTGAGAATTTGTCTGCCTATGGTTTTTCTTGACAGGTTGGCTAAGCATGTAATCTCAACTGACTGTGTACTGTTTTTGTGGCCATTTGCTACTCTACTCTTGAGATTTACTTTAGATTTTGAAACATCTGTAATGATTATGATGATGGAGCTATCTGAAGAAGTTTGATGTCTGTATTTGACTTCTTTCAGAATCCCTCATTCTAATTTGAAGTCAAAACTAGACTTTCTCTGGATGATCATCTCTTTCTTTGGACGACAAAGTGGGAGATGAGGGTTTTGTTGCTGATTCTGACTCTGTTTATTTGAAGAAACTGGGACTTTCTATTTGCACGTCCTTTATCTCTGGGTTGTCTTGCTGATTTCCAATCTCTAGCCAGGTGCATTGATATGTGTGTCACAGCTCCTTCCTTTCTTAATCATTGCTGACAAATTTCAAGCATTGTTGATAATAGAATGCCAGGGATTTTGCTCTTTCTTATATATGGTGGCTTAACTTGGCCTTCGTATATTCAGCCATTGACAGGTGCTTGCTCCAGTTTGGAGAATTCTCTTCAGCTAAGTGTGTCACGTGAAGATGGTATAGGATTCAGCGATCGAAGAATTCAAGCTTGTCAAGTGGGTGAAAGCAGGACACAATAGCGTATAGATGAGTAGCCTAATCATCTTCTTTGTGGATAGGTGCCATCAGCTGAAATTGGATCCTTCTAAGATGGATTGTCTATAGCTGCTTGAGAACCCAGATAAATCTGTTTCTATCTTTATTTCCAAGGATTAAAGGAAATGCGTGGAGTGTGTAGTGTTCTCCTCTTGTAGGTTGGGGTCTTCTTGCTGCAAATCAGGTCGCATCTCTCATCTTTTTCTGCAAAATTCACTGGATAAACTACAATTGAATTGTGTGTCCAAAGCTATGGGGGCTTTTGAGTTGTGCTTCCAATTTTAGTTGTTGCTTTCTTGGTCATTAGGTAGCACACAATGTTGGGAGTTTGACTTTATGGACTACAGACCAGGTCTGACTGTGTTCCTTATCTCTATCAGACGGTTCTACCTATCACTTGAGATATGGGATATTGATTGCAGTTATTCACTAATATTATGACAGATCAGAATCCATGTCTGCGCTTGCGATGAGAAACCCTGGATAGATCTGGTTCTATTTATTTCCAAGGATAAAGGAGATACGCGGATTGTGTAGTGTTCTCCTTTTGTAGGTTGGAGTCTTCTTGCTGCAAATTATGTTGCGTTTCTCATCTTTGTCTGCAAAATTCACTGGATAAACTACAATTGAATTGTGTGTTGTGCTTTTGAATTGTGCTTCCAACTGCAGTCGTTGCTTTCTTGGTCATTAGGTGGGCCACATTGTTGGTTGTTTATGGACTAGAGACCAGGTCTGACTACGTTCATTATCTCTATCAGATGTTTCTGCCTTACACTTGCGATATGGGATATCGATTGCAGTTATTCACTAATATTATCGCAGATCAGATTATCCATGTCTACATTTGCGATGAGCAACCCTAGATAGATCTGGTTCTATATTTATTTTCAAGGATTAAAGGAAATGTGTGGAATGTGGTTGGAGTCTTCTTGTTGCAAATCATGTTGCATTTCTCATCTTTGTCTGCAAAATTCACTGGATAAACTACAATTGAATTGTGGGTGTAAAGCTATGGATGCTTTTTGTCACAAAGCTGATTAGAGAACCCGCAGCGAATAGTAAGAGAGAAAGAAGAGGAGAGAAGAAATAGAGAAGAAGAGAAGGAGAATGTAAAAGAAAGAAAGAGGGGCTGTAGATTTCTGTAGTAATAGAAACCCTACACCCATTGTATTTATATTGAATATACTGTATATAACAATAATACCAACTGAATTAAAATAACTTAACACTCCCCCTCAAGCTGGAGCATATAGGTCACCCATGCCCAGCTTGGAACAACCAGCAACAAAAGCAGGACGAAATAATGATTTGGTAAACAAATCAGCAAATTGATCTCTAGAGGAAACGTAAGAAGTAGCAACCAACTTCTGCCTCACATCATCACAAACAAAGTGACAGTCAACTTCTATATGCTTAGTTCGCTCTTGAAAACAGGATTCCCAGCAATATAAATAGCTGCTTGATTATCACACATCATGTCAATAGGTTGATTAATATAAAATCCAAGCTCCCGGAGAAGAGATTTCAACCACAACAATTCAACCACAGTATGTGCCATAGCACGATATTCAGCCTCTGCACTAGACCTGGCAATGGTAGTCTGTTTCTTGCTTCTCCAAGTAACCAAATTACCACTAATAAAAGTGCAATACCCAGTTGTAGACCGTCGATCATATGTTGACTCAGCCCAATCGGCATCAGAATAGCCAATCATAGTGGAAGAACCATTAGATTTATAAATTAGTCCCTTACTAGGAGAGCTTTTAAGATATCGAAGAATGCGACATACAACATCCCAATGAGCTTTCTTACATGACTCCATAAACTGACTCACCACACCAAAAGCAAAAGAAATATCGGGACGTGTAACAGTAAGATAAATTAGTTTTCCAACGAGACGCTGATATTGATACTTGTCTTCAATTTCTTTTCCATCATCAACTCCAAACTTTTGATTTGGATCCATAGGAGTCTGGCTTGGAAGCTAGTGTACTCGTCTTAGACAAAAGATTAAGAATATTCTTTCGCTGAGACAAATTAATACCTTTTTTACTTCGTAAAACTTCAATGCCCAGAAAATACCTAAGAGTTCCCAAGTCTTTAATCTGAAATTGCTGCTGAAGAAAGGACTTAATCTCATAAATGCCATTCATATCACTACTAAAGACAATTATATCATCCACATATACCACAAGAATGACTACCCCGATTCCTTCTTGCGAACAAAAATAGAATGATCAAAATAACATTGGTGGAAACCACATCTGGAAATCATTGAACTGAATTTTTCAAACTATGCTCTTGGAGACTGTTTCAACCCATAAATGGCCTTATGTAGCCGACATAATTTACTACGATTTCCCCCCTGAGCAACATACTCAGGAGGTTGCTCCATATGTACTTCTTCAGACAAATCACCATAAAGAAAAGCAACCCATAAATGGCCTTATGTAGCCGACATACTTTATTACGATTTCCCCCCGAGCAACATACCCAAGAGGTTGCTCCATATATACTTCTTTAGACAAATCACCATAAAGAAAAGCATTCTTGACATCCAATTGATATAATGGCCAATCGAAATTCACAGCAAGAGAAATAATAACACGAAAAGAGTTGAGACGTGCCACAGGGGAAAAAGTCTCAAAATAATCCACTCCATAAGTTTGTTTGAGTAAAACCTTTAGCAACGAGTTGAGCTTTAAGACGCTCGATTGAGCCGTCCGGATTGTACTTGATAGTGTACACCCAACGACACTTCACCACAACTTTCCGAAGGGGAAGATCAACCAATAACCACGTTTGGCGAGATACCAGAGCTTCCATTTCCACATCCATGGCTTTCTTCCACTCAAGGCGAGACAAAGCCTCAGTGGTAGAAGTAGAAATTGTGTGAGTTTGTAATGATAGAACAAAGTCATGTACTAGAGAAGGAAGATGTGAGAGAGACACATAACGCTCAATAGGGTAAACCAAAGAGGATTTTTGTGTGCAAGACTGAGTACCTTTGCGAAGGGCAATAGGAAGATCGTCTGGACCAGGAGGCAAGGAGGAAGATTGATTGGAGGGCATGGGAGAGCTGGAGACTGGTGGTGCTGTAGACTGCTTTCGCCGCTGATACACCTGCAAGGGAGGAGATACTAGAGACGGACTAACAGAATCTAGAGGGATTTGTTGTGGGATAGGAGGATCAGCTACAATGTTAGTTGAATACTCTTTACCCTCAGTAGAATAGTATGGTGTGCTCTCAAAAAAAGTAACATCAGCACTAACATATTGAGTATAAGTTGTAGGATCATAACACCGATTTCCCTTTTGTGTACATGAATACCCGAGAAAAATATATTTAGTAGCACGAGTAGATAGTTTATCAGAACCGGAACGAAGGTTATGAACAAAACAGACACACCCAAAGACGCTCGGGGTAAAAGAGAATAACGGCTTGTCAGGAAATACAACACTGATTGGTGACTAATAATTGAGGACGGTGGAAGGCATACGATTTATGAAGTAACATGCGGTAAGAACAGCATCACTCCAAAATGACTTTGGCACATTCATATGAAATAAGAGTGAACGGGCAACTTCTAAAAGGTGACGGTATTTTCTCTCAGCCACACCATTCTGTTGAGGGGTATAAGTACAACTTGTTTGATGTATAATGTCAAGATTAGAACAAAACAAAGAAATTTTTCTGTGTATATTCGAGAGCATTATCTGTTCGCAAAATTTTAAGGGATGTATTAAACTGATTAGTAATCTCACAATGAAATAATTGAAAAACATGTAAAAATTCAGAGCGGTCATGAAGCATATAGAGTCATGTTAAACAAGAATAATCATCCACAAAAGTAACAAAGTACTTAAAACCATTTCTACTAGCAATACGGGAAGGTCCCCAAATGTCCGAATGAACAAGTTCAAGTAAAGTAGATGCACGAGAATCATTACGACTAGGAAAGGAACTACGATGATGTTTCCCGAGTTCACAAGCCTCACACTTCAAGAGTAGAAATTGATTTACACTCAGGAATTATTTGTTGTAACTTAAATAAAGATAAATGCCCTAAACGAGAATGCCATAATAGGGGTAATAGAACTAGCAGCTAGACCATTGGCGTCAGCAGTGGAGACACCATTGAAATAGTAGAGTCCATCACATTCATGCCCTCCACCAATCATCTTCTTTGTCTGAAGGTCCTGAAAAACGCAATGAGATGGATAAAATGTAACTGAACAACTAAGAGCTTTAGTTAACTGACTAACAGATAACAAATTTAAAGAAAGTTGGGGAACATGTAAAACAGAGGACAAAGATAACATGTAAAATAGAGGACAAAGATAAGGAAGATGTAAGTGAAATAGTCCTTGATCCAACCACTTGAGTCGATGAACCATTAGCTAAAATAACTTCGGATGAAGGACTAGAGTTAGTGTGGGAAGAAAATAGTTCTTACTTACCCGTCATATGACTAGAAGCCCCTGAGTCAATGACCCGAGAGGTGTTAGGAGACAAAGTAGAGAAAGAGGCCATGTTACCTGTACGTGCAAGAGTAGCAGTGGATGAGGAATTGGAAGCCTCTAGTTGTTGGACATGTGTGATGAGTTGTGCAACCATATCATCTCGAGCCGTAGACTCAGAAGAACTACCCCCAGGTGGGAGAGATGGGTTCATGTCGCTGTAAGACACATTTCGAGCACTCCCTTCAAATACAGCAGTATTTGCAGTAACTGATCGTTGAGCCCACTTAGGCTTGCCATGCTTGGCCCAACAAGTGTCAACAATATGACCGAATTTGCCGCAGTGTATACACTGACGGTTATCTCAATCAGAACTTTGTCCACTACGTCCACCACCACGACTACGACCTCCCCCAAAACCACGACCTCTATTGGAAAATCCACCACAACCACGAACACCACTACCAGTCACAAATGTTGAATTGTCTTTAGATGAAGTAGAAAACGGAGGGATAATGCGCTGAATTCGACAAAATGCTTCATTCATAGAAGGAACTCTCTCTCCAGCAAGAAGCTGACTCTTCACAGGCTGTAAGTCAGCATTCAAGCCAGATAAAAATTTGACCACTTGAAATTCAGCTCGTTGTGTCTTTAGTCTCTCAAGATCAGTAGTGATGGGTTGATAAAGATTGAGTTCTTCCCACATACCTTCCAAAGCACTATAATATTCTCCAAGAGACTTGTCTCCCTGTTTAAAATTAAAGATCTTCTCATATAGTTCATAAACTCTAGACATATTTTTGTCTTGTGAGTAACTCTCCATAAGATCATCCCACACTCTCTTAGCAGTTGTGTGGAACATGACATTTGCAGCGATCGATGGTTCCATGCTATTCCATAACCACACCAGAAGTGTATCATTCTCTCTCATCCAACCACCACTCTAGTCTCTAGAATTTTCAGCAGAAGGGTCTATGGTAAGATAATGAAGTTTCCATTTGGCATTAATATAGACCTTCACAACTTGGGCCCATAACAAGTAATTGGAGGATCCATTTAATTTAATAGTGGTAATTTGAACGTTGACACTATCTGTAGGAGCCTTACTATCACTCATGACGATAATCTCAATATAAGTATATCTACCACTAATCAAGAAGGTTGAAACTTTAGTGCAAGTAACAAAGCAGCAACGCTAATGTATAATCAGATGTAATCGGAATGCTGAAAACTCATAAATAGAGACTGCTGTATAGAAGAAAATATCTGACCAGAAATCTCTATTCAAATAATTATATGTTTGATGGAAAACCAGCGAGACCAATCAACCATAATCAATAGAATACTCTGATTCTTGAATCCGTTGATCAACAAGTGTTGTAATCCATGTTCATAGACCAAACCTGATGAATCCGATATCTTCTGATCTCATATGTATCGAGACTTGAAGAGAAAACAGATAAAAATTGCAGCTTTAGGTGGCTACGCACTAGAGAAAAAGTAGGGTTACTAGGGGACTCTCAAACCAGCAATATGATTAAGTAATCAGATAGTTAGATCCGCTCTGATACCATGTCACAAAGCTGATTAGAGAACCCGCAGCGAATAGTAAGAGAGAAAGAAGAAGAGAGAAGAAATAGAGAAGGAGAGAAGGAGAACGTAAAAGAAAAAAAGAGGGGCTGTAGATTTCTGTAGTAATAGAAACCCTACACCATTGTATTTATATTGAATATAAACTGTATATAACAATAATACCCTTATGTAAGTAAAAAAAAAAGGAAATAAAACTTTGATAATAAAGGAAACTCAATTAAAGTAACTTAACACTTTTGAATGGTGCTTCCAACTGTAGTTGTTGCTTTCTTGGTCATTAGGTGGCGTACACTGTTGGGAGTTTGACTTTGCGGACTAGAGACCTGTTCTGATTATTTTTCTTATCTCTATCAGATGGTTCTACCGTACACTTGCGATATGGGATATTGATTGCAGTTATTCACTAAAATCATGGCAGATCAGATTATTCATGCCTACACTTGCGATGAGAAACCCTGCATAGATCTCTTTCCACCTTTAATTTCAAGGATTAAAGGAGATGCGTGGAATGTATAGTGTTCTCCTCTTTTAGGCTGGAGTCTTCTTGCTGCAAATCATGTTGCGTTTCTCATCTTTCTCAGCAAAATTCACTGGGTAAAGTACAATTGAATTGTGTGTCCAAAGCTATGGGTGCTTTTGAATTGTGCTTCCAACCTTACAGTTGCGATGTGGGATGTTGATTGCAGTTATTCACTAGTACTATGGCAGATCAGGTTATCCATGTCTACATTCAATTTGTTTGGTTCACCCTGTAATCACTATATCAGGGAGCTCTTTCTTCTGGATGCTCTTATTTTAATCTTCTCCTTATCTAAATTTGCCTTGCGAATGATTTTCTATTTCTTGTGTATTGACATTGTGAATCACTTGGCCACAAGTTTCCTCAATCCCTGCACATGGATTCTCCAATTACTCTCCAAAACTCGTCAAGCAGTACCAATTTCTCATCAGGAAGCTAGCAATGATAAACCTTCGAACTATATCTGCAAGAATAATGAATGTGGGAATTTGGATGGTTTGGATGTTCTTGTCATCTTTTTTACATCTACTCTTTGATTGAGATGGTATGCTGTTGTCTCTTTTGGCAGGTCATATGATGTTGGAGCTATGCATAAGTTAGCTGGTGTAGAATTTAAGGATAAGCAGTTCTCAAGACCTCGCATAGGAATTCACACTTCCTGCACAGGATGTGTGGAGCTGTTCCTGCTTATTGTCTGTCAGTTTCTTAGTTTGTTGAGCAAATTTTTGCGATTTTATATATTAGGACAAGCATAATTGGGGAGATCTTAGGACAAACTATAACAGGGGGATGGTGACAGTAAATCCATCGTAAGTATGGTTCCTAGCAGATTTGAGATCCCATCTCTTTACATGATCTTGCATCTTCCTAGCTCCTCATGTTCTTAGTTGGGTTAAACTGTTGTCGATAGTCTTATTTATTATTAAAAAGATTTCAATTGACTCTTGACGATCCTGTTGCTTGTAGATCCATATGCTCTTGGTGGAATTTTGACATAGGCATTATTTCTTGTTCCTTAAGTTTCTTGTCGATATGGATTTCCTTGAAGAGCATGCCTTTTGACTAGGAAAAGAGCAGTATCTATGGAAGTACGGTCACCTAAGGTGCAGTAACTTTTACCATTTCTTATGACTGTTGAATACAGATGTCAACTGGATAATCTTTTCCTAGCATGGGATACTAGTGTCTTTGAGAAATGTTTCTAATCAGAATGTATGTCTCTTGGTGGGTGTCTGCTCTCCAAATAACGATGCCAATGACTGTGACATGGTGGCCTTTACTTGATCAAACCAAATGCTGCCTGCGCTTGCTCCATCTTGGCTACGTAAATATTTTTCACCACATCCTCTAGTTTGTCCTTTTTGTAATTATTAGTGTGATCTCACTGGTGTAGTTAGTAGATACATGTCTTTATCTGGATGGCCTTTTCCTTCGGAAGTCAATGTGGGTCTCTAATGGATGATTACTTTATTGAATGAATATAGAGAAGTGAGCTGTGTCTTTTTTGTCCAGTATACTTTTGGTATCTGTTTGTTTTCAATTTTGGATAGCACTGTGATTCTTCACTAGGAACATTAATCTGGCGATTGGACATATTACGCTTCTCCTTGCTTCAGTGTTTTGTCTTTCTGTTGTTCTTTACCAATCTCTAATTTTCAAATTTTTGTCACCTATACTGAACATATCAGGGGTGACCTCAGCTGTTTGGCAAAGTCCCTTTGTCACGTTGATCATGTACAAGGTGATGATAGTTTGCAGCTGTCAAATGCTGGGATTGTACTTGCTGTAAACATGCATGGATTGTACACTTTGCAGCATCAGTTGGATGATTTTCGAATATCATTCAAATAAAATTCTATGGTGGCTTGTTTCTTCCCTTGGTCTTTTACATTTTTGTGGAACAAATGCTTCATGTAAGATGTGCACATGACGTGTTATTTTCAGTTTGCAGGGTGGGATATTGTTGCAGGATGACTTATGTTGGAGGTTTCAGCATAAAATTGGCATACAGTAACAACTATAGCAATTGAAGCCTTATTCAGAGCTTCAACTAAGTAGCGTTCGCTGTATGAATCCATCTACATGACATGACTATTATTCTATATTAAGCTCTCTAGGATCAAATTCTTCAAATATTTTTTTATGATATCCTAATGTACCTGCTAGTTAGTCCTATATTTATACATTATTCATTGGTGCAATCTTGTTTCCTGGAATGTACGCTCAATAAATGTTCTCCATTGATGGCACATACTTGAAGCAATAGTCCTGGTCTTATCAGGACTGTTGTCTTTCTTTGAAAGTTGATGTGGATCTACTCGGTCAATGGATGGCTTCCTTGCTGGATGAATTTGCAGAAACGTGAACTAAATCATTTGTCATGTTTAGTGTTTAATATTCTCTTCTTATAAATCCAATTTGTACTTTGGTGATCTTTCTATTACTAGAGATTCTTCACTAAGACATTGAACTGGCAGCTGGACATATTACATTCCTACTAGAAGGGATTCCCTGAGTCGTTCAGGTCTTAAGCACCCACAATGGTCACCCTTCTCTGTGCTTCAAGTTTTTGGTTTTTTTTGGTAAATTTTTTCCAATTTCTACTCTGGGAGTTGGTGTCACATATGCAGAATTTTTTAGGCGGGGGGGGGGGGGGGTGTGATTCTTTGGTAGAATCATGTTTAGATTGGCTGGACTTGGAAGTATTTTTGATATTATGCTTTTAATTAGTTGACAACATGGTTATTGGAAATGCCATTAGATCTGGAGGTAAGTACTTATGTGCAGTTTCTGGTACTATTGATGACCTGTAGTAATGCTGAGCACTTCCCAGTTTTCACTATAGTAACCTGGTTCTTGTTCAAAATGAATGGAATGTTGTGGAAGTGAGCACTGTCATTCTGTTTCTGGTACTGTTGACAACCTGGAGTAATGCTGAGCACTTCTGTGTTTTTGCTATAGTAACCTAGTTCTTGTTTGAAAATGAATGTTCTGGATTAAGTTTGCTACCTACCTACCTTAAGTCATGTAGCCATATGAAAGCTATCTCTAATTCTGATTTATAAGTATTTGTTCGTATTAGTCATTTCCTTCTCATTGATGCTTACCTTGCAAGGCTATATCGTTTGCACCGTCATTAATCAAAACAAGTAATGAAAATTTAGAACTAACTGAGATGCCAGTCAACTTATAGATCTTTGTACCAATGAATAGGTCCTGGTATATCTCCTTCGCCTTTATGGGAGCTGAATTTGTTATTGGAAATTTGTCTGCCTATGGTTTTTCTTGACAGGTTGGCTAAGCACGATATAATCTTGACTGACTGTGAACTGTTTTTGTGGCCATATGTCACTCTACAGTCTTGAGATTTACTTGAACCTTCAGATTTTGAAACATCTTTAGGACATACGATTATGGTAATGGAACTGCTTGTAGAAGTTTGATGTCTGTATTTGACTTCTTTCAGAATCGCTCTCTTTAATTTGAAGTCTGAACATAGTTCTGACTTTCTCCCTGGATGATTATCTCTTTCTTTGGATGACAAAGTGGGAGAAGAGGTTGCCTTGCCGATTATGATTCTGTTTATTGAAGAAACTGTGACTTTCTACTTGCACGTCCCTTATCTCTGGGTTGTCTTGGTGATTTCGAATCTCTAGCCGGGTGCATTGATTTGTGTGCTCTCAGCTCCTTTGTTTCTTCATCATCGCTGACAAAATTCGAGCATTGTTGATAATGAAATGCGAGGGATTTTGCTCTTTCTTACTTATGGTGGTGTAACTGGGCTTAACTGCAACAAGGTATTGTCAATCTAACGTTGCTGAACTGTTCACAAACTTTCTGCATATCCATGTTGCTAAGATTTGGACAGGTTAGTGAGGTCATGTTTCAATCTCAAGTTCACTTGACTTGGCAGAGATGAGATTTAGAATGACGCATGTCCTCTGTACTAGCTTATGTGCTATGATTCCTGTTTTGGATCATACTTCCAGTGTCACTTTTGTTTTCATATTTGAAATGTCACACCCCGATTCTCAAGAAGAAGGGCATGACACGGCCGTCCTTTTTCCAAAGGACGCAGCCTCAACGTAACCAAAATTTCAACCCGATATCAACATATATACATCCACATATATATATTTGACAAAAAGGGGCAATTGGTTACAATATCAGAGTATATCTATGTTCCACAAACATCAAAACATAAACCTTCTACAAAAACTAACTTATAAACTTATGAACTATGCATAAGCCATACCAAAAAGTTTCACAACAAAAGTCCTCCCCGAGCGAACGCTCACGCCTACTCGCGACTCGCTGAAGAACCTCAAAAACAAGTAGATGAGAGGAGTGAGCTACCACGGCTCAGTGAGTAACACATTTCTTCTAAGTGGATCGAGAAGTCACTATGCACATTTTAAAACATAACTCAAAACATAATCATAACTCAAATACCAAAAGTACCAATGGTCGAGTCCATTAGTCAATCTCGTAAAACATGCATCAATGGTCTATTCCATTGATTAATCTCATCAAATTACATCGATTGTCCATTCCATCGATTAAACTCAAATCACACGTCAATGGTCCACTCCATTGATCAATTCATGCTCAAATGTCTAGCCATGGTTACGAGTAACGCCCGTGACAAGACGACCAAGATTCCCCCCTTGGCAAGGTCTCCACATATTATTAACCAATGGCTCAGCCCACAAGGATATCCTAGAATAGTATGCGCATACCCACACCCCTCGGGTCCACAGTGACATTGAGCACCAATCACCAATTACAATATCCAGTAATTCAATATCGAAAAAAGAGAATCATACCACAACTCCAAATTTTGATATCTATAAATATCAAAGCATTTTCTACAACATTTCAAGATTCTTTCACAAAGATTTTCACAAATCCCTTTTTCACACAACCATCCAAATCAATGTCAAAATATAATTCCTTTCGAACAATAAAAATGTCAGTAATAGCTCGATCCTATTTTATGCAACAAAACATGCTTTTTATCAACTCATAGAGTATTTAATCCACCATGTTTCTCAAAACATGAGTTTAAAATACAAAGAAGAAATAGTGTCACTCACCTGGGAAAAGCCAAAAATCAAATACGACGCTCACACGAACCGACTCATTCTGATTCCTAACAATTAACGGGAAAATATCAAAAATCCGAGTAAAAATGATATTCTTATAACGACTCGTCTATACTAGGCCTATTAGTCGATAAACGACACCTACGCGCCCCAAAAGCTCACAATTTAGCATAAACCCATCATTTTCAGCTAGGCACGGCCCATGCGCCAACTTCGTCACGCCATAACTTCCTCCACAAAATTCCGTTTCAAGCCGTCTTATAGTCTTTAGAAAGCTCTCTTAACGTACAACAATAACCCCAACTCAGCCGCCCAAAATAGTACCGGAAATAACAAAAAAAGAGACTCGAAGCCACTGTTCGCTACAGTACCAGATTGCGCCTCCAACTTCAAAATTCCCTTCCGAACAAACCGCAAGCTCAAATCACGATCCGAAAGACGCTATAGCTTCACAACATCCCAAAGTACCATTTCTAATAAAATTTACAGCTTAACGACTCAAAAATTGGGCTTCGCCACACAAATACCCAAGAAATCCGAATTTCGAGCCCTAATTGCGGCAATTGATTCAAGCAAGTGATTAAAGGCTTCAATTTCTTACCGGCCTTGCAAAACACACTTGAGTCGGCTTGATGAGGCGTCCAGGTCACGAGTGCGCCAAATTTTTTTCCTCTTTTTTTTCCTTTTTCCTTTCTCTTCTTTCTCTCTTCTCCCCTGTTTTGCGTTTCCCCTGTTTCTGCCCGTGCTCCTCTTTCTCTCCCTCTTTCTCTCTTTTTAAAGCTCAGCCGAAGGTTCTTCCACTTTCCTCCAGCCTCCCTTTTTTGACTTTTCAACCTTTTCTTTTTTTTTTTCTCTTCTTTTATTTTATTTCCTTACTTTAAAGCCCATATATTACATTCTCCCCTCCTTAAAAAGATTTCGCCCTCGAAATTTACAAGTACGTCAATTATGGAACAAGTGAGGGTATTTGCGCCTTGCCTCTTCCTCGTGTTCCCAAGTGGCCTCTCTCTCTCTGTGTGATTCTGCCATTGGATCTTCACATAAGGAATAGTGCGTCGTCGCAATACCTGATCCTTCTTATCAATAATACGAGTGGGCTGCTCTTCGTACGTTAAGTTTTCTCTCAACTTCAATGGTGTAAAATCCAATACGTGATTAGGATTTGGCACATATTTCCGTAATAAGGATACATGGAACACATTATGGACTCCGGATAATGCTGGAGGTAAAGCTAGCTTATAAGCAACTTCACCAATTTTTTCTAATATCAAAAATGGTCCCACGTACCTTGGGCTTAATTTACCACGCGTGCCAAATCTCATGACGCCCTTCATGGGAGAAACCTTCAAGAACACATGATCTCCTACATTAAATTCTACTTTACGCCTCTTAAGGTCTGCATAACTTTTCTGACGGCTTTGAGCTGTTTTCAAACGCTCTCGAATGAGTCTGATTTTCTCTTCTGATTGCTATATGAATTCAGGGCCGGTTAGTCTTTTCTCACCAACATCATCCCAGCAAACAGGAGTTCTACATTTACACCCATACAAAGCTTCAAAAGGAGCCATTTTAATTCTAGAATGATAGCTGTTATTATAAGAAAACTCTGCCAGGTGTAAATGTTCATCCCACGAACCACCAAAGTCAATAACGCAATATCGTAGCATATCCTCTAATGTCTGAATAGTTCTTTCTGACTGGCCATCCGTTTGTGGATGAAAAGCTGTGCTAAAGTTGAGTTGAGTACCTAACGCCCCTTGTAAACTCTTCCAAAAGTTGGACACAAACCTGGGATCTCTATCGGAAAAAAATACTCACTGGAACTCCATGAAGTCTCACTATCTCATTGACGTATCGCTTCGCCATGTCTTCAAGTGAAAGACCGAATCGATAAGACAAAAAGTGTGCAGATTTAGTCAATCGATCAACAATCACCCATATGGCATTCTTACCACTAGGCGTCCTCGGTAAGCCGACGATGAAATCCATGGTAATATGGTCCCACTTCCATTTAGGTACTTCAAGTGGGTGTAGCTGACCACCTAGTTTCTGATGCTCAACTTTCACTTGCTGGCAAATTAGACATTGGTCGACAAACTTCACAATATCTTTCTTCATATTGATCCACCAAAAATTTCCTCTCAAATCCCTGTACATCTTGGTGCTTCCTGGATGAATCGAGAATCTAGTGCTATGAGCTTCTTGTAGTATCTCCTTTTTCAATTCTGAATCATTGGGAACACATAATCGACCACTTAAATCTCAATGACCCATCTACATGGATACTAAAGTCATCTTGTTTCCCAGCTTCTACACCTTCTTTAATCTTCTCCAATTGAGGATCTTCATTTTGTTTAGCCTTGATTCTGTCAATCAATGTCGGTTGTACTCGAAGATTAGCCAATTGAACACCAAGTCGATGGACCAAAACCTCCGGGTCCAGCTTTCTCATATCTTCAAGAATAGGCTTTTGAGAAGTAAGCAATGCTGCCATATTTCCAGAGGATTTGCGACTCAAGGCATCGGCTACCACGTTAGCTTTACCTGGATGGTAATTGATGGATAAGTCATAATCCTTCAAAGTTCTAGCCATCTCCTCTGCCTCATGTTAAGTTCTTTTTGAGTAAAAATATATTTCAAACTCTTGTGATCGGTAAAGACTTCACATTTTTCACCGTACAAGTAGTGCCGCCATATTTTTAATGCAAACACGACCGCCACCAATTCTAGATCATGAGTGGGATAGTTCTTCTCATGAGTCTTCAACTGTCTAGAGGCATATGCCACAACTTTACCATCTTGCATAAGAACACAACCTAAACCTTCCTTAGATGCATCACAATAAATTGTAAAGCCACCAATTCCTGAAGGCAAAGTCAATATAGGAGCTGACACCAATCGCATTTTCAACTCTTGGAAACTGCGCTCACATTGATCTGACCACACAAATTTAACTCCCTTCTGAGTTAAGCGAGTAAGTGGACTGGCAATTTTAGAAAACCCTTCTATAAATCTCCTGTAATAACCTGCTAGCCCAAGAAAACTTCTTACCTCCGTGACATTGGTAGGGCGATTCCATTGAACAACCGCTTCAACTTTCTTTGGATCAACCGAGATACCATCCTTTGATATTACATGACCCAAGAATTCTATATGATCAAGCTAGAAGGCGCACTTACTAAATTTAGCATACAACTTCTTTTCATGCAAAGTTTGTAAAACAACTCTCAAGTGTTGTTCATGTTCTCCCAAACTCCTCGAATACACCAAAATATCATCGATGAATACCACAATAAATCTGTCAAGAAATTGCTTGAATACCCTGTTCATCAAATCCATGAAAGCCGCAGGTGCATTTGTTAACCCAAAAGGCATGACAAGGAATTCATAATGCCCATACCTTGTTCTGAAAGCGGTCTTTGGCACATCATCAACTTTTATCTTCAACTGATGATACCCAGAACGGAGGTCGATCTTAGAAAATACTTGAGCCCCTTGAAGTTGATCAAATAAATCATCTATCCGAGGTAAAGGATATTTATTTTTGATCGTCACCTTGTTAAGTTCTTGATAATCTATGCAAAGTCGCATACTACCGTCTTTCTTCTTCACAAATAAAACAGGAGCTCTCCAAGGCGATACACTAGGCCTAATAAAACCCTTATCCAAAAGCTCTTGCAATTGAGTCTTCAATTCACTCAATTCAGAAGGTGCCATCCGATATGGGGTCTTAGAGATGGGTGTTGTACCAGGTATTAAATCGATGCAAAACTCTATCTCTCTATCAGGAGGCAAGCCAGGTAAATCTTCAGGAAATACATCAGGAAATTCTCTGACAACATGAACATTTTCTAGCTTTACCGGCTCCTTACTTGTATCTTTTACACAAGCCAAATAACTGTAACAACCATTTCTCAAAAGCTTTCTTGCTCGCATAGCTGAAATTAACCTTGGAAAAGTGCCTTTATAACTCCCCAAGAAAGAAAATTCTGGTTGATTTGGAGGTCGAAAAATAATTTCTTTGAATAACAATCGACGGTGGCATGATATTTTGATAACCAATCCATCCCTAGAATAACATCAAAATCTCGTATATCTAACTCCACCAAATCCACATGCAATGGTACATCATCAATTCGCAACAAACAATTCTTGAACACACGATTAGCAATCAAGAAATCACTAGTGGGAGTATCGATACACAATTCATAATTTAGAAGCTCAGGCAACATATCAAGGTTCCTTGCAAAGTCAATGGAAGTAAAGGAATGCGTGGCACCGGATCAAACAATGCATAAGCAAGTTGTGAGGCAATAGAAATATTACCCGCAACAACCGTATTAGAAGCCGCCGCATCCTCTCCCCGTCATCGTAAAAACTTTCCCAGTCATCCTTTGCCTTTACTGGCCTTCTTGTGGCTTATCAACTGGAGGTGCGGTCTTCCTCATAGAACAAGTATAGGCTCGATGTCCAGGTTGTCCACATACAAAACATACTCTACTATCTCCAGGGGCATTCTTCGTGTTGGACAATCACGTGCCATATGTCCCATTTTTCCACAAGTGAAACATGCTCCTCTCTTGCGGTAACAAGGACCGCTATGTTGTTTCCCACATGTAGTACAAGGGCCTAGATTATTATGAATTATGGGCTTTCCTGGCTGATTAAAAGCTTTCCTCGTTCCGCTGCCACCGGCGCCGCTATCCTGATAGTCAGTGAATCTCAACTTCTTATGCTGAGGTACGCCTTGCACATCTTGCTCCAGAATCTTTTGTTCCACTCTGATCGCTCGTTCCAGCACGTCTTTATAAGATGTCAATGCTAGAGGTGTGAGTGCCGAACCAATTTCATACCAAAGCCCCCTCTGAAAGTGATTAGCTTTATCTTGCTCATTAGACACATATTGCTCAGCAAATCTACTCATCTGATTAAAGCGGGCTGCATACTCCAAAACCGTGGAGTCACCTTGAGATATGTGTATAAAATCACTCTTCATTTTTGTCTGAAATGACATTGGGAAGAATTGGGCATTGAAAGCCTGCTTAAAGTCCTCCCAAGCTATAACATCACCTCTATCTCCAAGAGCTGGCCTCATTCCCTCCCACCAATGCTCTGCCTCGCCTTCTAAGTATCGAGAAGCAAAAGTAACCTTCTTATCTTCGGGAACACCTTCAGCTTCAAAGATCCCTTCAATCTTTCTAGTCCACTTTGCTCAGCTGCAAGAGGATCAGCTTTCCCATCATAAGTGGGTGGTTTCGCCTTTCTACGAATTGCGCAAAGGTGTATGAGCCAGTTGCTCCATCTCCACTTAATTCCTTTGCTTGACGATACCAATGAATCATGGCTTGCTCAAAGTCACTCGGGGGAAACGACCGTTGGTTAACTTCCCTGACTTCATGCGAGTTAGGACTTTCCTCACGCCGATCCTCCCGTCTCCTCCTTAGAGACGCACCTCGAGAAGCTTGAGGCGTGTCTCTAGCATCAGGGGCTACAACTTGCTTGCCTTTACTATTTCTACGAAGCGAAGCAAGTGTCTCCGAGTCACGCATGATCACCTGAATCCAAGAACGGAGCTACAACTCAATATCTAAAAAGCTAACGCGTTAAAAAAAATCTATCACACAATCTCACACCGTCCCATATCTACCCAAACAAATCAAAACCTAAGCTCTGATACCAACAAATGTCACACCCCGATTCTCAAGAAGAAGGGCATGACACGGCCGTCATTTTTCCAAAGGACGCAGCCTCAACGTAACCAAAATTTCAACCCGATATCAACATATATACATCCATATATATATATATATATATATATATATATTTGACAAAAAGGGGCAATTGGTTACAATATCAGAGTATATCTATGTTCCACAAACATCAAAACATAAACCTTCTACAAAAACTAACTTATAAACTTATGAACTATGCATAAGCCATACCAAAAAGTTCCACAACAAAAGTCCTCCCCGAGCGAACGCTCATGCCTACTCGCGACTCGCTGAAGAACCTGAAAAACAAGTAGATGAGAGGAGTGAGCTACCACGGCTCGAGTGAGTAACACATTTCTTCTAAGCGAAAAGTCACTATGCACATTTTAAAACATAACTCAAAACATAATCATAACTCAAATACCAAAAGTACCAATGGTCGAGTCCATTAGTCAATCTCGTAAAACATGCATCAATGGTCTATTCTATTGATTAATCTCATCAAATTACATCGATGGTCCATTCCATCGATTAAACTCGAATCACACGTCAATGGTCCACTCCATTGATCAATTCATGCTCAAATGTCTAGCCATGGTCACGAGTAACGCCCGTGACAAGACGACCAAGATTCCCCTTGGCAAGGTCTCCACATATTATTAACCGGTGGCTCGGCCCACAAGGATATCCTAGAATAGTATGCGGATACCCACATCCCTCAGGGTCCACAGCGACATTGAGCATCAATCACCAATTACAATATCCAGTAATTCAATATTAGAAAGAGAATCATACCACAACTCCAAATTTTGATATATATAAATATCAAAGCATTTTCTACAACATTTCAAGATTCTTTCACAAAGATTTTCACAAATCCCTTTTTCACACAACCATCCAAATCAACGTCAAAATATAATTCCTTTCGAACAATAAAAATGTCAGTAATAGCTCGATCCTGTTTTATGCAACAAAACATGCTTTTTATCAACTCATAGAGTATTTAATCCACCATGTTTCTCAAAACATGAGTTTAAAATACAAAGAAGAAATAGTGTCACTCACCTGGGAAAAGCCAAAAATCAAATACGACGCTCACACGAACCGACGCATTCGGATTCCTAACAATTAACGGGAAAATATCAAAAATCTGAGTAAAAATGATATTCTTATAACGACTCGCCTATACTAGGCCTATTAGTCGATAAACGACACCTACGCGCCCCAAAAGCTCACAATTTAGCATAAACCCATCATTTTCAGCTAGGCACGGCCCATGCGCCAACTTCGTCACGCCAAAACTTCCTCCACAAAATTCCGTTTCAAGCCGTCTTATAGTCTTTAGAAAGCTCTCTTAATGTACAACAATAACCCCAACTCAGCTGCCCCAAAATAGTACCGGAAATAACAAAAAAAAGAGACTCGAAGCCACTGTTCGCTACAGTACCAGATTGCGCCTCCAACTTCAAAATTCCGTTCCGAACAAACCGCAAGCTCAAATCACGATCCGAAAGATGCTATAGCTTCACAACATCCCAAAGTACCATTTCTAATAAAATTTACAGCTTAACGACTCAAAAATTGGGCTTCGCCACATAAATACCCAAGAAATCCGAATTTCGAGCCCTAATTGCGGCAATTGATTCAAGCAAGTGATTAAAGGCTTCAATTTCTTACCGGCCTTGCAAAACACACTTGAGTCGGCTTGATGAGGTGTCCGGGTCACGAGCGCGCCAAATTTTTTTTCCTTTTTTTTTTTTTTTCCTTTTTCCTTTCTCTTCTTTCTCTCTTCTCCCCTGTTTTGCGTTTCCCCTGTTTCTGCCCGTGCTCCTCTTTCTCTCCCTCTTTCTCTCTTTTTAAAGCTCAGCCGAAGGTTCTTCCACTTTCCTTCAGCCTCCCTTTTTTGACTTTTCAACCTTTTCTTTTTTTTTTTCTCTTCTTTTATTTTATTTCCTTACTTTAAAGCCCATATATTACATGAAAGGAGTTTCTCCAACACAAGAAACTTTTTGCAGATTATGCAACTATAGTGCCAACCTTAGAATAGGTGGAAAATTGCAGCAAGGAAGGCTATTCTCAACAATGGGGCAGCCATTGAATTTATTAGAGTGCTAATGCTGATAGGTTGGCTAGAGAGAATCCAAGTTGTCTTATTCAAAGAACAATATCTGTTGCGGAGCACATCCTATCTGTTGTTTAAATTTGTCCGCTCTTTTTGAACACTTCTGTTTTCTTTTGCCGTAGTTAAGTGACCATAACATCTAGAAGATAAAGAGTTATCGGGCTTTCATTGTGGGGTGGCCAGAGAAGAGCAGAACCAGATCCTTTTGTTGCTGCTCTTTTTACTGGCTGAACCACGTAAATTTTCGTGCTTTGTTTCTATACGTGTGGATGGTTTAGGTTAGATGAAATGACAAAGCAGAAAAATGAACAAGACCTTTTTTATGTAGTAGTCTGAACCAAATTAAGTGACGATCTATTGCCTTTTCTGAAAGGTTGAGTTCGGACAGTGAATGGTTCCAATATTATTGATTCTAGTCCCTTCAATTTTCATCAAAATTTACTTCGATGTGGAGTGTCCTTCAATCCGCAATGGTTTTTTCTGGCTGGATAGTAGAGGAACGATTTGCTTGGACAAGATCTTGATTCTTTTGCACTTTCATCTGAGTTCAGTTGGCTTTGGTGAAATGATTTTATTAATCAGATGATTTGTGTACTATAGGTTGTTGTCGAGGAATGATCTGGATCAAATTTTAGAAGTATCTGGCTTTTTGTAGGAACTTAATTTCTTCATTTTCGCATTGCCTCTTTGGAACTCTGTCATGGTCATGCACATCATTTGTGTTCACGCTGCCCCTGTTTACTTGTTTCACGAGCTGTTTACTATTATCTTGGAGTGAGGATGTTGTCCAAGGAATGTTATTGCTTAGAATAATTTGCGGCCTTTTTGGAGGACTGATGATCTATTTTGCAGTCTTGTTTGGTAGAGTTGATGAAGTAGAAGTCTTTTGATCATCATCAGGACGAGGGATGATTGACATTCATTCTCCAGTTTATTATCTTTGTGGAGTGTCTAGATGATTATTGTCCAGTTCTAATCTTTTGACAGCTGATGATCACACGTCTTTTAAAGGGCCTGAGTTGATGATTTTTTGCAATTAAGTTAGGTCCTGCTTATTGAATTTTAGCCAATTATTGGTTCAAATGAAATTTGTCCTCCACATCTTGTCTTTTCGAGTTAAGGTAAAACAATCAGTTCCTAGTTCTCTTTCTTTCGCAAGTCAGAGTTTAGTTGAGGCAACACTATACCTCATTTGAAGTTGCAGCATAAGCATCAATTCAAAGAAAAAGCTCTTCTTGCAGTCCCTTCGTGTCTGCAAAGGTCCACACAAGGTCTGGCCTGTTGCTCTTCATTCTCACCTACCCGCTGCAATCACAAATTGGATTCTAGTGAATCATAGAGATAGCGTATGCAGGATTGCATGCGTCATGGCTTTTTCCCTAGCCTAGAATTGGCTCCAGCCAGTACATAGTTTGCTGCTCTGCTTTTGTTTTACACGACTTCAGTGTTTTCCTTTGGTATAGAGCATGAGGTGATTTCATGCTCTTTCGCACAATTAGGTCTTCAAGTTGGTTGGACACTGTCAATGGCTATATATGTTCGGTTTCTTTGGTTATTGAAACTGTGAAGACTTGTTGCTGATAAAATTGAATTACTTCAGTGCATGCTGGTAACATCTTATTTGAAATGTCGAACTTCAGATGTTTATCACGATTTGCATTCTAAAATCTTCTTATTTTGTTTCTATCTCTCGAGCTTGATGCTTACTTGGTCTAATTTTAGAAGCATCTAGCCTATTGCAAAAGCTTAATTTCTTTCGTTTAGCATTGCCTCTTTGGGACTGCCACAGTCGTGGTCATCGTTACGGTCTACACTCCTTTTATCATTCTGTCTAGTCGTTTTACGAGCAGATACTGGATTTCTTATTCAATGGACGGGAAGTAGCTTCTTTTCTGTTGGACCCCATCTCGATGTCCGAGGGTGTTGTTTGTGTAAGGCCTTTGAGCTTCGTTCAGGACTGACGAGTCCTTTGCAGCGTGTTTGGTTATGTCGGTCAATTAGGAGCACTGGGTGATGAAACTGAAATGTCGATAACCTCCTGCATGGACATTGTGCTTAGATTGAGGCGTCACGTTTGTTTCTTGGAAAATGGTTTTAAAGAAAGCTATTTCCACGAGTTTCCGTGTTGATCGGACATTGCTTTGAATTCCCTCGGATTGTTCACTAGCCTCTTGCACGACGTTTTCTCCGGAGGAAACCTTGACGGCAACCTTCCGATTCCTCTTCGCTCTTCTCAGGTTCAAGTTTCGAGGTCGTTTGTCAGTGAGCAATGGCGAGAAGAACCAGCCCCATTTCTCCGTCATGTGTGAGGCTGTTCCGACGAAGAGGGCAGACTCCGCCATCAAGAGGGCTCGCTAGGCCGAGAAGAGGCACGAGCGATCCATCCGTGGGAGGCTTAGCTTAGGTGCTCCACCGAGCCAAGGAAGCCTAAGTTGCCGCACGGTGTTGATCCAAAACAATTGGCCCATGCGATCAGAGCAAGTTGACGAGAGCTGTTCAAGTAAATCAAGGAGCACACCAATGGTCGGGAGAATGTCGAGCCAATAAGCTGTGAAGCTGCCCAAGTGAAGGAGACCCACGAGAGAGCCAAGAAGAGGGAAGTCTCATTGGAAGTCATGTCCGCCCTCAATGAAAAGCTCGCAAGGATGAGGGCCGGCATGGTGGAATTCATGGAGGGACTCATTGAAGGAGCGTATAGTCAAGACACGCTCCATCTTGAGTTCATGAACGTCTTGAATGAAACCACGGCCCCTTTGCACAAGAAGAAGGATGAAGCCCTCGAAGCATCAATTGATGCTTTGAAGATGGAGGTCCTCAAGCTCAAAGAAGACAACCCTACAAAGCCGAGCTCAAGACCGAGCTTGCTTTGTGTAAACTTAGCATCGCAAATGGAGTCGTTCCTGATTAATTGGCGCATAAGGTAGATGTGTCCAAGTCCAACGAACTCAAGGGCAACCAATCCGCCAAAGAAGTGGACAACTTCCTATATAGCATGGAGTAATACTTTGGCATCATTAGCATCTAAGAAGAGTGGCAAGGTAATAACTGTCGAGGCATTCCTAACCGATAATGCAATGCTTTGCTGGCGCCATATGTGTGATGAGACCGAGACGCCAATCCCATCAACATGTGGGATAGCATCATCGAGGAATTTCAGGATTACTTCTTCTCAAATTTGCTCAACAAGAGGCCCGTAGCAAGCTTCATTGAAGGAATTCACCGAGTTCTCAACCTTGGGGAGGAGAATCTCAAGGCATTGATGATTGAAGCCGTGGGTCCAAGCGAAGGGATGTCCGAAGTATGTCAAGGGTGCTCACCATGGTCGAGTCTCTGGCCAACTTGACCAAAGTCGAATCCTCCGAGTCCAAAGCAAATGGTGGAGAATGGATCGCCACCATGAGGACGAGGAAGGAGACACTTCCCGTCGCCAATGAGACCCTCCAAGCCATCCTTCCAAAGGAAACGAGCCCAAGGAGACTTCAACAAGGACTAGTTTGAGAACTGCCGTCCCCATGCTTTATTTGTCTAGTCCCCATGCTTTTTTTTGCCAAGGTTCTTATTAGACCCAAAATTGCCCCAAGAAGAGCAAGATCAACGCCCTTCTCACCGTAGATGAGGTGGAGGAGCCGAAGTAAGAGAGGAGAAATGCGATTCAGATCCGTGAAGGTTCTCAACTCCGTGGAAGTCAAGGTATGTGGCAGACTCCATATGCCTTGGTTAATATGGGTTTGTCGGTAATGTTCTTGTCAAGCAAAGTGGTGAAAGAGTTTGGGACTCCGCATGGCCGTCAACGCAGATGACTTAAAGGCCATAGGTGTAGCGCAAGATGTGGAATTCCAAATCGGTGCACAGAAAGGCAAAACACTCTTTTGAAGTAATTTCACTTGATGACTACGATCTAATATTGGGTTTAAGGTTCCCAGTGCGAAGGTCATGGTCGACATGAGGTCTAAGTGCATCATGATCACCGAGGTTTAAGTGCATCATGATCACTGACCACGGGTTCGTGCCTAATATCAATAGGTTGATGGAAACCAAGAGCATGTCCATGATCTGATTCGTGGACGAAGGGCCAAGAGTTGAGGAGCATGCAACCGAGTCATGCCCTAAGCCACAACCTTCGGAAAAGCCGAAGGTAGGGTCTCAACATCCCATTAACCACAAGATGCCAATCCATGTTCTCTTTCCGGAAGTGGTGAACTTGCTGGGCAACATGGTGATGGCCGAACCAAAGATAGAGCCAAGTGGCCGACCAACCGAGAAACCAAGCCGAGAGAAGTGACAATGCTCAAAACAATCGATAATCCAAGCTAAACACCTCGAGCCGAGAGCGCCAAGGGTGTCGCTTGAATGGTTGGGGGAGTATGTCTCGTGACCAAGGCTGCGCATGGTAACCTTCCCCAGCCCAAGAATTTCTATTCTTCTCTTCCCGGAACAAAAAAAGAATAGAAACCTGTTTGATAACGGCAACTTAATTTTTTGTTCCCGGGAACAAAAAGTTAGCCTGGGAATAGTTTTGGAATAGAAATGAGAAGTAAAAAAAGGTTGCTTCTTGTTCCTGGGAACAAGTTTAAGAAATAAGTGAATTTTTTTCTTTTATTCTTCTCTTGCTAACCGCCATTGACCGCGTTGCCGCCGCCGCCGACCGATCATTGCCGTCATTGCCGGTTGGCGACCGATGTCGCTTCTTGCCGCTTCGATCACACAAGCCGCCGACTAGCGGCCCGGTTGCCGCCAGCCGGAGGCCGACCAATCGCCGCCACGCCGCGGCTGCTCGGAGGCATATCGACCGTCCGCCATCGGCCGATCGATCACCGCTGCCATTGGCTGGTCGCGCCGACCGACCGTCTGCCGCGCCATTGGTTGCCGCCGGAGGCCGACCGACCGCCACTGGTTGCCGCCGTCGGCCGACCGACCATCATGCCGCCCCGCCGCGCCGCCGGTGGCATCAAGCCGATTGTTGCCGCGCCGCCAGAAGGCCGACACCACCGCCATTGTCTGCATTGCCGGGTCGGGTCGGCAGCGGTCCAAATAAGGCGCCGGTGGTCTACCGGCAAAAATAAAAAATAAATAAATACAAAAAAAAACTGTTTTTTACCAAACGCATTTCTATTATTTTTCTATTTCTAGAGTAAAAATTTTATGTAGTTACCAAACGGGTTTTTTTAAATAGAAATTGTTCCCCATAATAGAAATAGAAAAGAACTATTTCTGAAAAGAAATTGTTCCCCGGCCAAGAAATATTACCATGCACAGCCCAAAAGGACCATGCTCAATCGGAGAAGACTGTCAAAAATTGCTTAGGGTTTTCGAAACATTCCCAAGGACGGGCGATAAGGTAAATGTGCCGTGTTCTAGAACATTCTCAAATGATTGCTAGTAATTGGTAGATGAGAAGATGTGATTCGTCCGAAAGTCAAACATCAATCAACGGTTGTAACGGGAGACGACTTGTATAAATTGGGGAGCTCTCCCGCTCATTTGTATCCATTTAAACATTTCAACAATACAAATTAGTCTCTTCTAGAGCTTCTCTTTTTTAACTTTCTCTCTATACAATCTAGGTGAGCCACTAAGCGATTGATCGATCCTTAGGAAAGGCTTAGCTTAGGCACTCCACCGATCTAGGGAAGTCTAAGTTGTCGCACGATCTTGATTTTGAACAATCGACCAGTGACACATCAATGTGTGTGTTTTGGGATTTTGATTAGGTTGGATGGCAAAACTCTTCTCTGAATGAAAACTTGCTCTTTAATTTCATTGATGGGGTCGATGGTGAATGAAGTTTGAAGTAAGGTGTTTTGGACGAATGAAGGACGGTGAACATAAGAATTTTCTAATGAGAATGTGTTGTGTTCTCTTCTGTCATTTCTGACTCTTCCTTTTACTTGTTTCATGTTTGTCATGCCAACTTTTCTCCTATGGCGGTTGAAAGAAACTCTCATACGCTAGTCAACTTGTCTATATTTTTCTATGAGAAATTTAGGTGAAGGAATGAATTTTAGCGTCATTTTGCAGATCAATTTATTGGAGGATCAACTTTCTTGCAATTGAATGGGGTTTGAATAGATGAATGATTTTCTCTGAATAAATTCTATAATGTCGTGACACTGCAAAGCTTGACGGTTTTCTCTGCTCTGGCTTAGTAGAACCGGGCGGGGGCACAAGGAGGCACAAGGATAGAGTTTGATGTTCAGCCTCGATGGACCCAGGGTTGGTCTGTAGACTTGGGTCCGCGGAGGCTGCCAAGGCTCGAGACCAAACATCAAAAAAATGTGCACGTCTATTTAGGAAGAGTAAATGATGAAAAATATTTTCCTCTTCATTTTCAGCTTTCAACGAAATATCGGAAAATTTAGTTATTTTCTCAAAAAAGGACTTCTTGAAAAATATTTTTCAGAAATGTCATTTTTTTTTTTTGTGAAACAAATAAAGCCTAATTATCTTTAGGTAGTAGCAAGAGTATTAGATGATAATCTTTTAGGTCTTATTGCTTTAGGCTGGAGGGTTTGCTGAATTTGAGAAGTGATGATCTATCCATTGCCTTTTCTGCAAGGCTGAGTTGATGGAGAGAGACCAGGCTTTCTTTGAAATTGGATAAGCTCCCTTTTTTTTTTTTTGGACTCTAAATAGTTAATGGTCCCATATATTTATAATGGATTTCTAACAGTTTTCAATTTATTGCGAGAATTGATGATAGAAATACGACTCTCTGTTATTTACCTATAAATTGTTATTTCAAACATAATTCATAGAAGATACAAAAAAAGAAAAAAAAGTGTTTACTCTCCTTCCAATTTTTGTTTCATTTCTTTGTTCGGTTTTACATACAAATTTGTTGTTTGCGTTCCCTCTATTTTTTAATATATAATAAAGATGAAGGTTTGATTATCTTTAAGGACAATGTTTCCTCATCTCAGTTAATCTTATTTTTACCTTCTCCAACTATTTTTTACAACAATCTTAAGTATAATACTTTTGAATTCTCAAGATGAAATTGTCGCCACTATCACCCCCATTGCCATAGTTGCCGCCACCACCACCATTGATGCCTCTATCTTCGCCCTTTACCACCACTGCCACATATCAAAGATTGAACTTTGTAATGGCAACTTCAAAAATTGATAAGAAAGTTCTTTATCCTAGATGTGCATGGAGTAGCTTTCACACTTATAAACCAACTGATAATAATCTGTAAGAACAATGGGTACATGCTAATAAAGCCTATCGTCAGGGTGTTTGGCACGAGGGTGGTTGGCGTCGTGGGGAAAGTGGTGGAGGGCGTGGTGCTTGTGGTCACTCCTGCTGTGCTGGAGATTTTTCCAAAGGAGAGAATTTAAGAATCAACTGCAATTCCCTCAGCTAGAATTTCTCTTCTCTTTTGAAAGATATGCCATGCAATTTGCATAGATCAAATGAAAATAAAAATGTGCAAGAATGCATTAGAAATGTCAGATATGCAATGGCTAAGAGGAGGTGTAACGAAAGCCATTAATCCCTAATGTGGAGTTACTTTTCTTTCTGGGGTTCCTTTCACTATTTGAATCTTGAGGACACACTAAAGCTTTGAGGTTAGAAGAATAAAAGCGAAGCAGAGCTTCCCGCTGAAGTCATCCCACTTCTGCAAGATGCCTCTTTTAAATATTATCTATTTTATTTTTCCTTCACTTTCAAATTTTTTTAGGAATTGGGGTTCAAAGTGGGAGATAGGACCACCTGCAAAGAGAATATCATGCTCTTTTTCTAATGCGAATGGAGGGAGAACAAGTCCAGCAACTATGGAAGGGAGACGGGGTGGTATATGGTGTCGCGAGACCCTATGAATGGAGGCTTTTTTTTTATTTCCTTGTTTTGCTTTCATTTCGCTTCCTCGAAAAATTGTCATTTCTTCCATTTGCTTTTTATCTGAAAAAATGGATGATATTGAAAAGAGAGAAAGAGTTGAAAAGAGTTTTCGCTTTTGTCTTTTTCATATCACTTTCTCTTCTTGAAATTGTAGCCGAATTGCCCTTTATTCTTTATTCGGTATATAAAAGCTCCTTTGGTAATCATCCCGGAACAACTAATTCTATTCTTTTATTTTCTAGAACATAAAAAAGAACATAAATCCATTTGGTGAAATTTTTATTTCCGAAAATAAATTTGGAACAAAATTAAGAAGTATAAAATAGTTGTTTTTATTTTATTTTATTTCGGGAATAATTTCAAGAATTAAGCCCAACTTCTCTTTCTTTCTTCTTCTTTTTCCTCCCAATCTCAGCCGGTCATCGGCCACTGCTAGCAACCATTGCTGTCATTGGCGTTGGCCGGTGACCAAATGAGCGAGGTTTGGTGAGCTCGTCGAAGGCTTGCCTAGCCACGGCGAGGCTTAGCCCAAGTAGCGTGAGGCTAGTCTCGCCTTGGCCCGCGAGATCGGGCCTTGCCAATGGCTAGGCGAGGCTCTTCTTGCCAGATTTGGCAAGGTCGATCTTGTGCCGCCAAGTCTTGCCCAGATCCAGCAAGACCGAGGCTTGCCAAACCTTGCCTAGTTGGTTGCTGCCCCAGTCACAAAGAAAGAGGAAGAAGAAGAAAAAAGGGAAAAAATAAGAAAAATATAATAAAAGCATTAAAAAATTGAAGAAAGTAAAAAAAAATTAAGAATCCTACCAAACGTATTTTTATCCCGAAAATAGAAATTTTGTGCATTTATCAAACGATTTTTTTTTACCCATAAATTGTTTCCAAAAACAAAATTAAAAAAAAATCATTTATGATAAAAAAATATTTCAGGGAATAGAATGGTTACCGTATGCGCTCAAGGTGTGTGGAGCAAGAGAGACAAACCCTTTTTTCCTTTTTGTGGCCAAACTCCTTTTTTTCGCGACCCCTTGCTGAAAATCTTTGATTTGTTTTTGAAGCCATATTAGATAGAAAACAATTCATTTTGCCTAAAATCTCGAAGAGGGGTGCCAAAATATTAGAGTGGATTCGCCGCACTTGTCCAATTTCCCATTCAATCCCATAAAGTAAATTTTGCATAGCATTATATTTATGACCCAAAAATAACATATGTGCAATTCTATTTTATTTTTCCTCAAGTATATAGATAGTTGGCAAGCGTTAACAATAGCAGGTTCGATTGTTTTCATCATTATGAAAGTTTCAGAGTCCTCATTTAAGAGGATTCTATGCAAATAAGCGTCAATAACTTAATGTCATTTTTTTTTTTTTTTTAAAGGAATGAGGAAAAGCAAATGGTCAAGGGCATCGGCCAATATAATGCTGAGCTCCTTTTACTGCTTTCGGGCGTGAAGAAGTCTCTATCTTTGTCCTCGGGATCAGGACCGCAGTTCCTAAGTATCGAAAAAAGTACTAATATATTACCAAGCTTTTCCATCTCCTTTTTTTTTTTTTTTAATAATTTTATTTTTATTTTTATTTTTATTTTCTCGGCAGATGATACTGAAGAACTGGAGGGGTAAAGAGAGAGTGTGCTGGTGGTGATTCTTTCTTCCTTTCCGGAGAACTACAAAATGCTTCAAAAACTTATCCAAGACCATCTCCATTTCAAAAGTGCATCATTTTACTACATTAGCATACTTTTTTATTTTTCTTTTCGTTTTTTTAATTCAAGCAAAACTTGCTCTCTCTAACTTTTTTCTGGGAATGTCACCGTAGTAATAGACACTAGGGCATTCTTTGAGGTGAATGATATTGCAAATGAAAGGGAAAAATAATTGAAATTGCAATTAAACCCTAGAAAAAACCGGAGAAAAACCCTCAAGAAAGCTTTAAATAGAGATAGAAAATGACAACTAAAGATTTCTAACTTGTACAAGAGAACAAAATTCAACTATAACATGATTTTATTGGGAAAAATTTAAGTTCGACAGAATGTAGCATGATAAAGTTGAAGTCAAAAAATTATCATGATTTGATACAATATCAATTATTCTTAATAAAATCATTTTACGATAGCGTTAAATACTCTAACTATCATACAAAATAATATGGAATGATGAGTGCCCCTACGGTGACATTCTATCCCCTAGTCACACGCCTCAAAAAAGACTAGGAAGAATCCCAGCTCCCTATCTCTGTACTTTAGGATTTTCATTCACCATCTCTTGCTTCAACCATGTTTACATTTTCTTTTATATTATTATTATTATTATTAGTTTATTTTGCCTTTTTTCACACTGGAGTCTTTTCTACCCGGTCCATTAAATGTTTGTTAAAATATGGATCATTGACCCATTTTGCAATCCCCATGGTAATTAAAAAAGTGCATGTTTACATTTTCTTTTTATTATTATTATTATTATTATTATTATTATTATTATTATTAGTAGTAGTAGTAGTAGTAGTTTATTTTGCCTTTTTTTTTTTTTTTTCTCACTGGGGTCTTTTCTACCAGTTCATTAGATGTTTGTTAAAATATGGATCTTTGTCCCATTTTGCAATCCTTATAGTAATAACAAAAGTGCATGTAAAGGCGGTCTGGTGTCCATCCCATGCGAAAAGGACTGAGAGTCGTGGTCAAAGTCCAGTTATCACGTCTTGGCAAACTCCTAGACTCTGCTTAATTAATGGTATTTACTTCCGCATCTCTCTCGTCGAACTCCGCCTTTATTGCCCCTGGAAGCTGCTAGCCTGCTGCTCATTTTTGATCTCCTCAGACTCTCTCTGTCCATATTCTCCTCTCACCTTTACTGCCCCGGCCTTTATTGCCCCTGCAAACTACTAGACTGCTACTCCTCATTCAAAGTCTCTCTGTCCATATTCTCCTCTCTCTCTCTCTCTCTCTCTCTCTCTCTCTCGCCTGCACTGTCCATATTCTCCTCTCCTTATCTCTCTCGCCTGCATCGTTGCCTCACGAAAATGACAACTTATGCAGCTTCCGGCACCGGCATTCGAGCCGAAAGAGTAGAAGTCTGGGTGAGGGGCCAGCTCTGACTTTTTCTAGTGTTTTTTTCTTTCTGGTTTGGTGTATCTTTAATATATGCATAGGGCTGTGATGGTGCGATGATGTTGCTTTAATTTCTTCAGTGGGTTAGCTCGATTTCATCAAAGGTTTCACTTTTTGGGCACTTGTGAGTCTTGTTTACGTTTGGATCTATTTGTTGTTTTGCTTCTTCACGTTAGCTCAGCTAAAGATCCCATTTTTATTTCAAATGATGGTAGAGTTTTAGTTCTTGCTCTACTAGCCAAGACACATGGGCAGATCATACAATTGTTTTGTTCAGTTAGAGGTGTTTAGACACAAAATTTATGAGTGATAGAGGTTGAGGGCATAGACTTTGAAAGGTTTCCATCAATGTGGCATCCTTTTGCAAAAAACTCAGAATGCCTTAAAATGGATAAGAAAGAGTTCAAAGTGGAGACTTTGTGTTTTAAAACACTTGGTGAGATGCCATATTGGCTATTTGTCCCACTGCATTGATGCTTTATTGGTCATATTGGCCATTTGTGGGACAATCGTGTGCTTTACTTCAGCATCAACAAGAATGCGAGGCTGTCTAAGATGTTCGACACCTACTACGAAAGACAGCAACTGGATTTGCGAACCTTGCAATTCCTCTACGAAGGCAATCGCATTACTAGCAATCAAACCTCTCTTTCAGTAAGTACCGACTACCTAGGATCAACTTCTAAAGAATGGAATAGCAACTTAGAAGTCATCGCTACTTGATCAGTAACTTTTCAGGACATAACTTAGTAGTAGCAGTACTTCAAATTCATTATATTTTAGTTGTAACCTGCAATTGGGATTAGAGGACGTTGTCAAAATTTGCGCCTTTGTCCACCAGGTTGGAGGCGGAAGACAGCAGCACAATCATCCCATTTCTTGCTAAAAGACTTATTTCTGCAACAAAATAACTAGTGTTGTGTGTACCATGAAACTTGGTACATGTTCGTATGTTAACTTAATCTGTAAGAGACAACAGCAAAAAATGGGGTGACCGTGTTGCTGTCTCTTAAAGATTAAGTTAACATACGAACATGTATCAAGTTTCATGGTACACACAACACTAGTTGTTTTGTTGCAGAAAGAAGTCTTTGAACAAGAAATGGGGTGACTGTGTTGTTGTCTTCCGCCTCCAAACTGGTGGACAAAGGCGTAGATTTCTGCACCGTCCTCTAATCCCAATTGCAGGTTACAACGAAATATATAATAAATTTGAAGTGCTGTTACTACTAAGTTATGTCCTGAGAAGTTACCGATCAAGTAGCGATGACTTCTAAGTTGCTATTCCATTCTCTAGAAGTTGGATCCCAGTGGTCGGTACTTCACAAAGAGGGGTTTGATTGCCACTAATGTGATTGCCTCCGTAGAGGAATTACAGGGTTTGCAAATCCAGTTGCTGCCTTTTGCAATAGGTGTCGAACATCTTAGATAGCCTCGCATTCTTGTTGATGTTGAAGTAAAGCACACGATTGTCTTGCAAATGGTCAATTTGGCCAATAAAGCATCAACACAGCAGGACAAATAGCCAATATGGCATCTCACCAAGTGTTTTAAAACGCAAAGTCTCCACTTTGAACTCTTTCTTTTCCATTTTAAGGCATTCTGAGTTTTTGCAAAAGGATGCCACATTGATGGAAACCTTTCAAAGTCTATGCCTTCCTCCTCTATCACTCCTAAATTTTGTGTTTAAACAGCTCTAACTGAACAAAACAATTGTATGACCTACCCATGTGTCCTGGCTAGTTAGAGCAAGAACTGAAACTCCACCATCATTTGCAATAAAAATGGGATCTTTAGCTGAGCTAACGTGAAGAAGTAGAACAACAAACAGATTCAGGCGTAAACAAGACACACAAGTGCCCAAAAAGTGAAACCTTTGATGAAATTGAGCTAACCCACTGAAGAAATTAAAGCAACCTCATCGCACCATCACAGCCTTGTGCATATATTAAAGATACACAAACCAGAAAGAAAAAGACACTAGAACAGAAGAGAGTATAGAAGAAGTCATACCTGGCCCCTCACCCGGACTTCTACTCTCTTGGCTCGAATGCCGGTACCGGAAGCTGCATAAGCTGCCATTTTCGTGAGGCGACAGTGCAAACGAGAGAGATAAAGAGAGGAGGATATGGACAGTGCAGGCGAGAGAGAGAGGAGAATCCAATATGAATTACCTTAAACAAAGTCAAACAACATGAGTATGCTTCTCAGACAATCCAATATGAATTACCTTCTAATCATCGAGAATTACCCACGCTAGCATTATGCCACCCAGTGTCCCATTCTGGAATGCAAATCTGAACGTTACCACCGAGTCAGCCTCAGAGCTGAGTATTTTATGTTGACAAATTTTTAGATAGTTTTCTCAGACTGGGATACTTTGTAGTTTGTACCCCAATCCAAGGTAGGGCATCTGTTTGTATGTGCAACTGCTCATCTTACAGCATATTTGGCTTGACAAGTTCTACAATGGGCTACCATGAATACTTCGATCTGAAAACACAACCAATCAGGTTAGGTGTCGGCATTTTTTTTGGATCTATGTAGCAATGCAATTGCCAGTTATGATTTTCTTGAAATTTGCCATCAGTATTCCATATAGACTAAAGATTAATATTAATTTGTTCACTATTTGCCAAAAGTTTGGCAAATGATTTTGATACTGCTTGTCCATACTCGTTTGTTTATTTTGCATATTTGGAAATGTTAAAACTTCATATCTGATTCAGTTCATAATTGAATGTTGCCATAAATGAAAACTTACTGAGTTGATGATTCATTTCATAGCTTTGAGGCTGACTTGCTTGCAGTTTCAGATTATGATATTTATAGGATTCTGAGCAAACAAAATCGGTATTAAAGTCATGGCAATACTATGATGGGTCCCAGTATACGTTGGTTGATTCTAGTCAATTGTTTGATGGCTTTATGGCGCTAGCATCCTGAGCATTTGAGTTTTAAAAGCATAATCTCTAGTGATATATCAGGTGCGAGGACATTAGAGGATTCTGTGGTGGTGATATCATAGAGGTTTATAACTATTAGCTTCATTAAAGTACCCAAACATAATTTATTTACAGGTTTTGAATGAATCTGCTTGATCGACTTTTATTTTCTGCTTTTTACTTAATCAAAATCTTGTGACTCATTCTCTGACTTTTTTTTAATAAAATAAGAAATTCTTGAAATTTTCACGATAAATTTTTTCATAATTCTTTGGGACTTAAGTAGTTCTTAGTTTTTTGGCAACTCATTAATCACAAACAAACCTGCTTCTAAGTTTTTGTTAAGACTTTCCAACATGAGATCAAGCCACATTCTATTGGCATGACCGAGTGGCTCCTCATTCTTAAATTCCACATCCATTCTATTTATGAGAGATAATTATTCAAAAAATCCTAAACTCACTTCACTTTTACCAATTCAATCTAAACTTTTTCATTTTGACGATTGATCTTCAATCTTTTGACAATTTGTCAATTGAGTCAATCCGCTTCATTTTAGCTAGAAATCAATAATGTAGACATTAACCATCTTACGTGTTATGGTCAGTACTAATATAAACAAATTTTATACATTTTTTAAAAAAATTCTGATTTTTTGTTCTTTTCTTTCTTTTCATTTTCTTACAAGTTGGCCACAAGCAAGGGTTGCGACCCTCACCTAGTGGCTGACGATGGTTGTTGGCCTTGGCTTGTGTCAATAAAGGTTGGCTAGCAACCCTCGTTGGACTTGGTAGAAAAAAAGAAAAGAAAATAAAGAAAATAAAAAATAAGATATTGTTCACGCCAACACGATCGCCTTATGTGGCATTGATCGCAATGTTCATACTAGTGATTTTTAGTTAAAATTGCCGGATGGACTTAATTGGTAAATTATCAAAAAATTTAGGATTGAATTCACAAAATTAAAGAGTTTAAAATTGAATCAATAAAGTAAAATAAGTTTATAGCTTTTTGGAAAATCTTCCCCTACTCATTATACAAATTTTTGTTTGACAAGGAGCATGAAAGTATTCTATGACACTTGTTCACAAGATTTGAATTAAGCCTCATACATGTTACATGTTACTTCCATCCTATCTAATAATTCAAATTCTTAGATTGAATTCTTTAACATGATCAAATGTATAATCCTATCAACACATGTTAAAAGTCTATAGGTCTGCACGACCCGATAATTGGCTACTTCCTCTATTTTATTACAAGAAGATTCGGTGTCACGCCCCGATCCTCGGGCACGCACACATCCTTCTACTCTTGGTCGATTTTATAATGCGATATCCCATGACTATGTATCGCCGACCCTTTCATTATTTAAGCACATGCGGAAGCAGAAACAATGGGATAGAAAAGCAGGGCCATACTTTTCATATTGAAATTTATAACCAAACTTTTATACAAAATACAAATCACTTCATAACTATTCACATCAAAATGGAGATCTTAAAAGAAGATAGGATCTTAGCCCATCCAGGCCGTACTCAAGGCCTCTCTCAGAATTATCTTTTTTTTTAAAAAATCATTTTCCTCAAGTTCGCCTTCGAGTTCTCCTTCTCAGACTCCTCCTCCTCAGCTCCTCAACGGAGTCTTGAAATGTTTTCCCCAAACTGGGATGAGACTACGTCTTAGTGAGTTCTACCCCACTAAGCCCGATTAGTAAACCATTATATTATATGCTGCCTAAACACGCATAGGGCAGATGACTTACCTTGGCCTCAGATTCCACCTGCAAGTTAGTACAATTCACATACCTTATGTATAGAATCAATACATCCAGCAATTGAAACGCATCACCCAACTCAATAAATCACAAGGGTCCAGATTATAGGGCTAAATCGTTATGACACGTCCCATACCATGTCACACAATTTAGTCTCATAATCCGGCGCATCAAACTCAACCATCATGCGTTCCAATTGTTAATTACACCCCTCAAGGGTACGGCCAACTCTATTGGCGGTCTTCTAGCATTGCTAAAGGCCGTCGTCCCCGTGAGCACGCAACGCCTCTCAATTAGACGGCTTCGCAGTAGGCATAGTCCGAATCTACTACGACCCGAGTCCCAATGAATGGGTAACATCCGGCTTAACAGCCCAGATGGTTTCTCTTAACCAACACACGACCAATCAATCTCGGCTAATGACTGACATTGATCTTGCACTCAAATGCCTCCATTAAAATAGTGATCCCGCCATTTTCTTCGTATTAAAAACATCCCGGTAAAATAATCGTAAAAAGACACGATCAATTCAACCGTAAGACCGATACTTATCTTTTTCAAACCCCACTATTTGATATAAGTATTAAAATCCATTTTCGTTAAAACCCGACACCGAATTTTCGAATAAATATCAAAATCCACAAATTTTGGAATTAAATACCAAAAATCCAATCAGCACTCAATTTGCATAATTTAACCCTCAATTACAGAATTTAACCACGCCATTTACTAATCCATAATTCAATCTCAATCAATTCAAATCAATTTAGAGTAAATCTTTAAAATATTACAATTTATTTAATTCCATGCAACGTGGAGCTCAAATAAATAAACGGACTCAATAGCCACGACGATCAGCACGAGATTTCGGTCGTCGGCCATCAAAATCTTAATTTCCGAAAAATAATTTATTAATTTATTAATTTCGAAAATTAAATAATTAATATTAAAAATTCAATTTAAATAAAATAAAGCTCGATTAAATAAACGGACTTCACCACCGGTCATCAGCATAATTTTCCATCACTGGCCATCCCAATTGAATTTTCAGAAAATAAATAAATAATTAATTTAATTTCGAAAATTAATATTTAAATGCCAAAAATCCCACTTAGGCCCGAATCGCCAAATTGAAAGCCTGATTAGGGGTCGGAAAATTTCGAGATACTTCAAATAAATAGTAGACCACGTCTACTTGCTAATTACATAATCAATTTATCAAAATCACATCACAATTGACTAATAATTACTAATTTATTCTAATATAACAACCTAAACATAATTAATTAAAAGTAAACCAACTTTAGGCATAATTAGCCAACTAATCCGGAATTAGTGAGATTGCTCATCAAATCGCGCACAAATCAGATCAATCCGATGCGAGGAACAACAAACTCCAAAGCGGGCCTCGGGTTCGGGGCCCGAAAATGGCCCAAAACGGCCTTGAACAGGGCTGGAAACCCATTTTTCCAGCCACTGTTCTTGGCTGGACGAAGCTTGTCCGGCGGCTAGGGTGGCGAGGGGAGGCCGCCGGAGGGCAAGAGGGACGCCGGGGAGGTCCGGCGGGGTCGAACGGCGGCCGGAGGTGGCCGGACGGGGGCTGGTCGGGACGGAACCGAGCTGAGCAGGGGCTGAACCGCGCGGGGAAACACGCCTGGGCGCGAGGGACGGCCGGCGAAACACGCGGCGTCGTGCGGGCGGTCGTCGCGGGCGTGCGGTGCGGCGGCGGGACGAGCGGCGATGGCGAGCTGCAGCCTCTGGTCCGAGCTTCTGGTTCTGGTTCGCTTGCTCGAGCGTGCGGAGGAGAAAAAAGAAGAAGAAAGAGAGAGAGAGAGAGAGAGAGAGAGAGGAAGAAGATGAGGATTGACCGGTCAAAAGTAAAAAGGAGAGAGAGAGAAGGCAGGCGGTGGGGGATTCGCACGAGGGGGAAAGGGAGAGGGGAGAGAAGAGAGAAAGAAAAGAAAAGAGAGGGGGAGAGAGAAAAAGTAAAATAAAAATAACACTATTATTCTTTTTTTTTTCTTTTCTCTTTCTCTTTTTTATTTTCTTTTGGTCTTCAATTTTCTTCCGATAATTTCTTTATCGAAATTTCGACTCGTCAACAAATTGATCGGACAATCGATTAAATCGAAGTTCAATTTCGCGGGTTAAAAATCGATCGACGTGATTTTAATTTCAATCAAACTAATTAGGTAGAAGCTTTTAGGGATTTTTTAAATGATACATCCCTTAACGCTTTACCTAATAGATTAGTTAATTAAGTAAGTGATCACTTCGAGAGAAAAAGGATCATGACATCGCTGACGAAATCTTTCATTTCACTTTATCGAAACGTCCGAATTTCGGACGTCACATTCGACGTGTTGAGTCCAATCAAAAGAATTCATTTTCTCATGAGATACACCGAAGTTCAATGTACAATTAACTTAAGGTAGGAAAGCAACTTAGGTTAATTGTGTCAAATTCATTCCACATCAACTCAATGCAATTTGCCTACCTTTCATCATCCTCATTTCACTATATCGAAATTCAAATCGTATCCTCAGAACGCCACAAATGTTGACTCAAACTTGCAATATTGTTTCGCAAATCCGTCCAATTCTATCAATGTTCTCGATGATGGCTGTAGATTAGACAAGGAAAAGCCAGTGGCATATAGACATGCCTCATATTTACATCTTTAAGTCACGACAAAAAAAAAAAAAGGGTTTTCGATTGACTTCAGGAATATACATATTACTCAAAATTCGTTTCACTATCGAGGCGTAACAGTAGGTACAACCCCGCTTATCAGATCACTTCCTGAGACGCTTGATGAAATATACGGGTCCATGCTCACATAAGATGAAGACGATGGAAGTGACTTGCCTGAATAATCAGAAGCCGTCTCAGAAAGTATGGCGTCACCATCAGGCATCAGTTTGAGTATGCTCTCGAGCTCCCTCACCACGTCCAACATTGACGGCCGCTTCTCCGGGTTGTCGAAGCAACACAAGAGGGCCAGAGCAACAAACCTCTCGACACATTCCGAAGGATAAGAGCCCATCCTGCTGTCTATAATAGAGAATATCATGCCTGCCTGATGCGCCATGTTCACCTGCCATGGCACTTGAAAAGTTCATCACCGAAAAAGAAATAAAGGATCTCTAGATTCTCCTTCAGTGCATCTGATATTTGCAACTAAGTTCTGCAGGTATCACACAATGGTGGAGATTTCAAATCACGCCTTTCTAATCCTTGTTGCTGAATTTAATTGTTGCTCCCCACCTAAAATTACAATCTACCACAAATTCACTATATTTGGATATGGCACTATAAAGATATTGAAACCATCCAACACCTGCATATGGATTTTTCTTTCTTTGCAAGAACGTCTTAGCATGTCAGTTTTTGTCGGACCTCAGTGCATGGTGATTGGAACTAAACACGGTTTCCCCAGTATCTAAGAGCAGAAAATATCAGTAACTTACAACTAAAGGTCTCAAGTGAGAACAGATCATATTGCTAACTTACGATTAAAGTAAGCCCAAATTCTGAAGACATAATAAGGTGAGAAGTGATCAGACAATGATAATGACTGACAAGAACCATGAGAGCCTATCATATCAGGAAAGTACCTCTCTGACAATATTCTTTCCATGCGAAATTGGCTGCATTCCAGTCAATAGCTCCAGAAAGACAACTCCAAGACTATAGACATCACTTTTATCAGTCAACTTGTGTGTCAGAAAATATTCTGGGTCAAGGTATCCCTGAAGAGAAAAACCACAGTGAAAAGGGGAGGTCAGGGGAACAGCAAAAGTACATAGTTGAAGGTACTTAAAGTTTCTAATAGACCACTTACCGGTGTCCCTTTGACGATTGTAGACACATGATGGGGCACGGTCCCTTCATCATCCAGGACAGGGGCAAGCCGTGATAGCCCAAAGTCAGCAACTTTGGCAGTAAGCTTGGCATCCAAGAGAATGTTACTGGTCTTAATGTCTCGGTGGAATACCGGAGGGTTGGCTTCTGTATGGAGGTAAAGAATGCCCTTAGCAGACCCCAACGCAATACGCAGCCTCATACTGAAGTTAAGGTACTCTTTAGTTTTACCTGCGTGCAAGTAAGATGAATATCTGTGAAGCGAGAAAAGATTGAAGTACACAAAGCATCATGATAGTATTGATGCATTAAAGTGTATTTGAAAAGCTCATACAAGAACATTCCTGATGGTTCCGTGAAGATAAATTTATCATGGGACCACACTCCAAATGAATGCTTCTGAGTACTAGAGAAATTATATTAGAGGAAGTTCTTGAAACAACTCCAGACAAAGTAGTCAACCTAGATTACTCCTAAAGCTGAGAATTAGTAGTTTGAAAGAGAAAACATAATATGATTCTTTTAAGAAGAGGAATTAAACTGATGCGAATCCAATTCCTTCAATATGCATGTCTCCTACTTTTGTGGTAGCCTATTTTACTAGTCAAAAGTTTGGATAACCAATATGTTGCTAAAATTATTGAGAATATAAAGCACATACCAGAAAGCCAATCCCGCAGAGTTCCACTGGGCATAAACTCATATACTAACATCTGTAAATACACCAAGAGAATACTATAAGTTCTTCTGTTTAAATCACGACAGCCATGCACACAGTAATTTTGTTTGGAGGAAGACAACCGTCGATCCTCCACCATTGATGGTGAAAGAAGTGTTCTGCCATCATGCACACAAGTACAATGTACAAACACTTCTCTCCAGCAACTGTGAAGTACTTTCCATTTTCCTAAACATAATCAGTATGAACAAAAGAGAAAATTGAAATTTGTTCCTTCAACAGCTTTTTAGCCGCAAGAACCCATAAATCAGCAGATGGATTGAGTGCTAAATTAGATTCATGAGTTACTTAGCAATTCTCCTTTTGCACGCATTAAAGAATTCCATTGCTGCTGCTGCTCATGATGAAGCATACATCTAGAAACGCAAACAGATAGTTATGCAAATACAAATTAGAAAAACATAGAATATCAGCTACCGTATTATTTTATCATTCATTGCAGATGTTATAGTAGGCATGGCCAATAGCAAACAAGTAGGATCCAACAACCACATAAAGCCAAACTCCAGGAGTTTACCTGTTCACATTCTTCATCACAATATCCTACCAACGACACTAGGTTCCGATGATGTAACCTTGATAACATTTTTATCTCCGTCAAAAATTCTTTTGTCCCTGTAATGATCCTTCTTCTGCACGTTTTATGGCTACAACTGTGTTGTCATATAAATTTCCTCTATAAACTTTCCCGTAACCTCCTTGCCCAACTTGAGTCGATCTAATGAAGTTGTCAGTTGCGACCGCCATTTCTCTAAATGTGAAGGCTTTCACGCCCTTCAAGCTTCATAGATACCTTTGAGGCTATGAGGAGCAATACAAAATTAGATCACAGGCAAATTTCATTCGTATTAGCTAAGAAAAATCTTGAAGAACTTACATAGATTCTTCCTTGACAAGGAAGGCTGATATCTGGTTTTCCTTCTTGCAACGATAAAAGTAATCACGGCAGAGATTGCAACAATACAGGCAATAGATGATAATACTATGGCCACCAATATCCCTTTACTAATATTCACCTTCTGATTCGGAAAAATCACTGCTCAATTAGGAAACCATACGAGTCAAATACAGGAGATTAGACCAAATTTGATTATTACTTCATTCTTGATAAAATCGGATTTAACCAATGATAATACATTTTGACATATCAGCTTGTATGACCATCCTTGCAAAGAGTAACAAAGCATCTTTCTCAAATATCTAACTAAATTTAAATCACCAAGGCATACTTCTTAACCAGGGTAAATTTATTATGACGATCACAGTTTTCTCTCGCAGAGTCAACTTTATAAAGCTTCCTCTAGTGTAAGTGCCAGAGAAAAGAGGAAAAAGGTACACAAGAGATGCCTGATTAAAATCTTCAAAGAAGATGTAGAGGTTATTGTCTTCATATGGAAGATAACAACAATCAAGAAGGAAATATCAAGTAATGACTACATTTCTATTTGTTTGCAAAGTGATACAAAGTCGACACTTTAGAAAGCCAACTGTATTTTCAACCTAGAGTATCAGTTCTCTCAACAAATTGTGAATTTCATACCAACTTTGCAGATAAATGTCCCATACATGCATTCACTAAGAAGCAATAGAACTGCAGAACAAGTTGCTTTGAGGCAACTTAACTCATTTGAAATAAGCTAAATAAGGTAGTAGTGTGTGATACCTTTCCTGATTACCCATATCAAGTGATGGCATATGTTTAAGGGCTACTTTGCAGCATCATCATCATTAGAAACCATCACTGCAGGTGATTCTTTAAGACAAAAGTTGTGTGGAGCTTACTTACCACTTGAATAAGGTCCCAGAAGAGTAAAATTGAGAAGTTCATATGGTCCATATAAGTCATTTCTACGAAAATGCCACGATGTGAAGATGTCTCTTATTCGCGAACCTCACTCGCATTAAATGTACTTGAACCGTTAACCACTGGGAAAAGTTTCAAATACATCCTCATCCGTGGTCCTTCCCAGGCATACGAATCAATATGCAATTGATATAGTTCCATGTTAAGAGATCTGGTTAAGTACACTTCAAATTGATGCTCATAAGGAGGGAAATAAGAGAAGCTGGGACTCTTCAGTCGGTATCCAATTTTCAGCGGTGATGCGCAGAAGCATTGCACGGGCGATGATGGAACATATTCGAAAAAATTATCTGTAGGGCATGCTTGCGTAAGACAACTAGTGGAATTCGCTGAGTTGCCAGGTGTCCCATCGTCTCCACCCTCATTCCCACAAAATCGGCTAACATTCATTAAATTCCCTTTACTGCAGACAGGATTGCCTCCAAGCCTAAAGGAAAACTCCTTCATTAAATTTCAGGCATGGGGACTTTACCAAAGGCAAATAATCACTCCCTTTAAAAAAATGAAACATCTGACATTTTCCGACTTCTTTGGCACAGCAAAGCCAAAAGAATGTGCCAAGAGCTTCTTTCCTTGGCTTTTCAATGCAAGGTTGTAAACACATTTGATGCCTATAAATAAATTATCTATAGGCCTCAAAGTTTATTTTGGCCTTTTGGGATGGCTTCAGAGGCACTGCCAAAGGCAACTGGTAGTCCCATGCAGGACCTCCAGGTACCATTTGCCAAGAGCTCCCCTACTTGAGACAACCAAAAGTGGGGACTTGAAGAATAACCAAGATCTTGACAGGTTGCTATAATCATTTTCAGGCATACATTTGAAAAAGTCAGCATATAAACAATGTAATCTACACCTATGTTTTTCGTTAATGTAATTGGGGGCAGAAAGGAACAGGAAACGAACCTTAGAGTGACATTCTCTGGAGGATTAAGATCTCCTACCACATCTGAGAATGAATTCTTTTGAAGATCACTGTGATAAAAATATAAAAAATAATAAATAAACATCAACAATCTCAATAAGAATAAAGTAGATGACAGATGTGCATAATGTTTTGATAAGCTTGTTGATAACATTACAGTGCATTTCAGGAATGAGCATGCTGTGAGACACTGCTTTACTTCCAGATCAGATAATTAAGGAGGAGGAAAACTGAGTGCTTACATGATAAGCCTCTCGCTTGAAGTGAAGTTCATATTCTGCCAAATGTTTACAGGGACAGAACCTGTCAAGCTGTTATTCTCCAGTGACCTGCATTATAAGTAATGTCCAGATTCAGATTTATGAAAAACATAGTATTAAGAGAATGAGTACCTTATACTCTATCAAGATCAAGTGCGAGAAAATAATCTCAGAAGCACTGCCACTTCTACACCTGCTAATAACATACAAAAACAAGAATTTTAACAATCATGAAAGGAAAGATAAAGAGTCTCACAGTCTTTGTAGAGAGGGAAGATTGGAAAAATTTGCTGGAATAGATCCATTGAGAAGGTTATTCGATAGATTGCTGCAATCAACAAAGTGTATCCCAAATATAGCAGTCACGCTGATATCATTTTCATGGATAGGGAGTTGTATCATATAATCGATCGTGTACATACATGGTTGTTATATTATCAGAGAGCTTGTTTGATGGTATAGGCCCACTAAGCTGATTATGGCTGAGAGCTCTGCAATATGGCAAAAAATAAAAAGTCAAAACAAGTTTTAGATGTATTAGCATGAGTATTTTCTAAAACGCACTTGATGGAAACATATATGTCAGACTTGGCAGATTATAAGGAACCAAGAACAAACAATTGGAAAATTCTCAAACTCACAAAAATCTAAGATTTAGTATCTGGCTAAGATCAGGAATTGATCCCTCCAAACTGCAATTTCAAGACTCCTGCCAGGCAAGTTTGGAAAAGCATTAGAAACCTTATGGAATAATTAGTGCAATATATGGTCCACAAATGCTTTTCATTGTCTTTTTTATAAATCATAGATGAAGTCTGGTACTTCCTTCTTAAACAGGAAAGCTGGTTCCCTGCCACAATTTCCTAATACATCTCAATTAGACCATTAACTTTGGGAAGCAATTCCCCAAGTTTTACAATGTTCTACGGAAGTCATTCCTCAATTTCCTATCCATGAATTTCTCGCATTTAAGACTGTTTTTAATGATTGAAATAACACTTTAAGGTGTTTGGTCCGCATCAAAGTTCTTTCATTTAGGCATTGCAGAATCTATAGTTCTCCACAGGTAATAACTGAATGTACAACAAGCCATTTTTACAAGATCTGAATTTTTTTTCTCTCAAGCAGTTCATAGCCCAAGCAGCTTCATCATTCCAGCTACCAACTTTTCTGATAATGCATTTCCTGAGTATTTTCAACCTTTCTACTATAGTTAAAGAGCATGCTAGAATAATGTGATTTCACGCCTCAGCAGTGCATAATTTACTACTAAATGCAGTTAAAGACCAAATGTCAACTCACAATTTTGCTAAATTGGGGAATTCCCCATAAGAAGCTGGTATTTCAGTGCCCTTGAAGTTGTTATTGTCAAGTTGACTGCAAAATTAAGGAGAGCTTTTATGGAAAGATCAGATCAACATACTTCAACAGTGTAATATGCATGCCTCTAATGCATGTCTCCAGCAGAAACAGAGTAAGTCATCAAATGCAAAAGAGGGGCAATTTGAATGCAAAAGAAGTGCAATTTGAAAATATCAGATCTGCTATTCCTCATGCTACCTTTAGAATACCAGTTGACCTCGTGTCTTAGGCATACCAGAATATAGCTACTACAGATTATAGAACAGCTACATTGAGGAGAGAACTTCAATCGTGAAGGAGGCTATGAGAAGGGCAATGGCAATTCAGCATTAGATTTACAAACTTGTTACAAGTATGCATATCCTTTTTTTCAATGTTGCATGACGATTAATTCTTCATGATCACCTGCTGTTTATGGTTCAGTCAACCTACTCAATTACAGAGTTGATCCTACTAATTGCTAATTATATCCATATTGTTCTCATCTTCAGCTTGAGACATTGCAGTGCTACACCTTGTTATTACAGAGCGGTTTGGTAATGAGTCCACTTGTTTCTGACCAAAAGTTTCTTTCAACATAAGGACTTTACAAAATTTAGAAATAGACAAGGAAATGAAGAGAGCCAGGAAAAGGAGAGTAAGCAGATGACTGCACACCTAGTAGAATTCAACTACAAGGGCCTTCATACAATGGAGGCACTAGTGACCTAGACAGGCTAGCATAGTTACATGTCTGATTAATGCATGTATGTTCACTGGACTTTGAGATACATATCCATATGCACCTTTAGAGTCAACTGATTTACTAAACATGTGGGAAGAGATCAGAACCACAATTGAAACAACTTAATCCAAAATACAATTGGAAATCACATAAGATGTCATACAGTATGCGCAAGTCTGGCAAGAGTGAGAACTCGTGGAAGATATCCAGATAAGTTGTTATTGTCCAAAAGCCTGCAAAATTAATTATATTAAATAATTTTTTTTTCTGTATTAGCCATTAACAGAAGTGTAACAGAAAGTTGAGAAAATCAGAAAAGGGATGAGCTGTAAACTCACAAGTGAAGAAGCGTGGATATGTTGGAAAGCTCAGCTGGAATTTGGCCACTTATTGTGTTATTATTCAAATGGCTGCGACATTTAATCTGTAAGAACATAATACGCAGAAGAAGGCTAGGCCACCAGCCAACACCAAGCAGCCAATAAAGGTTGAAAATCCACTTACAGGTGTTTCGCACTACTCAAGCTGGCAAATGATTTTGGTATTGGACCTGATATTTGATTCTCGTCCACTTGAAGTCTATTCAAGTTCGAGAGATAGCCAAGCTCATCAGGTAAAGAGCCAGATAACTTGTTTCCATTCAAAAGCCTGCGCTGACAAAAATTAGTCAAATCACTCTCAGAAAACCATTGTTGTTGGAGCAAATTACAATCATGAAAATGAAAACAGAGAACCTTGAGAGCTATTCTCTAACTTCTCTCCAGTTGCTACTTTTCGGACATTCAGACAAACAAGCAATTTCGAACTATGGGATTTAGTTAAAACTAGTAGTTTTCTTTTCTAAAAACTAGTAGTCTTCTTTTTGGCAAGTTATTTCTCAAAATCAATTAATAAATGAAAATCGGCTACTTTCATAAGGATCTATAGAAAACCGTTTGGAGAACAATTGAGAATGAGCACCATCTGGTGAGACCTTTTGCAAGCTGCAGGGATGTATCAATTTCAGAAACATGAAAAATTAAATAAAAACTTACAGAGTACGACATCAACCCAATTTAGAAAAGTTATCAATTACATAGAGAAGAAATGTGTGCATATCTTATCCATAAATAAAATAGTTTAAACCACCCAATGGCATATTATCATCCATTTCATTAGTCAATGTCACTTCCCTAAGTGGAAGACCTGGTTAAGAAAGTACAGTTAACAGAATCTGATTCTTGCTCTGCATCAACGATTATATGTGCATCAAGAGTTGAAACAGTGAATTAAATAGCTAGCTGGAGGTTGCAAAATCGAACTGCAAACTCACTTACAAGAGTCTCAAGGACGCAATACTTCCTATCTCCTTTGGTATGCTGCCAGTTAACTCATTCCACATGAAGTCTCTTCCACCAAATAAAAATGAATAGGAAAGAAAAAGAGAAAGGATCAGCATCAATACTTCCATCTTACTTACTAGCTCAGCAAATATTTGCCCTACAATATATGCTAAAATTGTAAGATGACACAATCACTAACTCACAAAATTTGAAGTTGAGACAACTGCGCGACGGCAGGAGCTATACTTCCAGAAAGATTCATATTCAGCAGCCGGCTGCATCAGGAAAGGAAATATAAGAACAGCCGGATATATTGTAATTATATCCTAAAGAATAACTTGACTTAAAGTGGGCTGAGAAGTTGATATTTTCAATATTAAGACTATAATAAATTGTGATTATTTAGCTCTCTGCTAAAGAATCTCTAGAACTATTTATAGCAGTTAGAGTAGACCGTACATCTCATACACATGCAAATAACCATCAGTGCCAACTGTTCCAGAGCATAGAACTCCTGTCCAGTTAGATGTGCATGGATCCCCCTTCTCCCAATTTGCAAGGTGTTTCATAGGGTCAACCAGACTGCTCTTCACGGCAATTAATGCATTGACTGCAAATAGCACAAGCACTTAAGCATTTTACAAATGAAATTTCTAGAAACAATCAGCCTTGAAATGATGCTATAAAGTTGCACGCATCCTCAAATAGTAATAGCATTAGTTTCACTCTCCATGTGTCCCAAAAAAGGGAAGAGTAAAGAAAGAGCCGACCAATTCATGTCAACTACTACATTTTTATGTTATTTTTTATCAATAATCCAGGGGCACAGGCATGGAGACTTGGCTACGTATACACCCATGAAACAACGTGTAAGCCCCATAAACCATGAAGTCCTAGCTTTTGGCCTGTGCGAGGGGCTTTGACTCAGAGTAGTCTGCATATAGTTAGTATAATTTGAAAGGGTGACCTCTAGTTCCTTAGCTGGAAATCTACCGATGCCCCACGTCAATTACTACTTTGCAATAGTAATATTCGTGATGTGACGATAACTTTCACCAAGGTACTGAAACAGAGTTCAAGGAGCAAGCCTGGTAGACAGAGAAAACTCCTAATCTTATACATTAACTTCAACCACATCTGAGGATTGGGAAACTAGACATTATGGTCTGACAATAAGAATGGAATGGCTGAGAATAATGCCAAAGAAAAAGAAAAAAAAACAGCTCAGATCCTCAACTAGCAACCAAATACACCAATATATTTGACAGCTTACAATTTTACAACGATCTACCAGAAATTATAAAAGATAAATGCATACACTCTGCTTCTCATGCACACTTGGGCGATGCAAAAGATAGAAAGATCACCTTCTGACGGAGCGGTGACCTGCGCTTCAACTAGGTATGCGAAATAGCAACATGAAAGGACGAGAGCAGATATGGGAACTCTCAGCTTCAGCATCCTCTTCCCCTGAAACAAAATTTAAAGACTAAAACATCGCGCACATTTCTTCAACCTCCCAAAGCATTGGCATCGTGTGATAGATTCGCATTTCTACATGAGAAAATAAAACAGACATACGCATACACAAACCCTGTTCATCGTATTGCCGAAGAAACTAACATTACCTAACGGATCAAAAGAGAAGTCTCAAGTTCTTAAAAAACGCGACTTGAGCAGGGAAAACATCTGAAATCTTGAAATTAAACAGCCCCAGATCAAGAAAAAACCTCTCCAAGCATCCAACAACAAATGAAACGAAGACCCATCAACAAATACCAGAATTAGACTCGATTCGAGCATCTCCCTCACCTCAAGTCCACCCACAGGCCTAAGCAAGAGCTCGTAGAAACCCTTTCGGATTCAGAACCAGAAGTCAAACAACTCAGGCGGTGGATATACGGGAGTAAAAAGGAGAAAGCCGAAAGCTTTGCAGTGTGGGCACACCACGATCGGCGTCAGTATCGTGAAGGCGACAACGGGAGCGGGAGGGTGACTTTTCTACGGTCTGAACACGAGCTGTGGCTGCGATGCATGCGATGGCACTTGCGTCATGGTGGTTGAACCCACATAAAAAAAAAAATGGAGCAAGCAAGTGACAAGAATCCGGAAAAGTACGAAACCAGCAGATCCTCTTCACTTCCTGACGCGTCTAATCCGATGCCGCGTCGCCATTGACGATTTCTTGATTTTAATATTAATGGCGGTCGAAGCTTTTGTCCGTGGATGCGAACGTGCGACAAATGGTAAAGACAGGACATTCCCCACGCCATAGAAGGGAAGCTCGCTTTTTGTGCTTCACGGACAGGGACAGAAGTACAGAAAAGATGCTGAGGAAGAAATTCCCACGCCCAGCTCCTTGAGTGGGTTAGAACAGTTTTTTTGTTTTTTTGGAGTACTATCTAACAGGGGGTAGTTTGTGGATCCTCGGACAGTGGTCAAGATTGTACTTGATCATGGATCAACTGACTCAGTGCTCCACCAAGTAATCCCGGTGGACGCGGAGGACTATGTTTTTGTTTGCGCTGGACTCCCAATTCGAAAGAAATTTTTATGTTCTTCCTCTCTCGAGGAATATATCACTGAATTTTACTTCTCGGAATTCAAACGTAACAGTTTAAGGTTATAATTAGGACATAAGTTCAGAAAAATATTGAGAAAGTAGTTTATACCCCAAGCTCCTTGAATGGGCTAGAACATTTCTTTTTTTCCTTTTTGGAGTACTAGTTTTCATTGATTCTTTTCGTTTATGTGTTATAGAGAATTAAGATTAATACCATTAACAAATTCCAAAATGATATAACTGTAACAAATTTAATTAGCAAAAACTCAAAATTAGTATATTTATAACAAATTTACTTTTCATAAATTTTCGTTAAAATATATTAATATCATAAAAATTCACAAATTGGTATAATTATGACAAGCGAATGATAAAACTCTAAACTATTATATTTGTCAATTATTAAGCATCATCCAATTTAATAATTTTATGATAAAATTTAATAGAAATTAATAGAGGGCAAATTTGTCTAAATTCTTGCCGGGTCGCCATTGAGATTTCTTGATTTAATATTAATGGATGTCGAAGCTTTCGTCCGTGGAAATTAACAACCATAATAAATTTATTCCAAATTAATTTGTTGAGCACAAAAAACTTCAAACTAGAATATTTGTGATAAATTTACTTTTTGTTAGCTTTCGTTAAACTAGACTAATATCATAGAAATAATAAACTGGACACTTGTGACAAAGGAGGTAAAACCCTAAATTAGTAAACTTATCAATTGTCAAGTGTCATTTAACTTAACAATTTGAAGGTAAAATTTATTGGAAATTAACATAGGATAAATTTGTTACAAGTATACCAATTTATGATTTAAATTAGGGTAAATTTAACATATTTGTATTAGTTTGGATATTTTGTTGTATTAATCAAGAAAATTACGACACTATGCATGTAGTTGAGATAGTGTTATGGTAGGGATTCTTTACTCGGATGCCATGTATATAAGCTCCCTGGATTCGGATGGTATATTTGTACAAATCTCTTGTTTGATTGTGATTAAATACCGGAGGAGTTACTTAACAAATCATCGTTCTAATCAAAACACCGTTCAAGAATACTTAAACGAGGAAATTTCAGATATTTATTATACATGTCACGACAAAATCAGCACTCATTCCCTTGTCTTAAAGTTTCTTCTTCATGGAAATATGAGAACATAATAATAGAGATGAGACCATCGGTTACTACGGTGGCTCTAATTCCACTAAGACTCTACTGATCCTCAACGAAGAGGTGAAGACTCTACTAATACCTGGGGAGGCGCTAGGTGTATTAAGTGTGACTCATGGGTGGTGGTCCTCCCGCTTAAGTGTCACCAGGGTTTACACGCGGTTGTCGGTCAGCCGTGTTCGATTCCTCCAAAGACCAAAAAAAATAATAATAATAGAGATGAGATTGTGCTGGATTTTGGTGGTAATAATTTGAAACTGTACTTCAAGTGCGTCATTTCGTCACTGGTTAGAAGCAATCAGAGATGGGAAGGGATCATACATATGTACAAATCGAAACCAATGATCTAAGTAGAAAGTGCTGAAGCACTTACATCCCATTTAGACTCTCATTATGTCCAAGTAAACATTCCTACTAAGAGAAAGTGAAAGTGTTGGAATAATATATCTAAAGTAATGATTAACTTAATTTAGTAACTCTCAAAATTAAATTAGCAGTTGGTCCAAGTACACTTCAATACTCTTACTAACAGTTTCAACTGGATAAATGATAAACTGCACTAAAACCTCTCTTATCTCTCTCAATTTGCTTATGATAGCCCAATTATTTGGTCAAAATTATAGAGGTAATGCGTTATAAAAATTCGGACTTGGGATATAGTGTTTTGATATCAAATGAGATGTGTGAAGAGAAAAGATAGTCACTTGATCAGCTTCAGATAACAACTTATGACCAATTTGTATGTCCTTAAACTAAATCGGCGAAGATCATATCGGATACATCGTGTGTCACAATTCTAGACACAAACCTAACTAGTGATTAAGTGTCATGTGAATGATTTGCAAAATATATCTTGTCTCGATAAAAACTCTAAAATCTCTTTAAACTACCACGGATTTTTTAACATAATGATCTGCCAACCGTTTTATGTGGTATGACCGGTGCTGATGTCCATGAGTTTTGTAATTTGTAAATTCTTTTATGATTTTATGATTTCTTTTCTTTTCTTTTCTCTTTTTTTTCTTTATTGTCTTCTTCCCTTCACCACTCGTCGGGTCACCGGTGATGACTGCAAAACCCTTGCTAGATCTAGGCTTCATTGGGAAATTTATCCAAAAAGTCTTGAGCCTATTGCATTTTTGTTAATTTAACTCTAAACCTTTTAATTATATCAATGAAAGTCTTAAACATTTTCACATTTTGCCAATTGAGTTACTTAGGTCAATTTTGATCGAAATCTCTAACTTGGATACCAACTGTCCTATGTGGATCAATGCTAATATGGATAATTTTTAATAATAATTTAATATTTTTTTCAAAGTTATTTCTTTTTTCTTTTTTCCTTCTATACTTTTTTCTTTTTCTCCTCTCTCTTTTCTCTTTTTCTTTTGCCCTTTTTTGCTCATTTGGGCTGTTGGCCTTAGGCGATTGGCAACCTCTAGCAACCATTGACGAGGTCTAGCAATGGCCCGGGAGGGAAAAAGGGCAAAAGAAAAAAAATGAGAAAAGAAAAAGAATAAATAAATAATTTGAAAATATGAGAATGTTTTTAACTCAATTGACATAATTAAAATGTTTAGAATTGAATTGATAAAATTACGTAAGTTATATGACACTTTTCCTATCTTTTCCCTTTTCTTTTCTCTTTTTTTCTTTATTGTTTTCCTATTTCCCTCTGTTGGCTACCAGGTCACCAATGATATTGATTGTGGCACCCTCGCCAGATCTGAACTAGATGAAGGTGGCCAGTGTTGATTGGACCTCCACGATAGCGATTTTTTTTTATCAAAATTGGTTGACTAACTAAATTGGAAAATCGTTAAAAGGTTTAGGACTATATTGGTCAAGTTTTAAAGTTTAGAATTGAATTGGTGGCGCAAAATATGTTTAGAACTCTTTGTATAATTTTTCTGAGAATTGAATGTGTTGTGAGCTTGATGTATGAATTTGTTTTATTTTTTTATTTTTTTAACTCTTGTACAAGATAACCCATATAGTTAATTTGCAAATATTGGAATCAATCAAAATATTATATATATATATATATATATATATATATATATATATATATATATATCTCCCTAGCAACTAGAGACCCCAAAATGGTTTCCTATTCAATTAATAGACAATTATATCACGGCCTCAAGTTAGATAAAATGTAATTGTATTTTGATTCTTCAATTTTCTCCAATTCATTCCCCCAAGAAGTAGATTGTTTTATATCCTACACGAGAAGTCGAATATTCAGACAAAGTGACATTGATGATTTGGGACAGGCTTGACGTTACTCTTGATTGCTCAGACACAAAGACTTTCTGAGGTGCTTGCGAGAATAGTCCAACCCCAAAAATTTAAGCCACTAAACAGCATGTAGATAAGTTAATATAAATTACATGGATAATGATGTGAAATATTATAACAACCTTGTCTTCTCGTTATCAAATGAGTTTCATTTCCTATTGCCTTAACGTGTTGAGTAATTTTTCCAACAACTCTAATTAAACAAATTTTCTTTCTTTATTTTGCCAAAAATGAATAATTTGAATTATATTTTTCTTAAACATGATCACTTATATCAATTATAAAAATAAATAAACAAAAAATATTCTTATCATCAATCATATTTGGTAGATGATAAAAATATTTTTCAAGCTAATTATTTCAAATAATATAAAAGATTATTTTCAAGAATATTTTAAATTATTTATTTTATACGAAATAAACGGACATCGCGCTTGAGCACTTGACGTTGGCCATCGCCAATCCACCGTCGTTGATGACTTGAATCTCTTCCTTACTTTGCAACATACGGAGGTTGCGGCCGTTGATCTGACGTCTTGGGGTACTTAGGATGAGATCTCTCTCAAGTTGCTTTTGAGAACCCAACGAGTTGTCCTGGCAATACTACAGTAAGTTATAGACAATTCGGACTGAGGTTACCATGTTTCGCTATCATGTGTGACATGTGAAGATAAAAGATAGTAACTTGATCATCTAACTCCAATTTAACAACTTATGACCTATTTAGACAGTGCTAACTGGATTACCATGTTAATGATTTCGATCAAATATGAGTTAATGAACTTTATTGAAAAATCGCCAAAAAGTTTATAATCACACTAATCAAATTGAAAATTTTAAAATTAAATTAGTGTCCATGGACAATTTTATTGAGAATTAAATTTATGTCGTACGATTAATATATAAATTCTTTTTTTTTTAAATTCCGTATAAGACACCGATATGGTTATTAGCAAATATTGAAATTAGTTTTAAAAAAAAAGTCTCCCTGGCATATAGAGGCTCCAAAATGGTTTCCTACTTTATTAATAAACGATTATATCACGGCCTTAAGTTAGATGAAATCTATTTGGATTTTATTCTTTAATTTTCTCCAAATTTATTCCCCAAGAGGCAGATGGTTTTATCCTATACGAGAAGTTTTGTTTTTTCGTTTAAAACCTATACGAGAAGTTGAATGTTGAGAGAAAGTGACTTCAATGATTTGATACTGCCATGACGTTACTCTTCATTAGCATGTGCAAAGACTTTTCCGAGGTGATTACGAGAATATCCAACTCTAAAAATTTAAAACAATAAAAGTTATAAAAGATAAGTTTTAATAGGTATTCCATGGATAATGATGTGAGATATTATAACATCCTCATATTTTCATTATCAAATGAGTTCCATATTCTACTGCCTTAATGCATTAGGGTAATGTCTTCCTACATTACACCACAATTAAAATCTTGATTCCCATATCATCACGTCCTCACTCAACATGAATCTGTCACCGTCGACGACTCGAATCTCTTCCACACTTAACAAAATATGGAGGCTGTGACCCCAGCACAAGTAAAACCAACCTTAAATTAAAGGTCACCTGAGGTCACAATCGTTGATTTGACATCGCAGCCTTAGACTGGCGTTGGGCTGAGGTCACGGTGGCAACATCCGTCACCGAAATTCAGCATAGATAAATAATTTAGGATCCAGTGAATTTCAACGTCTTCAAATAATCTATGTTACCCTTACACAAAAAAAAAAAAACATCTTCAGATAAGCATGGCGAATCGTGTCCGTCATCGCGAAATCTTATTTTATGCGCACGACCGAGACAGCCCGCGTCCTATCTCCAGAAAAAAGTTTATCGAGTCCGCTGATAACGCCGTAAACGGCAAAATGCTTTAAGATATTATGAACTGCCTTGTACCTATTGGCTTTCGAGCCAGCTAAATTGAAAGGCTTGGATCATTCCATGACATCTTTGGGATCAAATAGGTCAAGCGGCCGACAAAAAAGACTGCATCCATGGCTTCATGCGGTGTTGGCATGCCAAACTCAGATCATTAATATCTTGCAGTATAATCAGATGAAGTCAAGGCTTCTAGATACATATCGTTGCTGAGGATCTGATGTTTGTCCACGAATCTTGTATAAATTGTTGGCTTGCATAAGAACTCAAAATGTCTAATGAACATGGAGGTTTGTCTTCGTGACGCCTTGATTTAACTTACTTGAGGACAACTTACTTAAGATATTATTTGCTTTAAACCTATTCTATACCGAGCTATAAGAGATAACGTAATTCTTTATGCAGAAATTCAAAAAAATTGGGAAATCTTTGATTTTCATGATTTTACACAATAATAGGATGAAGACATAATTTTTTTTTTTTTTTGTGACTCAGGGAACTCGCGCACCGTACCAACACGGACAGCCCAAAAGCCTAGTATCGGGGGGGTAAACCCCAGGGGCAACACGTGCTAGTCACCACCACACGTGCCACCGGGTAAGTCACCCTGCGACCCCGGGAATCGAACTCCTCCTTGCGTTAGGGAGAAGCTCACACGCGCCAGCCGCCACCCGATGAGTGATATGAAAACATACTTTTTATCCATAGCATTATCGTAAAAAATGATTGTTATAGAAAATAAAAGAGATGGAGAAATCCAATTTCTCTCCCTTAACCCACTTTTCTTTAGCATATTTTATCTTATGGAGGATGGAATATAACATTCGTTGTTTTGGGTAGAGAGAAGATCGGATTTTATTTATACAGGTTATCATTAAGTGCCTTTCATCAAAACACATTTTATTTTCGTACCTTTTCATAAGAACCATTGCTTGCTTATAAGAATTACACTTTTTCATTTCATAAGAATTACAACTTCTCATAGGCAACATTTCTTTTATAATATTTAAATAATTATTAAACCATTAACTAATAATGTCACATGGGCCACAATAATTCTTACCCAAGCCTTACAGCAAGTGAGCACTTGTGCTCCTACCTAAGCACACCTAACTTTAGATTTCTAAAGCCAAGTATTGCTGTTACGTTAAAAGACATCTCTATAAGTTAATTCTAGTTTTTACATATATATATATCACTTTTCTTCTATTCGGTGAGTAGTTCTGTTCATTTATGCCCCATTTGCCATTCTAGAAACTTGCTAGGAGTTGCTCCTTATCCAAATCTTGCCTTGATCACCACTCCTTGCTCTCGTTGGACTTGGTCATTACATTTCTCTGTTTTCCAACTTCCGTGGATTTCATAAGGGGACCCAAGACTTGCATGAGATGCTATTTCAAACTAGAGACCTAGTCAAGTTGGCCATGTCTCGTGACGGGACTCGAGAAGGATGACTCTGAATGCACAAATCCAAACGATGACTTTCTTGATCCCATCCCTGGGGGCTTTTTGCACCATTGATTTAGTTGTTGATGAAAGAAAGTGGGTAGTTACAATCAATGAGATCAATGGCGGATTAAACCGCTCGTGGAACTTCTTGTATCTTCGACGAAGAAACACCTTTCTTGACTTCCAACAACTTTTATTTGCCCTTTTAATAATACCTTAAATTTATCAATTAGAAAAAAATATTTTCAAATAATTGATTCTTCATTAAATAAACGCATAATACCTATGGTTTTGAAATTCAATTTCTCCATTAGGCATCAAAAGATAAAGATAAAGAAGAGTTGGATGATGAGTTTGGTTTATATGAAAAAGAACAAATATGTTGGTGTCATAAACAAAATCTATGAAGTACAACTAAGTCTTAAAATTTTCATTCTAAAACTAATGTAAATTCGTGCAACTAAGTCTTTCTTTATATAATCGTGATATTTTCTTACGAATTTCTATAAACTATTATGCTAAGTCCAAACATCAAATTCTTGATATCACTTCCAAGTCACGGTAAGAAAAGCTTAATAAAGGTAAATTCCTTGGACCCAAATGCAATAGACTAGAATCGAAGCTAGTTCGAGGTTTCTTACTCATGCATATCCTTATGAAATGAACTTTGTACATTGACATAAAAGAGTGATTTAAAAAAAGAAGATGGAGAAGAAGAAGAAGCTAATCTTGTTCATTTATTTCACGGAAAATAAATTATTTAAAAAATATTTTCTTAAAAATGATTGTCTATAAAAATAAAAAATAAAATATTTCGTCATCCATAAAAATATTTAGACATAAATTGTTGTTGATAATAAAAACAATTTTCATTGACTAATTATTTTAAGCGATACAGGAGATTATATTTAAAAAATATTTTTTAAATCATTTATTTTTTATAAAATAAAAAGAGCCTAAAACATGAGACTAGTTTTCTTTGATTCTACACGAAGCATTTCGCTTTTTTTGTCGAACTCATCCTCGACCAACCCAAGATCCCGATGCGCACCACAAGCCCAAATTGAAGTTTAATTGGAAAGAACAAAAACCGGCTCGGGTTTGCAGTCCGGTTTCGGTGTGATTTTTTTACTATTTCTAACAGTACTCTGGTTGTTCACGAGTTGCTTTATTAGGCCATTGTACATTATCTTGAGGTGACAACCAAGTATTTCTAACAAAAGATTAAGCTGAGCGAATATCTCGTGAACATAACCGATCTATGAAAGTTCATGATGTACATGACAATTCCTTGCATATATGCTCATACCTGAACCATCTTCTGGGTGCGATCTTAAAGCATTCACAAGAGAAAAAGATCTTGTAGAGTCCAACTCTCGGACTTACACCACCCACGAATTATTAGATACTTTCAGAACTGCCTAACATGTCGAAGTTCTTCAATCCAACTCGAGGTCTAACCACAGAATCGAAAAGGAAAGACACCACACCGTACAAGGTCGATTCACCAAGTTTCTTCATGCATTGAAAAATGCTCTCGGGGGTCCCCATAGATATATTATATGATGCGACCGATCCTAGTTAAAGCGAAGCGTTGCATTAACGGGGCGTGATTGTGGTCATCACTCCACTTACAAGGTCAGTTCCGACCAAATCGGTGGATGGGTGTGGACTTCTCCTTGGGTAAAGAGGCTGTAGGGCAGAATCCTCGATTCCTGAGCTGGAAGGTTCTGATTCCGCGGTGATAGTGTCGGTTTCCGGTAGCACGGAAGATATGTTCTCCAATTCTCATACCACCTCCAACATTGTTGGTCGCGCCTTGGTCTGATCTTCGCAACACTTGAGGGCCAATGCCATAAACTTCTTGATGCATTCAGAAGGATATGGGCCCATGCTTCGATCTATGATGGAAAGCATCGATCTATGATGGAAAGCATCGATCCATATTGACAAGCTTGTAGCACCTGCCATTGCCATCAACAATATAAAAGTTCACAGTGAGAGAGTGCCAACAGTGGGACAACATCATGATGCAAAAGTTACGCTTCATCTAAAAATACTGATACTATGACAAGAAATGCAATGGAATCAAATTTGAGGGCCACTCTCTAAGTAATGGAAAACAAGTGATAGCATTTTATGTTCTATTGACATAGAATTCAGCACTTCGGTGAGTTGGAAAGATAATCATACTGACACTGCCCTGGATTGCTGCATGCATGAGTCAGGAGAGTATAGGAATTATTCTCCGGTGGGGTTTGTATGACCATTCCCCTAGGATTTAATGGAAAGCGAAAGAACGAGTACCTCCCTGACAAATGTTTATGCCATGAGATATGGGCGGCATCCCTGTCCACAGCTCCAAAAATACAATCCTAAGGCTGTTAACATCACTCTTTTCGGTTAACTTGTGTGTCAAAAAGTACTCTGTGTCAAGGTAGCCTGCAAAAGAAAATAGGATATTGACAATTATTAAGGTCAACCCTCAAAATAGTGAAGCAGTGGAAGGTACACAAGAGATGACTTTAAATTTGGTTGTCCGGATTTTTAACTAGAATAGAACCGTCTAAAATAAGATATGGAGTGCAATGAATTTTGGTATATCCTATATACTGTTTAGTGATTGCAATAATAAAGTCAGATTATCCATATCATATTATATATATTGTTTAGTATAAGCACCTATATGAATAAAAAATTTCATAAATAGAGATGGTAAAATCTCTCACGGCACTCTTATCTACCTTTTTTTTAAATTTATTTTCCTCTTTTTTCATTAATTTCCCTTTTTAGTTCTTTCTTCCCATTCCATCATTCTCTAATAAATTGTTATTGAATAGAAAATTGTACTAATATACCTACAATAATATAACCCTAAAATATGTCATAAATATATATTTATATTGAATTTATATTATAAGATAGAATTAAATTTGAATATATAAATAAAAATAAGATTAAATTAAAAACTATAATTTTATTTTTTATTATTTTGATTTTTTTATATTAGAACTTAAATATTATTTATATTGAAATATAATTTTAATTTGTTAATTTAAGAAATTTATTAGAGAAATTTTTTTCTTATTATGAATATTAGAAATTTTATCTACTTTTATCCCATCTCTTTCATGGGATAATTTTATCCGACCTATATTATCTTTATATTTGATCTTATCTTTAGTAGGCACCAAACGCATAATAGGATAAATTTTATCCTAATGCCTTAGAGCTGGATCTCTACTTACTTACTGTTCTACTTGCAAATGAAACAATGTCAAATCCGAAAGTAACATAATGCCAAAATTTTCTCGTTTGATACCATACCAATGCACTAGTGAAATAACAGATGACTCGAGAGAATCACCACTAGTTTGTCGTCCTCTAGTTTGTTTGAGACTATCCATTGAGCATCAGATGAATGATTAAAGCAGCTCTGCATGTCTAGGACTAAATGGGAAGGTTGGCCAGACAGGAATTAATCATCAAGATCTATGGTGGCTTCACGGGCCACGCAAGTAAGTTTTGGCTCGTATGATTAATAAGTTAAAAGTTTCGTATGAAAACATTAATCTTTCTTTTAAATTCTATAATTATCTTTATCAATAATTATTTACAAAAAACTACTACTATTATTTTCACCACAGCACCAATATCAGCCATTATAAAAATAATTAATGTGATAAATATAAGTATTTTTACCACGGCATTAAGATCAACCCTTACAAATATAATTACTATTATTATTTTTACCACAACACCAAGATAGCAGGGGCTTAACTAGATTACGTTGTTATCCAATTTGAGTCAACCAGATTTTATTGGTTTTGAAACTTGAGTCGAGCTCTATCTCAAACTCAAATTCCAAAAGAGAAATGCTAAATTTCATAACATCAATCCACAAGTACAATTGTTATAATAACATGGCTCAACTTTGTGAAGGATATTATAATATCGAAAACCAATAAATTTTTGTTATAACGACATAATTGTTACTTATCTTAATTCGAAGCATATTATAACATCGAGAATCAATAAGGGTGCGTTTGTTTGCGTTTCTGTTTAAAAATTGTTCTAGAGGAACGAAAATAGAAAAAAATGTTTCGGTTTCGGGGAACGGAATAAAAAATAAACGAAACATGTTTGGTAAATTTGTATAATTTTTTTTTATTTTTTATTTTATTTCTTTTTTCTTTTTCTTTATTTCTTTTTTCTTCTTTTGGCCGTTCGCGGCCTTGGCCATGGCCGGCGACCGGCCGACGAGGCCGGCGGCCTCGCCGTCGCTAGGCGAGGCTCGGCCTCGTCGGGGAGACGGCAAGCCTCGCGTGGCTAGGCGAGGCCGCCGACCCTCGTCGATCGGGCGGCCATGGCCGAGGCCGCCGACCCTTGTCGGTCGGGCCCGCCATGGCCGAGGCCGGCGACGCGAAAGAAAAAGAAGAAGAAAATAAGAAGAAAATAGAAAAGTGTTCCTCAAATGTGTTTTGAAAATAAAAGAAACACAAATTTGTTGTTTATTATTTATTTTTTTTTGTTCGCAGGAAAAAAAAAAAAAAAAAAACGCGTTTGCGCTTTTTGTTCTGCGAAACAAAAAAAAAAAGTGTTCAAAAACAAAAAAAAAAACGCAAACAAACATAGCCTAAATTTCTACTATAATAACATAAAAATCAGAATTATTACTAATGATTTAATTTCATACTATATAAGAATATAAAATTATCCAAAAGTCTATTTAGAACGAGGCAATTAATTTCACATGAAAAAGTAATGTTAATTAGAAATATAATCTAATATTAATTCTCCTAATACAATAAAGTGAGAGAAATAAGTATAATATAACAACATATTATATATATAGCTGACAGAAATAATATTTCGGAGATATATGATTTATATTTCGACTTCAAAAATTCAAAATACCCCTTGTAAAAAAGACGACCGTTATTACTTCGACCAAAAAAGAACAAAGAGGCGACCGTTGCAAGCGTCTCCTTCCTATTATAACCCATTCGTCGTCCTCCTCATACGAACTGCAATTCCACCGAGCTGGTCACTCTCTCTCGTACGTTCTGTCTCTCGCGTGACGGGCCTCTGCAAAATCCTCTTCGGAGAAGATGGGTCCCTTCTTTCTTCTCTGTTTCCGATCGATTGGTTGATGGGTCCGATTGGTTTCTTGGTCTGATTTGCGCTTGGCTTCTTGCCGATGGTCATCGGAATTATTTGGTTAAGCTCGTCCTTTGATCATCTGTCGATTCCTCGACCGGTCAATCTTTTGGGTTATTCTTTTCCACGGCTCATTCTGAAATTTTTGTTTCTCGGTGGATTGGCAGTGTCCTTTTTCCTCTTGATTCACATACGTGTTCGTTTGAGGATTTCCTTATGGGAATTGTTTGGTTTAGCTGTTCCTTTGATTGTGTACGGATTTATGAAACGATTGATTGTTATTTGGTGAATTCGCAATGGATTCTTTTCCCTTGGAGCGAACTGTTTGTCTGAGGATGTTGTTTAAGGACGATAAATGGCGACACTGGTCAGTTTTTTTTCATAAAACAAGGCGTTTTTGCTCTTTGGAGGACTGAGGATCTGCTTCGCCATTATTTTTTTCCTTTTGGTTGAGGTGATGAACTGTTAGTAGTCTCTAATCACATTTTTTTTTTTTTGGGCAATTATCAGTTTTGATTGAAATTTGTTCTTCAGTTTTATTATTTTAATCTATTGGAGATGATCATGTTCTGGTTCCAATTCTTTTACTGGATGTGATTTTGCCGGGCTCAAGAAGTGGTGGTCTGTTGCTTTATCTCTGTGAAGTCGAGTTTATGATCTCTGATGATCAGATAAGCTACCGTTTTTTGAGGCAGTTATTGGTTGGAATGGAGTTTTTTGTCCAGTCTTGTTATATTCAATTGATGTTTAAACCAGTTCTCATTACTTTGGAGGTCAGAGTTTGGTCGACGTATGAAACTGTCGTGGTCATTATTTATGCAACGTGTACGCTCACTTCGGATCATTGTTGTTGAAAATTTAAAGATGGTGGTCTCTCCTAGAAATAGTCCCTTTTTTGTGCCGTCATCCTTCAGTCTTGCGCCACGCCTTTGATTGCGGGCGCGATTCCTCTGTTGTTTGCTCTTTGCTTGACAGTCTCTGCTGAGTACTCTTCAGAGAAGACATCGTTCCTGAATTGCACTCTTTGTTGATCCTTCTTCTTTTCTTTCTGTTTGTCATTTTTTGTATATTATCTAGTGGAGCCAAATTGAATTAGCAGACCATATTCCTGCAGGGGATAAAACTTGGTTTGAGGATTTCACACATTTGGTGAGCATGGGTTCGGTTTTCTTCCTTTTTGTAAGTTTCTATTTGCTGCAATTGGGAAAAAAAAAATTCCCATTTACCCTTTTGATTCTTATCATATTGTGATCAGATGACCAATGTCTACGTTATTTCTATTTTATTTTATCGACAACGAACATCATACTTGCTCAAGTGGAAAAGTCGAGCAGGATGTTTCTAACTTTTCCTTTTTGATTTCTTATGATATTTCATTAATTGGATCGTGCTATTAATTCGTACATATAACCTATTACCCCGATCAAGCATAGCTGTTGAATCTATTTATAAATAAGATCACCATTTGCAACATGATCCTTTTGTTTTAGATGATTTGTCCGCCAGATAATTTAACTTATGGTTCTAAAATGCATCTTTTTCTCATCAGCTATACATGGGTGGTTTGAGTTCATTTTTCTTCTAATTGGAATTGTCAAACAGTTTCGTTTGATTTGCTATATTGCCTTTGAAGGCACGGATATTGTAGTATCTGGGCGGCCTATTGGGAGAACAGAATTGGTGTAGGTCCTGATTGAATCTGTATGAATGTCTTGAGGTTCATCAACATTATCTGGTTCAAGTTTCCCCCTGATTCTTTTAATTAATAAAATTGCTTGCGTGAAATGTATAGACTTATTCAGCCCTTGACTGGAGCGATCTCTTCAGCTAAGTGTGTTGTGCGAAGATGGTATAGGATTCAGTGATCAAAGAATTCATGTTAGTCAAGTAAGTAAAAACAGGAGGCAATCTTGTTCATTTGAGTTGCCGAATCATCTTCTTTGTGGATATGAGCCATCAGCTGAAACTAAATTCTTCAAATTGGATTGTCTATAGCTGCTTGAGAACCCGGATAGATCTGGTTCTATCTGTATTTTCAAGGATTAAAGGAGATGCACGGAATGTGTTGTTCTCCTCTTGTAGGTTGGAGTCTTCTTGCTGCAAACCAGGTTGTGTTTCTCATCTTTTTCTGCAAAATTCACTGGATAAACTACAGTTGAATTGTGAGCCCAAAGTAATGGGTGCTTTTAAATTCAGCTTCCAACTGTAGTTGTTGCTTTCTTGGTCATTAGGTGGCACACATTATTGGGAGCTTGACTTTATGGACTAGAGACCGGCTCTGACTATGTTCCTTATCTCCATTAGATGGTTCTACCTTACACTTGTGATATGGGATATTGATATCAGTTATTCACTAATATCATGGCAAATCAGATTATCCATGTCTACATTCAATTTTTTTGGTTCACTCTGGAGCTCTCTTCTGGATGCTCTTAATTTTATTTTCTCCTGATCTATATTTGCCTCACAAATGGTTTTCTATGTCTTGTTATTGACATTGTGAATTACTTGGCCACAAGTTTCCTCAATCCCTGCACATGGTTTCTCTAATTACTCTACAAAACTTGCCAAGTCCTCAGGAAGCTGGCATTGATAAACCTTCAAACTATATCCGCAGGAATCATGAATGTGGGAATTTGGATGTGGATGATGGTTAGGATGGTTTTGTCAACTTTTTTATGCCTACTCTTTGATTGAGATGGTATGCTGTCGTTTCTTTTGGCAGGTTGTATGATGTTGGAGCTATGCATAAGTTAGTTGATGTTGAATTTGAGGATAAACAGTTCTCAAGACCTCGCATAGGAATTCATGCTTCCTGCACAGGATGTGTGGAGCTGTTCCGGTTTGTTGTCTATCAGTTTTTTCCTTTGTTGAGCAAATTTTTGTGACTTTACATATTAGGGCAACTACGTCAATTGTGATTGGCAGCATATAGATCAAGCATAACTGGGCAGATCTTTGGACAAACTATAACAGTGGGTTGACAGCAAATCCATCTAAGCATGGTTCCTAGCAGATTTGAGGTCCTGTCTCTTTACATGATTTTGTGTCTTAGGACAAAGTATAACAGGGGGATGGTTCTTAGTTGGGTTAAAGTGTGGTCAGTAGTTTTATTATTAAAAAGATTTCAGTTGACTCGATGATCCTATAGCTCATATATCTATACGTTCTTGGTGGAATTTTGACATAGGCAGACTTTGATGACTTCTATGGCTGGTCTGTTTACTCCTCTTCCCTCCAAGGGAATTGACTTTTACTTTGCTAAAAAAAATAAATTTTTTTTTTTTGCTTGTGCTATCATTTTTGGGAAAAAGTTCTAAGAAAGGAAAAAGTGATTTACCAACTTAGTGTGGGAGAAGAAGAAAGTTGGTACTTGTATCACTCATTTTTCATATAAATTTTAGTTTGTTGGAGTAATACAAATGAGATTATTGAATGAAGTCTGTTTAGTTTTGTTGCCTTGTCCACCCTTTTGGATTCAGATTCCAGATATATGCTGAGCCAAAATTTCTGTCAGGAGGCTGTGACTATAGTTGCGTGAGCTGATCATCACAACTGGTATCCAATGATGCAATTAAACTTTCTTTTCACTCCACACTTGATTTCTTTTTTCTGTTTTGGTATGAGGACCTTGGTTGCTTTTTTCCCCATTTTATTATTGAGCTGAATGTCATAGCATTCTCTCTTGTGAGCCCTGTGGCTGCTTCCCTATCGGTTGTTGAAGGATATGATTCTATTTCTCATTCCCCCAACAATCTTCCTCCTGTTAAATGGCTTGCATTACTTTGGTCTTCCCAACTTACATATTTTTGTTGGTCTATTTCCCGTTATTGAATTGTGCAGAGTCTCTGCAAGGTATATTTTGGTCTTCTGTCAGCCATATTCTAAAGTTATGGTACTGCATCTAAATAATCCAATATATTCACTAGTAACCTAGTTCTCTTATTGAAAATCCTATTGTTGTGCACATAACAAGATTTTATGGATGCTTTCTCATTCTTTTATTGAGAAAGGAATCAAATCACTAGTTCATGTACTTTGGTTTATAGATTAGAAATTAGGTATAGTTGTTAGTCTCCACTTGGCATTTTGACTACACTACAACCAACGGATATTGTACATTTGTGTATGTAAGTGCTATATCCATTCTTCCTGTTATTATCTGTTTTAAACACTGTATATCAACTTCCACTAGTATACAAATCTATGTGTTTGTTTTGTCTCTCTAACTCTACGTTCTACTTTTTTCCTTAGAGGTCAGGAAAGAGGATCTTTGTGCTTCAACTATGGGACGAGGGAAGGATCTCTTGACTTCGTTTAGCTTTGTGCAGCTTGGATATATTTAAAATAAATGAGGAGGAAGCGTTTATTGCATAGATCTATTTCCTATTCACCTTTTCCATAAGAGTATTGTCTGATTCTACATTTGCTAGGTGTTGGCTGGATGATGTTATAAGCATCCGCACCTCAACACTTTGGTCAGATATTCTTTTTACATCTCTTTTTATCCAATTTACATATTTCTTTTGTTTTGTGAGTTAAATATTTTGCGATAGTGTGGTAGACCATCATATTAATATTATTACAAGCCCTTTTGTTTAGGCAACTTCACTTTTATGCCTTACATTCCAATCCTTTCTGCTGCTTTTTGTTAGAACTTTTAATATTGCTTTCTTCATACATTTTCATTATCAAGCAGTATCTATGGAAGTACGGTCACCTAAGGTGCAGTGCCCCATTTCTCATGACTGTTGAATACAGATGTCAACTGCATAATCTTTTCCCAGAATAGGATACTAGTGTCTTTGAGGAAGGTTTTAATCAGAACGTATGTCTCTTGGTATCCGCCTGCTGTCCAAATAACAATGCCAATGACTGTGATATGGTGGACTTTTCTTGATCAAACCAATCCTGCTTTCACTTGCTCCATGTTGGCTAAGTAAATGTTTTTCACCACATCCTCTAGTTTGTCTATTTTGATAATTATTGCTGCCTCAATGGTGTGATCTCAATGGTGTAATCAGTAAATGCACTATGTCAGTAGCATAAATGAATCAACAGTCATGTCTCTTCTGGATGGCCTTTACCTTTGAAAGTCAATGTGGATCTCTATTTAATCAATGGATGATTACTTTACTGGATGAATTTAGAGAAGTGAATTGTGTATTTTTTTCCAGTTTACTTTTTAGTATTTGTTTATTTTCAATTATGGATAGCACTGTGATTCTTCGCTAGGAACATTGATCTGGCGATTGGACATATTTTGCCCTCCTTGCTTCTGTGTTTTGTCCTTGGGTTGTTCTTTACCAATTTCCAATTGGGAAATTTGTGTCACCTATACTGAAAATATCAGGGGTGACCTCAGCTGTTTGGCAAAGTCCCTTTGTCATGTTGATCAACTACAAGGTGATGATAGTTTGCAGCCATCAAATGCTGGGATTGCACTTGCTATAGACATGCATGAATTGTACACTTTGCTGTATCAATTGGATGATGTTTGAATATTGTTTAAATAGAATTTTATGGTGGCTTGTTACTTCCCTCAGTTTTTTACATTTCCGTGGAACAAATACTTTACGTGAGACATGCTGCAGAATTAATACTGTACTGTGTTATTGTTAGTTCACAGGGTGGGATATTGTTGCAGGATGACTTATATTGGAGGTTTCAGCATAAATTTGGAATGCAGCGACAACCATAGCAATTGAAGCCTTATCCAGAGCTTCAACTTAGTTATGTATGCTCTGTGAATCCATCTAATAACATGACTATCATTTTATATTAAGCTCTCTAGGATCAAATTCTTCAAATTATTTTTTCATCGTCTCTTTCCTCATCTTTTTGGGTCTTCCTTTGGATACACACTTCATAAAGAAGCTTGTGCTCCAGTGGAATTGGTTCAAATTTTTGCCAATCTCTCATTGGGCAGCATCTTTGAATTTTTTTACCAAGAGAATAGTGCCTGTATAAATTATTTTTTTTTTCTGGGTAGATACTTGCAATGCTATAGCTGTATTGTCCTGACATCAGTAAAACTGATGCTAACGTGACGTAGTATCCAAATTTGTTGCAGGAAGCCAAAGATTGTAATATTTGTTGGACTTTACTTGATCGAATGCTGTCTACGCTTGCTCCGTCTGTGTTTAAATCAAGATATTTCTATGCTTGCTCCGTCTGTGTTTAAATCAGGATATTTAATCTTTTACGTTATCCACTAGTTGTCCTATATTTATATATTATTCATTGTTGCAATCTTGTTTCCTTAGAATGAGCCGTTCAATAAATGTGCCCCATTGGTGGCACATACTTGAAGCAATAGTCCTGGTCTTATCAGAACTGCTGTCTTAATTTGAAAGTCTATGTGGATCTACTCAGTCAATGGATGGCTACTTTATTGGATAAATTTGCAGAAAAATGAACTAACTTATTTTTCTTGTTTAGTGTTTAATATTCTCTTCTTATAAATCCAATTTGCACTTTTCTGATCTTTTTAATTGTTAGAGATTGTTCACCAAGAACATTGAACTGGCAGCTGGATGCATTACACTCCTACTAGAAGTGATTCCCTGGGTTGTTAAGGTCTTAAGCACCCAAAATGGTCACTCCCTTGTCTATGCAGAATTATTTCCGGGTTGTGATTTGGTAGAATCATGTTTAGATTCGCTTGACTTGGAAGTATTTTTGATGTTATGCTTTTAATTAGTTGACAGCATGATTATCAGAAATGCCATTAGATATGGAAGTAAGCACTTACGTCCAGTTTCAGGTACTATTGACAACTTGTAGTGATGCTGAGCACTTCTGTGTTTGTGCTATAGTAACCTAGTTCTTGTTTAAAAAAATGAATGTTCTTGATTAAATTTTCTACCTACCTACCTCGAGTCATATGTATGAAAGCTATCTCTAATTCTGATTTTTAAGTATTTTTTCGTTTTACTCATTTTCCTTCTTGTTGATGCTTACCTTGCAAGGCTACATGGTTTGCACTGTCATTAATCAAAAGAGGCAACAAAAATTGAGAACTAATTGGGAGGCCAGTCAACTTATAGATCTTTGTACCTATGAAGAGGTCCTGGTGTATCTTCTTAGCCTTTAAGGGACCTGAATCTGTTGTTGGGAATTTGTCTGCCTATGGTTTTTCTTGACAGGTTGGCTAAGCATGTAATCTCAACTGACTGTGTACTGTTTTTGCGGCCATTTGCTACTCTACCCTCTTGAGATTTACTTTAGATTTTGAAACATCTGTAATGATTATGATGATGGAGCTATCTGAAGAAGTTTGATGTCTGTATTTGACTTCTTTCAGAATCCCTCATTCTAATTTGAAGTCAAAACTAGACTCTCTCTGGATGATCATCTCTTTCTTTGGACGACAAAGTGGGAGATGAGGGTTTTGTTGCTGATTCTGACTCTGTTTAATTGAAGAAACTGGGACTTTCGCACGTCCTTTATCTCTGGGTTGTCTTGCTGATTTCCAATCTCTAGCCAGGTGCGTTGATATGTGTGTCACAGCTCCTTCGTTTCTTAATCATTGCTGACAAATTTCAAGCATTGTTGATAATAGAATGCCAGGGATTTTGCTCTTTCTTATATATGGTGGCTTAACTTGGCCTTCGTTTATTCAGCCTTTGACAGGTGCTTGCTCCAGTTTGGAGAATTCTCTTCAGCTAAATGTGTCACGTGAAGATGGTATAGGATTCAGCGATCAAAGAATTCAAGCTTGTCAAGTGAGTGAAAACAGGACACAATAGCGTATAGATGGGTAGCCTAATCATCTTCTTTGTGGATAGGAGCCATCAGCTGAAATTGGATCCTTCTAATATGGATTGTCTATAGCTGCTTGAGAACCCAGATAGATCTGGTTCTATCTTTATTTCCAAGGATTAAAGGAAATGCGTGGAATGTGTAGTGTTCTCCTCTTGTAGGTTGGGGTCTTCTTGCTGCAAATCAGGTCGCGTCTCTCATCTTTTTCTGCAAAATTCACTGGATAAACTACAATTGAATTGTGTGTCCAAAGCTATCTTTGTCCTCGGGATCAGGACTGCAGTTCCTAAGTATCGAAAAAAGTACTAATACCAAGCTTTTCCATCTCTCTTTTTTTTTCTCGGCAGATGATACGGAAGAACTAGAGGGGGAAAGAGAGAGTGTGCTGGTCGTGATTCTTTCTTCCTTTATGGAGAACTACAAAATGGACGTGCGGACCCTCAAGTGCCACAACTTTGGCCAAAGGGATAGTTAAGTGTCATAACTTACGAAAGGTACACTTAAGTCCCAAAATCGAAGTAAAATGGATCACTTGAGTGCCACTCCGCCAAAATCCGGCCAAGGCGTTTTTCCGGCGAGTGCGCCCAAAACGGCGCCGTTTTGCACGGCTGACGTGGCCAAAACGGCGTCGTTTTGAATTGACGTGGAAAAAAAAATTAATTAAATTAAATTTAAAATAAAATTTAGTCAAAATAAAAAAATTTAAAAAAAGTTTAAAAAACTTAAAAAAAAAAAAAAAAACAACGGGGAGGCGGGCGAGGGATCGGCCCTCGGCCCGCGCCCGGAAGGGCCGGCGATGGCGGGGAGGGTCGGTAGGGGTCGCCGGGGTTGGCGACCCTACCGACCGGCGGTGAGGGCCGCGACGACCCTCGGGGCGGCCGGGGGCCGGTGACCCGGCCGACCCTCCCCGGCCCTTCTGGCGGCGGCGGCCCCCGTTCCCTTTTTTTTTAAATTTTTTTTAAAGTTTTTAAAGTTTTAAAATTATTAACATTAAATTATAGTTTAATTAATTTTTTTTTACCACGTCAGCCCAAAACGACGTTTTGGCCGACCAAGGCATCGTTTTGGCCACGTCGGCGTGCAAAACGACTGTTTTGGGGGCACTTAAGTGTCCATTTAGTAAATTATGGCGGCACTTGAAGCGTTCTTTTCAAAAACTTATCTAAGACCATCTTCACTTCAAAAGTGCATCATTTTACTACATCAGTATACTTTTTTATTTTAAGCAAAACTTGCTTTCTCTCACTTTTTTCTGGGAATGTCACCATAGTAATAGACACTAGGGCATTCTTTGAGGTGAATGATATTGCAAATGAAAGGGAAAAATAATTGAAATTGCAATTAAACCCTAGAAAAACTGGAGAAAAACCCTTAAGAAAGCTATAGAGATAGAAAATGACAACTAAAGATTTCTAACTTGTACAAGAGCACAAAATTCAACTATAACATGTTTTTATTGGGAAAAATTTAAGTTCGACAGAACGTGGCATGATAAAGTTGAAGTAAAAAAATTATCGTGATTTGATACAATATCAATTATTCTTAATAAAATCATTTTACGATAGCGTTAAATACTCTAACTATCAAATAATATGGAATGATGAGTGCCCCTACGGTGACATTCTATCCCCTAGTCACACGCCTAAAAAAAGACTAGTAAGAATCCCAGCTCCCTATCTCTTTATGATTTTCATTCACCATCTCTTGCTTTGGTCGTGTTTACATTTTCTTTTATTATTATTTTCATTCACCATCTCTTGCTTCAACCATGTTTACATTTTCTTTTATATTATTATTATTATTATTATTAGTTTATTTTGCCTTTTTTTCACACTGGAGTCTTTTCTTCCCGGTCCATTAAATGTTTGTTAAAATATGGATCATTGATCCATTTTGCAATCCCCACGGTAATTAAAAAAGTGCATGTTTACATCATCATCATCATCATTATTAGTTTATTTTGCCTTTTTTTTTTCTCACTGGGGTCTTTTCTACCTAGTTCATTAGATGTTTGTTAAAATATGGATCTTTCTCCCATTTTGCAATCCCTACAGTAATAACAAAAGTGCATGTGAAGACAGTCTGGTGTCCATCCCATGCGAAAAAGACTGAGAGTCGTGGTCAAAGTCCAGTTATCACGTCTTGGCAAACTCCTCAGTGCTTTCGCCTCCTGTGAACATCCATTTAGTGAACCGTGATAATCTCTGCTTAATTTATGATATTTACTTCCACATCCCTCTCGTCGAACTCCGCCTTTATTGCCCCTGGAAGCTGCTAGCCTGCTGCCCATTTTTGATCTCCTCAGATTCTCTCTGTCCATATTCTCCTCTCACCTTTACTGCCCCGGCCTTGATTGCCCCTGCAAGCTACTAGCCTGCTACTCCTCATTCAAAGTCTCGCCTTTTTGCCCTGCTACCCATTTTCGATCTCTCATTCAAAGTCTCTTTCTGTCCATGTTCTCCTCTCTCTCTCTCTCTCTCTCTCTCGCCTGCACTGTCCATATTCTCCTCTCTTTATCTCTCTCGCCTGCACTGTTACCTCACGAAAATGGCAGCTTATGCAATGGTACCGGCATTCGAGTCGAAAGAGTAGAAGTCCGGGTGAGGGGCTAGGTATGACTTCTTCTATACTCTCTTTTGTTCTAGTGTCTTTTTTTTTTTTCTGGTTCGTGTATCTTTAATTTCTTCAGTGGGTTAGCTTGATTTCACCAAAGGTTTCACTTTCTGGGCACTTGTGTGTCTTGTTTACGTTTGGATCTGTTTGTTGTTTTGCTTCTTCAAGTTAGCTAAGCTAAAGATCCCATTTTTATTGCAAATGATGGTGGAGTTTCAGTTCTCGCTCTGACTAGCCAGGACACATGGGCAGATCATACAATTGTTTTGTTCAGTTAGAGCTGTTTAGACACAAAATTTAAGAGTGATAGAGGATGAGGGCATAGGCTTTGCAAGGTTTCCATCAATGTGGCATCTAAACTCAAAATGCCTTAAAATGGAAAAGAAAGAGTTCAAAGTGGAGACTTCGTGTTTTAAAACACTTGGTGAGATGCCATATTGGCTATTTGTCCCGCTGCGTTGATGCTTTATTGGTCATATTGGCCATTTGCGGGACAATCGCGTGCTTTACTTCAGCATCAACAAGAATGCGAGGCTATCTAAGATGTTCGACACCTACTACGAAAGACGGCAACTAGATTTGCAAACCCTGCAATTCCTCTACGAAGGCAATCGCATTACTAGCAATCAAACCCCTCTTTCAGTAAGTATCGACCACTTGGGATCAACTTCTGAGAATGGAATAGCAACTTAGAAGTTATCGCTACTTGATCAGTAACTTCTCCGGACATAACTTAGTAGTAGTAGCACTTCAAATTCATTATATAATGACCTCACCTCACTTCAACTTAGAAGGCGCATATTTTTGTACCGTCCTCTAATCCCAATTGCAGCTTACAACGAAATATATAATGAATTTGAAGTGCTGCTACTATTCCTGAGAAGTTACCGATCTAGTTGTTTTGTTGATCCCAAGTGGTTGGTACTTACTGAAAGAGGGGTTTGATTGCCAGTAATGTGATTGCCTTCGTAGAGGAATTACAGGGTTTGCAAATCCAATTGCCGCCCTTCACAATAGGTGTCGAACATCTTAGATAACCTTGCATTCTTGTTGATGCTGAAGTAAAGCACGCTATTGTCTCGCAAATGGCCAATATGGCCAATAAAGCACCAACATAGCAGGACAAATAACCAATATGGCGTCTCACCAAGTGTTTTAAAACACAAAGTCTCCACTTTGAACACTTTCTTTTCCATTTTAAGGCATTCTGAGTTTTCGCAAAAGGATGCCACATTGATGGAAACCTTGCAAAGTCTATGCCCTCCTCCTAAATTTTGTGTTTAAACAGCTCTAACTGAACAAAACAATTGTATGACCTGCCCATGTGTCCTGGCTAGTCAGAGGAAGAACTAAAACTCCACCATCATTTGCAATAAAAATGGGATCTTTAGCTGAGCTAACATGAAGAAGCAAAACAACAAACAGATCCAGACGTGAACAAGACACACAAGTGCCCAGAAAGTGAAACCTTTGATGAAATTGAGCTAACCCACTGAAGAAATTAAAGCAACATCATCGCACCATCACAGCCTTTTGCATATTTTAAAGATACACAAACCAGAAAGAAAAAGACACTAGAACAGAAGAGAGTATAGAAGAAGTCATACCTAGCCCCTCACCCGGACTTCTACTCTTTTGGCTTGAATGCCGGAAGCTGCATAAACTGCCGTTTTCGTGAGGCGACAGTGTAGGCAAGAGAGATAAAGAGGAGAGGATATGGACAGTGCAGGCGAGAGAGAGAGAGAGAGAGGAGAATCCAATATGAATTACCTTAAAAAGAGTCAAACAACATGAGTATGCTTATTAGACAATCCAATATGAATTACTTTCTAATCATCGAGAATTACCCACGCTAGCACTATGCCACCCAGTGTCCCATTCTGGAATGCAAATCTGAATGTTACCACCGAGTCAGCCTCAGTATTTTATGTTGACAAATTTTTAGATAGTTTTCTCAGACTGGGATTATTTGTAGTTTGTACCCCAATCCAAGGTAGGGCATCTGTTTGTATGTGCAACTGCTCATCTTACAGCATATTTGGCTTGACAAGTTCTACAATGGGCTATCAGGAGTACTTCGATCTGAAAACACAACCAATGTTAGGTGTCGGTATTTTGTTTGGATCTATGTAGCAATGCAATTGCCAGTTATGATTTTCTTGAAATTTACCATCAGTATTCCATATCGACTAAAGATTAATATTAATTTGTTCACTATTTGCCAAAAGTTTAACAAATGATTTTGATGCTGCTTGTCCATACTCGTTTGTTTATTTTGCATATTTGGAAATGTTAAAACTTCATATCTGATTCAGTTCATAATTGAATGTTGCCATAAATGAAAACTTACTGATTTGATGATTCGTTTCACAGCTTTGAGGCTGACTTGGTTGCAGTTTCAGATTGTGATATTTATAGGATTCTGAGCAAACAAAATCGGTATTAAAGTCATGGCAATACTATTAAAATCGGTATCCCAGTATACGTTGGTTGATTCTAGTCAATTGTTTGATGGCTTTATGGCGCTAGCATCCTGAGTTTTAAAAGCATAATCTCTAGTGATATTTCAGTTGCGAGGACATTAGAAAATTCTGTGGTGGTGATATCATAGAGGTTTATAACTATTAGTTTCTGATTTTTTTTTTCTTTTGGTTCCCATCTCAAGTTCAGGATTGACGACACAGCCTCTTCTAGTTGTAGGACCAATAATCCCACACAAATAACAAATCATTCTTCCAAACTTGATAGAAACTTCACGAATAGCATGCATGAAAGCATCACAAAAATAAGCAATATTTGAATCAAAAGTATAGAGAACGCGACTTCAAGAAGGAAACAGTAACCATAATCCTATCACCACAAAAATTCAAATAGGATGGCAATGCGTCACCCATCAGATGTTTTCTCTGGTTCCCTAACAGCTTCTGTAACAAAGTGGTCAACTCAAAATATGTTAAACTGCTAAAAGCCACATATGCAACGACAACGCAAAATTAGTCTGAAAAGACTTTCAAATCAGTGGCCAAACGAGTTGAACAATCAAATCTTCAAAACGCGGAGCTCAACACTTGTACCTGTGCTATTTTTACTTTTTTTTTTCCTTAATTCTTTTGGCTCAGTACTGCTGCCAAGCACCTCCACGGTTATAAGTGGGGAACATAGAGTAAAGTGTTTCCTGTACAACCAGAGGATGAAGGTTATAATAATTAAGACCAGTTATTCTAGGAAGCAAGATCCTGCTGAATCTAATGCATGAGAGGTCGTATGCAGTTACTTGTCCAATTGTGTGAATAATATTAATGTGATTGCCCCTACCTATCCTATCTTGAAATAAAAAGTGTTGGAGAAAACTTCCTTATTTGTTTTAAAGTTGACAAAATGTTTTCATCAGTCTAGTCTGAAAACTTGCAACTTTATCGTCAAAGTCTGAAGACCTCCAGACTCAAGGTTTAAAGTCTATCCTCACTGATAGCTTCCAGACCGACGAAGAAAAGTTTAGAAGACTTATCCAGATGCGAGAATATCTTTAAGGATTTGGTTTGTACGGTTGAAGAAGATCTCATGGCTGGAGAAAGCATTTCGTGATCAATTATTCTTATTGAAATCAATTCGAATAATTAGATCTGTTGATTGGTGAAGTATACTTGGAAGGTTTTACTTATGGTAACCTAGATCCTGATTGTATAGGCGAACATGATTAGTGGGCTATCATCACATCCCTTAATTAACTCAAGATCTTCTTAATTGATTATGTCCAACGGAAGCAACTTCTTTGGAAGGTGCCAACGGTTATAATGGCATGGAGGAGTATATAAGGAAGACGCTCAAAGTTATTTGAGTGTGTGCGTGAAAGAAAAATTTTAAAGTCTGAAGCTCTTTGTTCTTTGTTGATTCAATTGTTGAGCTTAAATTGTACTTAAAAGAGAGATTAAACGCTTGTGGGACCTTGAGGAAGTGTAGCAGAGTTTCTATACTTTGTGGAATTAAGGACATGAGACTGTAAAATCTCTTTTGGTTCTTAGTGGAATTTAGCCAGTGAGCTATCAATGCGGGAGAGTGGATGTAGACTTGGTCTAAGCTGAACCACTATAAACTTTGCGTTTCAATTCTCTTTCCCTAAACTCTTTACTTTAATTCATCCTCTTATATAACTATTTACAGTTTTTTACATCTTCAGTCTACTATTCTTATAAAAGTCGAATTAAGTTGTTAAGTCTTGCAAAAACTTTTTTAACACCTATTCACCTCTCCTCCAGGTGTTGTTACTAGCCCTATAAAAAAGAATCTTATTCACCTCTCCTCCAGGTGTTGTTACTAGCCCTATAAAAAAGAATCTTACACAGTGGTCTGGAAGTGCATGCAATGTAACCTAACTCATCCCCTTCTTGTCAGACATTTGAGGTGAGTTCAATTGAAAAACGATAAAATAACTGAAGCTGACTTCTTTTGTTCCATTTACGTAAACATGAGCGCGGAAGAAATCGAGTGCTTTGAGCGATTTTATCTGTTTGACCATGAAATTTTTAAGGGATTATTGTCAATTATTCTTAAATTTTAAGTTATTAAATGGTAGTAGTTGGATATTCCAACACTTTTTCTCATGCGTAAGCTGAACTCGAGACCTCCCTAAAATTTTCTGCGAGAGTTTATGAGCAAAAGCTTTTACTATGTCCGACAGCATGAAACAACTATATTCCCGAAGCATTGCACTCATTAATTGTCAACTAACCTTGATTGAGATGGAGAACTCCATTTCATCACCTTCATCTCTCTTTTTCTCTCAACCGTTCGAGCATGGGCCATGGCCTGGTTGGGTAGCAGAATTGAAATGAGCATCAACAACCAAAAAATGGGAGAATTACCAAAAAAGTCCTAAACTTATTGCAATTGTTTGTCAATTCAGTCTTGAACTTTTTTTTTTTTTGACAAATTTAGTCCTTAACCTTTTATAATTGTGTCAATTCAGTCCATCTAGCGAAAATTGGCCGGCCGGTGCGACATGGAAGCTGGTGGGGGACAACCGACCGGTGAATGATGATATGGCAATTTATATATATTTTTCGAATTTTTTAATAATTTTTTTAATTTTTTAATTCTTTTTTTCTCACCTTCTCCTTCCTCGGCGGCCGCCGCATGGCGAGGGCCGGGTCCCGCGGCGAGGGCTTGCCCTCGCCGGCCCAAGCGAGGGCCGACGGAGTCAACCTCGCCGGCCATTGGCGAGGCAAGGCCTTGCCAAATCCGGCCGGCTTAGCCCTCGCCAAGGCTAGGCGAGGCCGAGCCTCACCCTACCGAATTTGGCGAGGCTCGGCCCTCACCCAGCCTTAGTGAGGGCCGAGCTCACTTTGAATGCGCGAGGCCTCACCCTTGCCAATGGCCGGTGAGGTTGACCTTGTCGCCCTCGCCTTGGTGGTGGGGGTGAGACTTGCCAATGGTCGGGGCTGACCTAGTCGGCCCTCGCCTTTGGCCGGCCGGGAAGGAGAATGTGAGAAAAAAAATGAAAAAAAGAATTAATTTAAAAAAAATAATTTTTTTTGAAAATATATATATGAATTGCCACATTAGCGTCGGCGGCCAACTATCCCCCCGGCGTCACGTCGGCTGGGCCCGTCGGATGGACTAAATTCCCGCAAAATTGGCACAATTATAAAAGGTTTATAACTAAATTAGCCCAAAAAAAAGTTTATGACTGAATTGGCATAATTGCAATAAGTTTAGGATTTTTTTTGGTAATTCTCCTACTTAATATTCTTTACGACGAATTCTTTGATGTCTATTGTCCGTAAAAAGATGCAAAACAAAGTCTGTAAACTTTTTATATGGTAAGACCAAAAAAAAAAATTATGATATGATTTGAAGTAGCACCAAATAATGACATGAGAAACTAGTTAAAAATAGATTTTCCTCTATTGGAGTACATAAATGTGTGTACATCAACACCGTTGATGGTGTTAATCGGATGTTGGCTGTCTTGTGTAACCACAAACCTACGTTGACATGGACAATTTTTTCAATTTTTAAATATTTGTATGAATTTTTATTATTTTAAAAATATTCTATTTTCTCCTCTCTTTTTTTCCCTTTTTTTTTTCCTTCTCTTTCGTTTGGCCTATGGCCAAAACATGGACATGATTGATGATTGGATTTGGAAAAAGGAAAAAAATAAATAATAAATTCTATTAAAAATTAAAAAAATTGAAAATATAAAATATCTATCCTCGTCAATGCTAGTCATGTCACAAGGCAGACGAACAACATTCACACTAGCGATTTCCATCGTAAATTGGCTAGATGAACTGAATTAATATAATTTGAAATAATTTAGGACTAAATAAGTTTAATTAAAAGGTTTAAACTTGAATTGGTATTAATGCCATAAGTTTAAAACCTTTTTAGTACTTTTGCTCTCTTTTGAGATTGCCTAACCTGATTGTAGCTACATTATGCTCTTTAGGACACTCAACTTATGAAATAGGCAATTCCACATTATAGAGAAGAAATGCATTTAAAAAGCATCAATTTTATCCTAAATATTTCAATTTAATAAATATTGTCTTAAACTTTTTCACATTAGTACTAATTCAGTCCATCTAGCTAATTTAGGCTGAAAATTACAGGTATGGACATTGGTCATCTTAAGTTGCACGGCTGTCGCTAACGTAAACATCTTTTTAAAAATATATATTTTGATTTTTTTTTCATTTTCTTTCTTTCTTTCTTTTCATTGACCACTGCAACGTGTGAGACTCTGAGTTTTCATGATTCTAGATTGGTGATAGATTATGGAAATCCCTATTTACATTGTCAAGTGAAGGATTTAAATAGAACCCACTATTTGTGTGGCACGGACAATTGCGAAGTAAGTTTGTGACCAAGGTCGGAACAATCACGACTGATAGGACATGACATTAGTAATAGATATGAGGTTACGGTTGAGTATTAGGATCAAAACAAGTTCTTCAATCTTTTATTTAGCATTGGTCACATATGATGTGACGTGTAGTATTATTTTTAGTGACCATATGACCATGGAAAATTAGAGAGCACATTATAAGTGCAAGTTCTTATAAGGTAGCTATATTAAGGTTACCTAGCTAATTCTAATGACTACTAGACCAAATCTAACTAATTGGGCACTCTATAGCCCGTATGTGGCCGAAAATATAGGGATATAATGGAAATAAGGCAATTTTGCATGAGACTCATGATGATGCATGGAAGAAGATGCTAATAAAACCTTGGTGTTAACTCAAATGGATCTTCCATTCAAGAGAATTGGCTAGTATAGGCCTTAAACTTTATTAGTGGCATGCAAATGAGGGAAGACCCTCTTCAGTTTCCGCCCCTCCTCAATTCCTAGGACTAATCATTGTTTGCGGTCCCCATCTTCCAATAGAAGTTCATGCAAGAGGAGCAAACTTGCAAAGACAATCTCCTAAACTAATCATTTAGCTACTTCTCTTTCTCTCCCCCTCCATGAGAAGCCTTGGCAGCTCTCTCTCTTCTCGCTCCCATTTTCTCTCAACCGTGCACCTTCCCCACCCATCTCTCGCAAAGAGCACACCCTTAGAAGCTCTCATCGGCAGGACCGACCACCAAGAGGGAAAATAGAACTTCTTAAGCACAAAAGCAGGTAAGGGAAGTAACTAAGTGGTAATTTATGTCATCCTCTAGTTACTCGGTGAGACGGCTGGTTCGGCGCAGGGAAATTTCTAACCATAGGTGGTTGTTTGATAGAAATCTTTCACGCAATTGTGCTGGGGTCTGTGATGGTCCATGCATGTGAAGATCTTGTGTGTTCTTGACTCAAGGACGGGTATGGTGCATGAATTCGTGAGGATATAACTGTTTTCCAGAAACTGACTATACTAGACCTCCTGGATTGTTGATTTTATAGTGTGGCTTGTGTTGCGATTCTGTACGGGTCTCCCAATGAAAGTTACTCCAAATATCTTAGTCTATAACATATATTTAATTCAATTTTTTTTTGGGTCGGTATGGTTGACACATAGGCCTGATTCTCTACTGTAGTTGTTCTACCTAGAACAGCGATTCCCGCGACCTCGGTAGCTTCTCGATTTTATATAAAATGTTCTAGCTAGAATCATGACATACTACCTTCATGAAATTTTTTTTGTACATTCATATGTAGAACATACTAAAATTTCAGGTTGATTGGTGATTTTTGGGCTTCGAAATAGATTTTTCTCTTACAGTCAGTGATTCTGCTTTTTGGGTCTGATTCTGTACTGTTTCGCGTGAGTTGCCGCTCTTTATACAGATAGAATCAGGCTTAATTTCCTCCATGAAAGATGTTTTTTGTGGTCTTATTTACAACATATTAAAAAATTTGGAATTTTTAGAGCTCATTTAATATATTTTCCAATTAAAATTTCGAAACTGTGCGATTCTGACTTTACATGCCCTTATTCCGAATTTTACAGAATTCAAGGGGGAAGATGATGAAATTCTGATTCGTGGCCAAATGATGTGAACTGCATTCATTGTGCTATCTTATGGTGCATGTTAAAGATTACTATGATTCCAATTACTTGTGGAAATATGAGGTATAATGTGAACACATATCCTAGAATTTAAGCCTTATGTGGCGTGAAAGTCAACTGGTGACTTGTTATGTTTGTGATTGCTGTGAGAATTGGCTCCATTTGTAATTATAAATTCCGTGAGCGCTGGATATGTTGGTGTGTTGTGATTAATTTAAGGTGTGGAAGTGTGAACTGTGTGAAATGAAATTAACATAAAAGATGTCCACTGGCTAGTGACCCGATGATGCCCTGAGGGAGTTAGGATGCCCAGGCCAGCATCCCTTAAATTAGGGTTGAGGAACTCGGAACCTAGGAACCAGACTGGTAGGAACCTAAAGGTTTCGGGTTTCAAGATAACTAGGGTAGGTTCCAAGTTCCAAAAAAAAAAACCTGTTTCGACGGGTAAGTTATAGGTTTTTTATTAGAAGAATTTGGAACTTGAACCTAGAACCAAGAGCACTAGAACAAGTTTTAATTTTTCTTAGTCCATGTCTTCACACGATCCTGTCATATTCCATATCATTCAATGACAAACATATAATCTAGAAGCACTAGTATAAGCTTCTATTTTATGACTAAGACTTTTACTTTATTAATGCCCATATTTTTTGTATATCTAAATATAAGTTATGATCAGTAAATTGTAGCAGTAAATGGTGGTCATTAAAATTTTTAATTCACTGCAATCATTTAATTGATAATATAAGTGGAACCTGGGTAGACCCCTGAACTGACCTTAAAACCTATGAGGGTAGGTTCCAAGTTTTAGAGTATGCAAGGTAGGTTCTAAATTCCAAAAAATGAGGAATATGTTCCAACGGGAAAGTTTCATGTTCTAGGTGGAGCCTGTATTGAACCTAAAACGGCTTACCCTTACCTTGGATGCCTCGGATAATGAGCTGAGATGCCTCAGCGTGAGAAGCCTACGGCCAGTGTCTCATGGAAGTTAGGCCAGCATCTTGAAAGTCAGTCAAGATGGACCGACCAGCGTCCCAATTTAAATCCATTCTCGAGGGTGGAGATAAGTTCATGCAAATAAATAACTTATAAGGTGCGTGAATTCATGTGCAAGTGTACAAATTTTGGTTTGATCTATGTGCTTGAGATCGTGTGCATGGTGTTATGATTCCATGAAATGTGCCTTGCCTATACATCTAGTGTGCTTTGTTTTGCTTCATTTCATGCATATGTTATGGTTCCCAATCTAGTTGTCATACGATTGACCTATTGTTTGAACTTGGCTTACTTCTTAAGTGGTGGGTGGATTATGTAATTTAGGACAGGCAAAGAACACCCCCAAGTGTCACAACTTGGCACGGGGATACATAGTACATATGTACCAAAACTTCCAAAAAATACACTTAAGTATCACTTTTTTAAATAATTGGACACCTAAGTGCCAATCGGCAATACTTGTCGGAAATTCAATGTGACATTATTTTATTAATAAAACCAGTCTATGTGACTCACTGAAAATCCGATGTGGCTTGCCGTTGGCACTTAAGGGCACGCATGATAACCATTATAATTTTGTTCTAGAATCATTTTTTTGTTCTACAAAAAATTTGGAATATAAATCCGTTTGGTAATGTAATTTAATTTTTCTATTTCTAGAATAAATTTTTAGTCCAGAAATAGGTTTACAACAAAAATAAGAAGTAAAATTTTTCTACTTCTCTATTTTTCGAACAGAAATGAAAAATAAAAACTCTTATCATCGCTCATCATCTCTACTAACCGGTTGCTCACCCACCGTTGCTTGCTGTTGTCGTTCGTTGTCGCTAACCACCACTTGCCATCCGTCGTCGCCCACCGTTAGTCGCCTCTCACTATTGCCATCACCTGGAGGGAGAAATTTTGTATGCGTAATTTTTATATAGAAACTCATCTATGAATAGAAACAGAAAAATTTATTTTTGTTCAAGAAATTAATTTCTGACCATAATGATTATTATTCTTGCCATAAATGTTCATTTTTCTCTAATTTTGGCACTTAAGTGTACCTTTTGAAATTTTTGACACTTATATGTCCCCTTGTGTCAAGTTGGAACTTGGGGTATTCTTATGCCCTACAATTCCCTTGCATCATTATATTGCGTATTTATCTTCCGATTGTATTATGCAATCGAGAATAAGATAGACATTATCCAGAAATGCCAATTCAAGCGCCATCGGTTAAGTTCAAATGCACTTGATATACACTATGGCACACCATTAACATGAGATTTGCTGTCAGTTGCTACCATCGGAGAATGCTAATCAAGTGTTTTGACCATCCTGAGCCATTGTTACATCAACAGTTTGGGAAAAAGGATAATATGATAAAAGGAAATGATGAGAAGACTACTTGCTGATGTATCTACTTAAGACCCGACATCTTATCATTGGATTATGAAATGAGGACAACAGAAGCTACATTGTACATAACATAGTACTCAGATGGTTTTGCATATCAGTGTTGCCTAGCTGCAGCTTGCCCAGGATCTCAGAATTGTATACGTAGAAACATGGTAAAATTACAAGGAGGCTCGTTTTCACCGAACAGTGTCGATGAAAATGCTTTTGATCAATGTGAAAATAGACAAAGGACATAAATGGCCCTTTATTGGTTCTTGGACAAAACAAGCAACTGACCAAAAAATTAAAAGTAGGAACATTACAAACAATCGTGTGTCCTGCCATCTAAAAGACGTTGACATCTAAATATCACCTACTGATAAAAAAATAAATTATTTTGTGATTTGAGATCTTTGAAAGCAATAGGGCTTGATGTTAAACCAAAAATAGCCAAATGCCACATTCATTCGTCCTATTTAGATAAATAAGTTAGGTTCACTCCGTTTCATTAGCATTTAGGTGCCACTTCATGAATAAGTCAAAATTTGAATTTTCGATTGACATTTAGGTCAATTTAAGAAAGTCGACCCTTTATTGAAAACGAAAATATCATAACAATGCATATGGGCGTTGTCACCATTCCATCATTGCATATAGATTAAGGAGAAATTTCACGCATTAGTCAAAGGTTGACTTTTCGATAAAACCAAGAACTATGACCTTTCACAAAAACATCATCATTTGCAGGGCAGTTTAAAGGAAACATCTAATTTGGCTTTTGACGGTTTTGGAGCGGAATGTTTCGATAAACTAGAAAATTTGTGATATTTGGTCAATTTGATTAGACAAATTAAATGGTAAAAGGACTCAATCGGAAAAGCTGTGAAAGTATAAAGAGGAGAAGTTTATTCTTTTCCTAGTGTTTCATCCACTAGATTAGGTGATCAAGTACGTTCGGGTGATTTCATCAACTTCAACGATTTTGTGAGCAATACTATAGGAAAGTAAATAGATTATCACACATTACATATGTACATGCATAAGCTGCTTATATAAGTAAGATATAAGAGGAAAAGATATCGTGAAATAATTTAAAAATCAAGTCTTTTACAAACAACATAAATTGATTGCAGGATCGACAACATATGGTTTCAACATAAACTGATTACAAAGACGGATGCGAGCATACCATTCAAAAGAGAAATGCTAAATGGGTACCAAA